>CAXIVR010000005.1:72909739-73397116 GCA_964035755.1 Teleogryllus oceanicus | reverse complement strand
TAAAAGGTATATCCCCCAGGGCACCCCCCCGTTGAGACAAGCTCTAAGCTCCCGCCCGGTCTCCCGGCACGTGTGATAGGATAGGATATGTTAGTTTAAGTGTTTGTAAGTAGGGGTGAGGATAGGACAAGGAAGAGGAAGGAAAAGATCGTGCGCGTTCTTTGACCCGCTTGTTAGGGTACTACTCCGGCATTCATCTGATATTGACGGGAGAACCCACTGAAAACTACCGATCGGCCGCTAGAATTATCTTCCAGACAGCGACTGAACTCTACCTAGCTGTTGTAGCTAGTCCTTCCTTATCAAAGTGACGAACAAAAATAAACCAACCTACATTCCACCCAACGGGCCCTACCCATAGAAGGGAATTCCGCAAAACGCATTTTCTTTCCGAGAACTGAGAATTTTTTTCACGCAGAACTATCAGAATCCCTCTCAATATTTCTAGGTGACAGTCGCTCATCCCGCGGCGAGGGCGGCGTGGGCGGTACGGGGGCGGCGCGGGCGGCGGCAGCGACATCCGCGGCGCGGGCGGGGGCGGGCCCATACATCGAGAAATAATTAGTTCCGAGAGCCTGCGTATCGAGAGCCAATTAATTACCCAATAAGTCAGTGGCGCTGGGTGCGGACCGGGGGCGGCCGGTGCCGCGCGCCGCGATAAATAACCGGCCAGCGCCTCGGACGCGGCCCGCGCGCCCGCGCCTAAATTACAGAGCGCGCGCTGATGGGACTGTTATAGAACGCGACGCTCGGTAACTTACGGCGCGGCGGGCAGCGGGCGGCGGGCGGCGGGCGGCGGGCGGCGGGCGGCGGGCGGCGGGCGGCGGGCGGGGGGCGGCGGGCGGCGGGCGGCGGGCGGCGGGCGGCGGGCGGCGGGCGGCGCGGCGGCGGGGCGGCGGGCGGCGGGCGGCGGGCGGCGGGCGGCGGGCGGCGGGCGGCGGGCGGCGGGCGGCGACCGCGGGACGGGTACACTGCGCGACTCTTTCGCTCGGGCCCCGCTGCACTGTGCTGTTGATTCATTGATTGAGTTTATCGAGTTTCTCGGAGCGACAACTGCTGGTCATTCCCGTCTGTGTGGTTAGTCCCGTAAGTGTAGTGCATATTTTACCTAAAGGAGGTACCGGAGCGGGTCATCAACTGATGTCACTGCAATGTCCTCAGACCGAGGCCCTAGGTTCGAGTCTGGTCTGCCTATCTGGAGGAGAATTCTAGCGGTTGGCTGCTCTGATCTGTACTTTTCCGTGGTTTCTCCGATCAACATCAGGCGAATGCCGCAGCAGTACCCTAACAAAGCGGGCAACGGACAGAGCGCCATCTTTCCTTTCTCGTCATTGCCCTGTCCTCACCCCTCACACACACACACACACACACCCCCTGACATGCACTACACTACCACATATTCCGGGAGACCGGTCGGGGAGTTAGAACTTGTCCCGGCTGGGGCGGTGCCCCGTTGGTGGAAGATACCTGTTTGGAGAAAACCCCGCTATTCGACGGTAGGTCGGCGCCAGTTCTCGCCATCCAGTGGGGAAAGATCACCGCCACCTCCCGATGAAAAAACATTCACTACATTTACGGAACTAATGACCTTAGTAGTTAACGCGTCCGGAATCTCAATCAATCTATCTAAGGGAGGTGGTAGTGTTCTTGGCGATTAATGGTCAGATCCACTGCCGACCTACACGTCGACTTGCGGGGGTTTTCCCTTCATCTAGGTACCTCCCACCAGCGAGGCACCTCCTCAGCCGGGGCAAGCTCCTAACTGGTCTTCCGGCATGTGTGGTTGCAAAGTGCATGTATGTGCACGTGTGTGTAAGTAAATGGTGAGAAGAGAACAAGGAAGAGGAAGGAAAGATAACGCGCGTTCCGTGGCTCGTTTGTTAGGTTACTGTTCAGGCATTCGCTTTATATTGATTGTAGAAACCATGGAAACTTCCTATCAGAGGAGCCGGCCGTCAAAATTCTCTTCCAATATCGGCTGAATTCGATCTAGCTAGTGTCGCAAATCTTGCTACCGTCGGGACTGGCACCTTGGGACCTCCCGGACAGATGCACTGCACTGACATCAGCTGATGCGCCGAACCATCTCACCCGATCTGAGCTGTTGGTTTAGATTTGATTTGCTATCGTCAAAAACAAATGCGACGTATGTGGATTCAAATTAAACTGTATGTGACATATATGCGTATAACCTGCGTACGCTTTTTGAGTTGCAGAATCTCTTCTTCGCCGCGATGAATAAAGGTATCAAAAATCAAGATTAGCAACATTTGAAAACCTAGACATTTTTGCTCTCGAGTTCCAAAAAACTTATTTTCATATGTAAGCGCACTACATATTTGTTTTGTTAGTATAGCTGACAAAATAGCAACCTACATCTCCGGCTCTACTCCAACCACTAGAGGCGAAAGCAGAGCTCAGCAAAATATGCGCATAGTGAAGCTACGTTTATGCCCGGAAGCAAACCAAGGGGCCATCTTAGCACTTGCTCAATGGATTAGGGAAACTGGACGAAAATCTGAACAATATGGGGGTCATTGACCCAGACGTTGAAGTACATTACTTGTAACAGACATATTTAGTCATTTTAAAATTATTCGGCACAAATTTTAACTTTCAGTAAAAATCATTGTTCAAATATTATATTTCTTTTTGATGGTCAGTATAGTGTCTAATTGTATACAAGCAGTAATGTAGAAGAAATTATTTTACTTTCATTTTTACTTTTATCGACATGGCGGGGAAAGTGAATATTATCACCATTTTGCCTATTCTTCTGGTACTTAATGTATTTGGGGCACATTTCTGCATTGAGCTCGTGTCTCCTTGACAACTCTTACCTAAACCCTAGTGCACAAACGTACGCAGACTGAAACACAAAATCAACACCAGGCGAATGCCGGAGCAGTACCCTAACAAACAGGCCACGGACCGGGCGCGATCTTGTCTCTTCCTTCTCCTATCCTCTCCCTATACACACTTATAATAACGTGCTCTACACTGCACCATGTCGGAGACCGGTCGGGAGCATAGAGCTTGTTCCGGCTGGGCAGTACCTGCTGGTGGGAGATCCTGGTTTGGGAAAACCCCACTAGTCGACGGGAGGTCGGCGCGACCCCCATTCTGTGGGGGAAAATCCCCCACCTTGAAAACATGCATACACTTAAAGATTAATGCCTTGTAGTTGACATGCCCCGGGAAACACTAACCAATCAACGATACCAACCAACAACCCAAAAGATAAAATAAATAATTTAAAATGTTTTAGATGCACCACAAAATTTTCGAAAATCGAGATGAGCGAATGGTTAGAAACCCGTAAAGCACAGGTCGGCGACGGTTCGCCATTTTGCGGAAACACAATTTGAAGAACTCCATTCCTTAAAGGAGTGGAAGTGCAGACATTGCGATCATAACGAAAACAAGGCCACATTTTGTGGACACTTTTGTAGAGGCATCGACACTCCTTAGATCTGCCCGTTAGGAAGCTGCTAGCAACCTGGAGTACATTTTATATGCAGCCGAGAGATAATATATTTTGCCTTGAAGTTGTGTAATAATAATAATAATAATAATAATAATAATAATAATAATAATAATAATAATAATAATAAAGTCCTGCTAATCAAAAAGATCCTAATTTCATTGTATTTTCCTCCTGTAAACAGATTTTTTTAAAATTATTTTCTGTGTCCAACATACATTGCCTTTCAAAGATGATTACAAATGTTTTGTTTTTTAAACTTATTAGATTCAAGCAACCTTAGGGCGCACTGTCCTATATATTAGCTTTATTACAATTTTTAAAATATCCAAGACATTTAAAAAGAAAGTTTTTTGTATTGAATTTTAATTCACATATTTTTATATGATAAAACTTATTACTATTGAATTTAAATTTGAGGAAAGAAAAAGAAAACCTAAAGGGTTTCAGTTTTTCCTGGGAAAGGGGAAATGTTTTCGGTAGGGAGTCAGTGGTGAAAGGCCAAGGTTGAATTCGGAGCTGCTCGGTAAAATACAAATAGAGAGAAAAATATCGTGAGAACATGTTAATATGATCATTATGTATGCCACAACATTTAATTCTGAATGAATCATGAATGAATCATGAATGAATCATGAATGAATCATGAAGCTTTTAGAATTTTTAGATAGAATTTATTTTGAATTCGAAAGGGGGTTTGTATTATTATCGCAACTTAAAAAAAAACTGGGCGTACGAGTTAATTATAAAGTATAATCAGTACAATAAGTAATCCCCAAAAAGGGCATCAAAAATGGCATAAAATTTATTACGGGGTAAAGTTTCAAAATGTTCTGTTTTGGTTTTAAGGTTTTTTATGAGGGTTCCCGGGAAAATTGGGTGTAAGAAAGGGTTTTAAGGCACGAAAATGTCCGGCTCTGAAATATCAAAATCCCAAATTTTTCCGTCCGTTTTAAAATGTCTCGATTTTTTAAAATAAAGAAAATTGAGACGCCGAAGAATAAAAAATCCTGTATCCAACGAAACCAAGGGATCTTTTACATGGACAGAGTCTGATAGGTTTTTACTTTTTTTCCCCGCAATGAAATATAGATGTTTTTTTCCCTTTCCCACTCCTGATTATCTAACGAAGCCGTCCCTCACTGGGTGCTGCAAAATTTTTTTTCAGTTTTTGTGCCATTAAAATTTCTAATTTACGTTTTTTTTTCTTGTTGTATTTTTTTTTTTTTTAGGGAATGAAACCATTCACATGTCTGGAGGTTGCGTAATTTGTTTTCAGTTTCCACCAACGAGCTTGAATTACATAGAGAGGAAATGAGTACTGATACAGCGCTCCTGGTTGAAGCTTTTTGCACTACTGGCCGCCATGTTTTCTGAGGTCAAAACAAATCAGAGGCATTCGGGGCTTGTACGGGCTCTTGTTAAGAAGTACACGTTTTCGGCGTATTTTGGTGTAGTGTGTTTAAATTTGCGATATCAAAATGCCGTTCTGTTGTTCTGCGTACAACTGCACCAATAGAAACGACAAAACTATTGGAATATCGTATTTTACGTAAGTATTTTCTCATTCACTCCACTGAAATTTTTACCTATAACTGGTGTTAGTAACTAACTTGTTTTGTAACATTTAGGTTTCCCTGAACGACGAAGAATTGATCAGGGGATGGGTAGTGTTGATGAGAGAGAAAAGTGGTGGCCTACCAAGTCGAGCCGCATTTGCTCCAATCACTTTGAAGAACAATATATGTTCAAAGTGAACGACTGCAGGCGACTTTTGGGCAATGCAGTGCCCACCATATTTTCTTTTCCTGAGCACTTACAAAGGAAGGAGAAGATACGAAGAGCTCCAGTGAAGAGGACAGTATCTTGTTCTTCAGATGAAGAAACAGTGCAAATAGAGAATGTAAGTGATATTGCAAATGGCATACATAACTATAGCTTGCCAAGTCCCACAAAATCAACAAAAGTACCTGGAAGCTGTAACCAACTGCCAAAAACTCAAAAGAAGCTGAAAACCTAGAACTTTTTTTTCAAGTGTGAGAAGTAGAGGTGGACACTACAACAATCCAAATGCTCGACAGTTTAAAAGTGCATACCGGTAGTGTCTTGTGGCCCGTGTTGACCCGTCACAGCAGTCAAATTGTCATTCAAATGACATAAGTGTTTTTCCCTGCTGAAAAGTTCTACATGCTTAAGTGAGAACACTGATGTACCGAAAATTTTTTAAGATGTAACTGTTCCACATATTGTGATTTGAGTCTGTATTTGAACTGTTGTGGATACAGGGCGGGTGTTTTTCGGCAAGCATCAAAAAAATTCGTGTTTGTTTTTTACAAAACCCTTTTTTGCTAGTGATAAAAGAGGGAAATCTCACCCGAGCCAAAGTGTAAATAATTATTGATAAATGATCTCCTGATTTTAAAAAATGCAAGGTTGCGGGTAAAGTTTATCGTGGAAACAACACCTACTTCAACGCAAAATATTATGCAGTCCTTAAATTGGAAGTTTTGAGATGATGACGGAACAACTATTTTTGAAAATGACCATCTTTCGATTCTGTGGATGAAAATAAAAAAACCATTACACGTTGATAAACTCTCTACATCAGTACTTACAACCCGGGCATTACAGTTTAAAACATAACAGAACAAAAAGGGGAAAAACCCCATCAGACAAGTGTTCAAAAATTAATACACTTCAAAGGCCAGTGAAGTAGAAGTAATATTTTTTTTGTAAATAATTTTAATTTTCCCTGTATGTATGTTTTTACTAATGAAAAATGTTCAATCTGGGTGTAAAACCCCCGTCTCTCAGGATTTGCTGCAGTCTCTTGATTCATAGAAAGCTGAGATGTGAAATTTTCCCTGATTCCCCAAGAAAAGGCACAAGTAAAAGAATAAAAAAAAATCAAAACAAAAACAAAACTTAAAAACAGATGAAGGGGGCGAGCGATAGTTTTAGTAAACGAAAACGCGAAAAATTTCCCAAATTGGGACAAGATAGGGCAGTAGCGTTCATTAGCAAAAGTCGTTTGCAAGTTATTTAAAGGGAAATCGCACCCGGGCCGAAAGATATGAAATTTTTGTATGTATAAATTAGCTTGTAAACGACATATAGCCATTGTTGTGTTTGGTTCAGTAAATCAAAAGGTGTTTGTGGCGAAATTAAGAGAACGCGTGAACAATACAAAAAAATTTTTAAACCAACAGTTCATTTGAAAATTATGGTAACAGTCGCAACTTTGGGGAAACTTGAGGCTACGCCAGAACAGAAAATGTGAATTAAATTAAATGATGAATTTTTTTGTAGGAAAGCACACGATCGTGTGATGTTAAAAAAAAAAGGCTGACGATCCGGACACAAAAAGACGAAAAGCGCGGTCGAAATGCGAATACGGATGCATGTTGAAACGCCCCGCAAAAAATTTTTTTTTTAATAGAAATCGTTCAGTTTGTGAATAAGTGAAATATATCGTGTTTATAACTGTCGATTTGGAAAGATAAAACGGGAAGAGATTTTTAAATATTACAAAAGGGGGCCGGGAACACTGTCGCCATATTGTCGCCCAGTTAAACGAAACTAGTATAGTAATTGTAGTAGTTTTAATCAGGTTTTATTCTTCATTTAAAGTAAATTTTCGTTAACAAACGTGTGGAAATGGATGGACCTGGGGGAATGAATTAATGGATCTACATATACAGGTGACATGGAACAAGGGGTTGGGATGGCCGATTTCTACAAAAGGAAAGTGCAATAATTTTGCGAAATTTTAAAAATTTCCATAAATGGAAGAAAGAAAAATTAGTTTTTAATGCAAGCCCAATTTTGCGGAAAAATAATGGCTATATTCAGACAGAATGGGGGATGCGCATTCAATTGAATATTTGTTTTGTTTTTTTGTCGATTGTAAATGTAAGTGAATGTGATTTTTTATTTGGGTATTGTGTTTTGTTGTTTATTGTATTGCATTTGTGTTTTTTTTTTGTTGTTATTTTCCCCAGCAGTGGGAAGTGAAAACCAAAAAAGAATAAATAATGGGACTTTTTGGGTTTCGACAGTAAGCCATATAATATGATTTCGTGATTTTGTATTAAAAGTGACCTACGCCCAACTGTCCAAGTATCGTTGGCTCCTGTACGGGCCAACCACGGCCTCACGCCCCAATTTTTTATAACATTGAAGGGTAGCTAAGTAACGGGCAAGTTTTTAGATAAAGAAGGCAAAAGTTAGCAGGGAAAAAAATTTTGAAGATTTTTTTAAATAAAAGATTCAAGGTATAGTCGTTTTTTTCTTTTGTCACCGCAACGGGTGCGTTAATACAGATTTGGGATAAGTAGGCAAGACGTTCCATTACATAATTGGCCCCAACGTGGGTCGTGAGGGGGACGAATACGGGGACATACAATGTACGCGGGCTAGGTAAAAAATAAAACTAATTGTAAGAAAAACATAGTACAATTCAAAATGGGCCGTAGTGGCAAAAGGGTTTCAGGATGCGTCGGATTCAAAAAATTTCCGATGGGATAAAAGGGGGCCAACATCTAGGGGAATTAGAATTAGAAGGGGGGAATATCGCGACAGATACGAAAGGTGCAAATATGAGCCGGGAACCCGGGGGAAATTTTTCCCGGAGGTGAAAGGGGCATGGGAACCCACTCGTCGATGTTATTACGGTTAATGCGGAAATGAAAGTGATAGTGCGAGGTTGGAAAACAATTTTAAAAACAGATAGAGAATAAATTTGGGGAAGTTGTAGACAGAATAAAATTTCAATGCCGCGCAAAAAATTGCAGAATGGGGTGCAAGTCCAGGTCGAAAATTCAAGACAAGTGAGCGCATTTAAAGTAGAGAAATTCCCCGGTTCACTGGGTTTAGAACAAAACGCGAAAAGGGGCAGGCGTCAAAACCTTTTCGCGTTAAAGGGGTGTTCAACCAGCAGCTCAGTACAGGTGTAGGCAAAATTCAAATGACCGGGGGCCTTTACAACAATCGGTACGGCGAAAAAAGCGATTGTCGAAATCGCAGGAATGGCAAGACTTGGAAGTAGCGCGACAGCAAGACGTGCGTATAGGTCGTGTCGAGGTCGATCAAAAAACGATAGGAATATTAAAACGGCTGTTCAGGAGAATTCGATAGTCGGAAATTGGCAAAATAGGATCGAAAAAGGAAGTCGAAAAAAAATTATGAACAAAATTCCCGACCTCGAACGCAGGTGTATGCAGCGCGACGTTGAAGGCAATGGTTACGCGATGGGGCAGCAACGGCCGAATTATCTACTTTTTCCCCGGGAACGAGAACAACCATATTCGTTCTTGCGGCCTCGAAACTTTTTAGTAAATAACTTTCCCGGAAGGAATAAAATTGAGGTTTTCGGGGAAGCCCTTAGTAAAAGGCGGCATTGGTGGCGGCATTAACCCAACACCGCAAATTTAAGGGAATGGCGCGAAAAATTTTTTAGAAGGTATTGGAACCAACACCACCGATTGGGTTTAAAAAATACCGGTTGATGTCGGAACGATATCGAAAGGGAGGGGAAACCAGAGCGACTTTGTCCTCAAAGTCAGGGGTTTAAAGTGGCAAATTTAAACCCCGGCCAATTTATTCGAATTTATTCGACAAATGCCAGTGGAATCGAAACTTACTATGGAAAAAACCAAACCATAGAGGCATTGATAAGAATAAGTCGGTTCGAGCGGCGCACGACAGAACGGGACGGGCGTGAGGGGAAGGCCCCAAATCGGGAACGGAAATGGCAAACCGATACAACGGAGGGCGATATCGGCAAGATAATGTTGGCAGTGGGTCCCAAAGAAACCTCGGGGGGAGGAAGAGAAGGCGCAAGGGGCGGCGCGAAACCAAAGCCAAGGACGGCGAAGGGGGCGGGGAACAATGGAACAAGATCGGGATCTAACCGCGGGCAAAAAGGGGCGCAAGGCCGATGGGAATCAGTCCCGGAGGGAAACTAAACACGGGGGCAAAAAAATTGGTCGAAAAAAACGAGACGAAAGAAATATCGTAACGATTGAGGCCATGGGGATTGTCGTTGGGGTGACGTTCTGGAAAAAAAACAACGGAAGGCCGGGCCGAGCAAATGCTGTTTTTGAAAGGCGGTGCTACGGGGGGAAATTCGGGCGCTAGTAGTAGGGGGGAAGTTTTGTGATGTCGGGGGTGAAGAAGGTGCAAAGGAAGGAAATGTTGATTGTTACCGACGGGCTTCGGATCTGGCAAAAGGAAGGGCAGCCAACACTACGAAACAAATCTGGTTGGAATAGTTTTGGGGAGAATCATCATGCCAATCGTTGTGGGGGGCTATCCGGCGTCATCGGGGGGATGGACCCCCGGATGCTTTCCCCGTCGGGACGGGAAAAGGGAAAGAAATGCTAAAATCCGGGTTCTTTTGAAAGTAGGTCGTGGTCCTAACGATGGGCGGAGGCGGGGGAAACAAACTCGCTAGTATGGAAAAATTCTCCAAAATGTGAAAGGGCTGCGGAAGAGGTCATCGATCGGGAAGGCTGCCCGGGAAAAGAGTTCGTAAACTGTTGGAATTTATTAGTTTTTTGGGGGAGTCTCAGAGCCGGTGAAGGGCTATAATTTCGCTGCGTTGAAGATACGACGCCGTTCTCTGAAACAATATCGTACCACAAGTGCCATGAGCAGGTGCGCCAACTTTGGAAATGGAGCAAAAGGGCTTTTAAAAGGCAATAACCCGTATATAAGTCCGTTGGTCGATGGTGAAAAAAAATGGAAGCATTCGTCTGTGTCTAACGCGAAAATCCGGGTCCGATTCCACGGTATGAAACGCCCCAACTGTAAATGAAATGGTGTAATTTGGGAGACCCAAAATCTTCAGCGCGTTAGATTTTTTATCCGCGTACTGGCAGATCGAGGGAAACGGAAGCCAACAAACTCAGCTTCAAATTTGAAGGGGTGTATTCATTTACGAGACTGCCGTTCGGTTGAAAAATTCTGGGCACGCTAATCCCATATTTGAACGATGTAATCCCGGGTTGGGGTTGAAGAGCAAAGGTGATGTGTGCGAATTTTTTTGTTTTTAAGGATTTGGAATCGCACCCGGGTTTTAGGGAAAATTTTTAGAATTTTTGAAGTTCAACGAAATTAAAAGAAAAAGGTTTGCTCCAAAATGCAACATGGGGGAGAAATATCAAAAGCGGGGGTGAAAATAGGAAAATAAAGGGGGGATAATTAAAAAACCACCCCAAAAAAGTGCGAGGATTGCGGCGAATATTTGGAATATGTAACTATTTCCCCATTCGTAAAAAATTTCTCCCAAAAGGTAGTACCATGTTTACTTGTTAAGGAAAGGAAGCCATGGCAGTGGACCAACAATGCCAGGGAAACATTGAGGAGTTGCTGGCGCTTTGAAAGCACGTATATAGTACAATATCGGATTTTCGACGTAGAATGTACGTACAGACGGACAGCAGTGGATTGCCTAGGGGGGTGTCTGTTCCAACTGGGCGAATGTGGCGAACAACAATGTGGGTTTTAATCCCATAAAAAGGGAAACGAAATGAATTACGGCGCGACAGAGTTGGAAGCTCTTGCAGGGCGACCCCGAAGTTCAGAACATTGCTATGGGCGCCCATTTACCATTTACGGCAAAAAGGGATAATTTTTTGATGAAAGCCACGCATAATGACAAACTGTTTCGGTGGGCTTTGTGGTGCAACAGTTTTTAATTGAATCAGATTTCAAGCCGAAAGCCCGTTTCCAGATTACTTGTCAAGAATCGGGGAAAAGAAAGGCCCCGGAAGGGATGGCAGTCATTCGGGTGAGAGAAAATTTGCCCGCGATGGACGACAAGAGCAATTATCAATATGCAACAAAGGTTTCGTCAGGAAATATCAAGGATTAGGCCTGATAGAAGGGGAAACCGCAGGAAAAACAAGGACCAAGTTTGGGAAATTTTTGGGGAAACTTGTTAAGAAAAATTGGGGGGGCCCGAAAGAAGTTCCAATATGATCCGAAGAAAATCCAAATTTCCCCTCCACCGAAAATTATGGGCATTTTGGGGGGAAAAACCCAAAACTTATCGATTTGTTACTGGCCGAATTGGGAAGAGGGGACAAATGCGAGTTCCGTGACGTCTGTCAAAAAACGAAACAGCCGAAAAGACGCTGCAAGATGGTGCCTTTATTTTCCCAGAGGCCACGGGGTTTTTATGCGGGGGTTTATTGGGGGTTCGAAAAAAGTTTGGAAACCAGCACCTAATGGTAATAATAGATGTTTTTTTTGTTTTTGCAGATATTTCCGATAAGAAAACCCAGGGCCCCCAACTGTATACGGGAAGTGAAGGATTTATAGAAATGTGGGGGAAGGGCTAAGATATTGAGCGACAGAACACAGTTCACCCGCGGAAGATGGAAAGAAAAAGGAAATTGGTTTCCGTCCATCTCACGGCAGTGCGACATCCCCAAAACAACCCAAGCGAACGAGTGATGAGGAGTTGCGTTTGTTTCGGGATATTCGCGGAAAATCCGACGTGGTTCAAAAACCCTTCCCGGGGCTGAACAAAAATAAATGCAGTACCCACTCAAAATAATGAACACCAGGGAGGTGCACTTCGGTGCCAAAAAAAAGGCCATTGATGCGTGAAAATACCACCGGAAATCGGGGGTTTAGAACAAGTGACACCGATGGAAAATGTGTATGACCAGTTTCGGAAGTCGGCAAAGCGCGTAGCAAAGGGTCAGAAACATTTGTCGGGGGCAATTTTTGTGGGGGCCAGGTTTTATCCCCTCGCCTCCTTCCTCATCCCATCAAAAATTTTTTAAAAAATTCTTTCCGATATACGACGGTCCCTATACTATCACGAAAATCAAAAAAAAATAATGTTGTAATACAGACGGGGCAGGGAAAAAGGTGTCAAAACCATTTAAGTTAAATTAAAAACCAGTCTGTAAAGGTTATGTTAGAAAGGAGTTTGTAATGTAAAAATTGTGAATAGTATTATAAAAAAAAGTTTTTTGGGTAATTTAGGTAAATAAAAGCGGGGGACCTAAAATGAAAAAGGAGGGGTGGGGTACGGTGCCGCGATAACGCGAGCGTACCGACTATAGTCCACTGCAAACATTAGCAGGTGCCCCTCGCAAAACAGAAACGTAGTGTTGTGCTTCAGGGCGTGTTGTGAGATCAAGTTCACCAAAAAAAAGGCAAAGATGGCCGTTTAACTTAACGGGTGCCAGGGAAGAGGATCGGGGGAAACGGGGCCCAAAATTAAAAAGCTAATTTGGGGCTATCATGACGGTTCATATCTGACGACATCTTAGGCGGGGGAGATGTAATTTCCCGATTCCCCCCCAAAAATAGACAATCAAAGAATAAATGAAAATGCAAACATTAACATGAACTGTAAAAAAAAGATGAAGGGGATGTCGCTGCGGTTTTTAGTAAACGAAACCCACAAATTACAAATTGGGGAAAGATAGGGCAGTAGCGTTCATTTGCGAAGTCGTTTTAAGTTATTTGAAAAACGCATCACGCGTTCGAAAGATATGAACATTTTTGATGTATAAAATTTCCCGCTTGTAAACAGCAATAGCCATTGTTGTCTTTGGGGTTTAAAATCAAAGGTGTTTTGGCGAAAATTAGAGAACGGAACAATACCAAAACAAAAACCAACAGAATAAACATTTAAAAATTAGGGAACAGTCCAACTTGGGAAATTCGAGGGCTGCCAGAACAGAAAATGTTAAAATTTAAAAAGTGTAATATTTTGAGGGAAAAATAACAGCGATCGTTGTTTAAAAAAAAATAAAGAGCTGACGATGGACAACAATGACGAAAAGGGTCGAAATAGCGAATACGGATGCATGTTGAAAGCCCCAAAAAAATTTTTTTTTTGAAAAAGCGTTCGTTTTAATGAGTAAAAATATCGTGTTTAGTAAATCGAGTTTGGAAAGATAAAACTGGAAAAGATATTTATATATTACAAACATTTTGCGGGAAAACCCGTCGCCTTTTCGGGGCGTTGAAACTATTATAATTTGGGTTTAAACAGGATATTCTTCATTTAAATTTTGTCGTTTAAAAAAAGGGGGAAATGGATGGACCTTGGGAGATGTTAATGGATGCACATGTACTACGGGGGGACTGGAACAATGGCGTTAGCGGGTGGGCCCATTTCTCAAAAAAAGTGCAATAACTTTTTAAAATTTTAAAATTATAAATGGGAAGAAAGAACAGATTAGATTTTAATGTCAAAACCAAGTTTGGAAATAATAGGGTATATTCAGACAGAATGGGGATGCGCATTCAAATTGAATGATTTGTTTTTTTTTTTTCATTTTAAAAAGGAAGTTTAAAGTGATTTTATTAAATTTGGGATTGGTTTTTTGTTTTTTGATTGATTTGTGTATGTTTTGTTTTATGTTCCAGCGGAGGGGGAAAGTGAAAAAACCCGAAAAATAAAAAATGCCGGACATTTGGTTAAGAAGCCATATAATATGATTTGTGATTTTGTATTAAAAGTGACCCGCCCCTGTCCCAAATATCTCTTGGCCCCGTGGCCAACCACAGCCCCACGCTCAATAGTTTTATAACATTGAAGGGTAGCAAGTAACGGCAATTTTAGATAAAGGAGGGTTAAGGCATAAAATTTTATAATTTTATATAGGTAAAAGATTCAAAGGGATAGTCGTTTTATTTCATATTTACCAACCCAAAGTGGTGGGTTTTAAAAGATTTGGGGTAATGGAAAACGTTCCATTAAAATGGTCCTTTGTTTTCCATAAATGTAAATTCTTCCCCCCCCCCAAAATAAACCAATATCAAGCTTCCTGTGTTTTTTTTCCCCCAAAATTTCATGATGAAAACAGATCAATTCCTGAAAATTGAACAAAGAATATCCAAAAAATAATAATTTTTTTTTTTTCTTAATTTAATTTAAATATGATTTCTTGTTTTAATTAAAGTTAATCATATTTTTCAATATTCTGTAAATCTTAAATGTTGGAAGTAGTTATAACAAGTTTATAAAAATATATTTTTTTATGACTTCCAGTTGATTGGGGTCAAATTATGACAAAACCCTTTCCCTAGAATGAGAACAAGCACATTTCCCTGAGATTTCCATAGTATACTCTCTGCCCTTTCCCTAGAATATCAATTTAATTTCAATTACTGTTATTCAACGTATTATTTATTTTTTTTTTACTCTGGGGATATTTAAATTTTTAAATTTCATTCTTCGACTTCGTTAATTGCTTTCGCCCTTCTGACATTGCCCCAAAAAAAAGGCGGCTGTTTTCCAAAAACTTCAAAAATGGCGGACTCGCCCCTCTATAATTTCTATTTGTTGTTTCACTCATTTGGGAAATGTTGCAGAAAACCTGCCCCGATCATCGCGTGTGGCAACGGCCCCCCCCCGCCAGGCCTCCCCGACTACGCGCGGTGCCGGGGCATCGCTGGCGCGGCGGCCCGGGGCGGTCCGGCCGGCGAAAAAGGGGGCGGGGGGCGGGGAGTGACGGGGGTGTTGGCCGACCGCTTTCGGCAAGTCGGGCGCGCGCCCCGCCCGGGGGGGCGCCTGCCACCGCCCCCCCCTCCCTACCCAACCCTCCCCCCACCGCCCCCCCGCCCCCCGGGGCCGGTAGCCTGTCCCGCGCCCGCTGTGCCGGGCGCCGACCCCCGACCGCCGACCGCCGCCGCCTGAGTAAGGCCCTTTCCGTTTTCTAATTTCAGTAGTTCGCGCGTTTGGGGCCGCAACTATTTTTAAAAAATAGTCTCTGAGGAAGTTCGGGAAACCGTGGTCAATTCAGATGCTCGGAGAAATTCGGCCCCGCTCCTGATCAGTAGTTTTCCGGGGTTTTCCCCGACCCCCGGGGGCGAATGCCGGCATACCAAGGGGCCCGGAGCGGCCCCCTCTTCCCTTGTCCACCCTCCCTTACACCCCACCAACTCCCTCACTGAAACAATTCCCGGGACGGTCGGGGCAAACGCCGCTGGGGCCCGTTGGTGGAAAGTTCGGGGAAAAACCCGACGGGGTCGGCGCCGGACCCGCCACCCAGCGGGGAAGATCACCGCCTCCCCCGAAAAAAACATGCACCTGGGACTAATAAAGGGTTGCCCCCAAAACACAAAAAAATAATCAATCAATCAATCAATTCGGGAATAAAATTACTTTGTTTCAAATTAAGGTTTTTAAAAAGGATTTAAAATTAAAACCCAACCCGCCCTCGGTTTTTAAAATCTGGGTTTTAAAAACCCCTTAAAAAGCGCTGTAGATTTTCATCTAAATTTTGAGATTTGTTAAAAAACATTCCCCCGCCCTAATCTGGGTGGATTTCGGACAATCTTTTTACTTTTTTTGCAAAGGTGGGTTTCTAAAATTCCCCAACCTGTTCAGAGACGGAATAATCTAAAACTTATGTGAAATTAAACTAATTACGTGATATTATATAAATTTGAATTGCAGGTGTGTCCCTTTTCTTTAATTTTAAAAACAATGGGTTTCCCCTTCCCGACCCTTTTTTTTGCCAATTTTTCTGTATTTTCTTTTAAGATTTGAAAAGCCCAAAAAATTAAAAGAAAATTTTTCGATTTTTTTCATGCCTTTCATGCTCAAAAGGGAACTAGGCACTGGATCAATTTAAAAATTATTTTTACTATGAATTTGCAAAAACATTTAATTTTTAAATTTAAAAATCCCCTTAGATAACCCCAGGACTATATACTTTACTATTTTATTGCAGATTTGAATAATCTTTTCAAAATTTTTAAATTTTATTCCAGGTGTAGATCTTTTTGTTTTTTGTTAGCAATGCCTTATTGGAAACCTTTTTTTGGTTTTGTTCAGGGATTTGCTGCTAAGACACTAGTTAAAAAAATATGAGTTTTTTTAGAATTAGGTTTTGGGGATGCTGAATTAGAATACCGTATAAAATAAATTAAAAATTTAAAAAATGGTGATTTCAATGGGGTAAAAACTTCATTTAAAACAAAAAATGGGAAAAGAAAAGATGTGGGCTTATCGCGTTGAAAATTTTGGGAATACAAATTTAAATTTAAAAATCGAAACTAAAATGACGAATCAATCAAAAAAGAAGCAATTAAAAATACTTTTTAAAATTTTCAAATTAAATAAACATTTTGACGGAAAAAATGATGATAAACAAAAAGGTGTAAACATTCCAGCTAAATATTTTTTTGAAAAAAAGTAAAGTATTTTAAAAAAAATTTTCGTTAAGTTGTAATACGTGAAACAAAAATATAACCCATAATCCCCGACTATTTTCCCTTACATGCTCAACTAACAAGTATCAAATATAAAAACATTAAATTTTATTTTAAAAAATTACTATTGTTTACTTAGATATTGCTTTTTCGCGAAAATTTTTCAAAAAAAATCAACGAATTCGAACGATGCGAAAAAAGAGTGTCCATACCGTGAGAGGACCGGAAGTTTTAAAATAATTTTGTGAAGCAGAAATTTGTTACCCAAATTTTTCGAACGAGTTTTGAAAAAAGTTGTCAAAAACCTTAATTTTCTCATTATGGCCGGGTTTTGTTTCGTTTAGGGGCCGGTGGCAGCAGGTGTTCAGCCGTTCCGCTGCAATTGCCACCTTTTCCCCCGTTTCTTCCTCCCCGGTTTTCCCCCCTAACATCCATCCCCCCGCCCTTTGCCCTGCATATGTCCCCGACCTAACCTGCCCAACAGTTCTCCCACGACAGGCACCACTACCAGGGGGGGGTTGTATCAGGGGGTTTCCCATTTTTTTTTTTTAACATAATTCTTAATCTTAAACCCCACCCCCTTCCTCCCCTAAAAATTCCTACCCCCAATACCCCCCTCCCACATTCTCATGGTTACTCCCCAACCATGTTTGCCCACCCAATGTGTGTCAAAACCGTCTTTCTTTTCTCTACTGGCGTGCCCCCGGTTTAAATGTATTACTCTCAGAAAAAAACTTTTAAAATAATTTAAGTAATTCGTTTTAAATTTTTCTCAGATTCGTTAATCATTTTCAAATCTTTAAAACTATGAAACTGAAATAGGATGAAATCTCTAGTGCTGGGGAAATTGTAATTGAAAAATTGAATCCTTCGTTTTATCTGGCATGTTCAAAAATGCATGCAGTCAAGATTATTTTCAGTTTGAAAAGAAAAATTGTGAAATAGGACTGTTTTAACTCAGAACTATTGCATTGGTACGCCAAAAAAGGAAAAAGGGGTGTATTTCCCCTGGAGGAGGACTCTGAAAATAAACCCGTCCTGCCTGGGTGGTTACCTTCCAGGATAACCCTTTTAAAATAAGACTTCTTGCGAATCCTCAAGAAATCCCAAGAGTTAAACGACGGGATGAGAAAAAGGTTTTTTTCACACTAAAATTTCTTTTTCCCAAAACTCTCCTCCTTTATTTCCCAACCCCCCCCGGCCCGAAGCCTCAGCCGCTTTTTCCCGCCTTTTTCCGCCACCCGGCTTTTTTCGGGCCCCAAAGTGCCCCCTGTCCGGGCGCGCAGCCCTCCCATCTCGGCCCCCCCCCCTCGTCCACCCCATGTTATATCGTTGCCGAACGCCCCTAATGTTATTAACGCCGTAGGAATTACCCCCAAGTTTACACCAAAGTAATGTTTCGACGCTGCATTTTAAAGAGGTGTTCCCGGGAGAAAAAGTCGACCCCCTTGACCGGTCGGGGAGAGACGCGGTACCCCCGGCTATTTTCACAAAATTCATGTGAGTTTAAAAAGGGCCTGACGTTTCCCCCGAAAAGGCGGGGGGGCCTGGCGGCGGGGGCGGCGGCGGCGGCGGGGCCGGCGGCGGCAAAGGGAGATAACCCCATCGGAGGAGCGGGGCGGGGAACGTTTCAGCCCCAATGACCCTTCGCTGGGGGAAAGCAACAAGTTTGGGGTTTTAATTTGGCTCCCCACGTATCCCAAGAGGGCCCCTGTAATTCTGGTGGACTAAAACACCCGGGGCCGGGGGGCCTTTTCGGGTTACTGCCCGCCGCCGAGGCCCGCCCTGGAACCCCCCGCCGCCGGGCCCGCCCCGCCCAGCCCCCCCGGGCCCCCGCCCCGCCCCCCACGCCGTCCGCCGCGCCGCCCGCCCGCCCCGGCACAGCGTTGCAGATGGGCAGAGGCCGTTGCTCTTTGAAAATGGAGCGCCCGCGGTCGAGAAGATTGCGAGGGCCTAGGTGTGGGCAGAGGGAGCCGAGGGAAAAGCGCTCCCAGATGAACGGTCCCTTTTTAACTCATTGCACCCAGCGTTCTCATTTGAGAACCGCTTGCTAGTCTTTTTTTTTATTTTTTTGCCTTTTATTTTTCCTCAATGGAATCGTATATTTTAATTGGATCTTTTAAACAGGTTCAAAATTTCGTTGCTTGTTGATGATTTGGCGGGGATTGCAAAAGCGTGTATGCTCTTGCCCAATGTTCTCCTTTGGGACTACCGCGGTTCGGATCTCCTTAAAAAAGTCAGCTGCTGGTCCCCTTTGAAAGGATTTCGAGCAATTGTTGAATAAGGTAAAGACACAACTTTAAAAAACAATTTTTCTTTTTTGGGGTTTTGGAGTTTTGGGCCCATCTGGTGAACTGGCTGTTTAAATTAAAATAAAAAAATTGCCAAAAAAATTTTAAAATCCCCAACGCCCCATGTCCCCCAGCGACGTCCCAAAAAATTTTAATCTGGATCCCCCTGCCGGATGGGGGTTTGAAAGGTTACCCACAGATTGAAATGATTTTGCCAAAACTGTAACGTTTGGTTTAAAAACCTGCCCTTGTCCCAAATTGGAGTCGGGTTTTATGAAATTTTCACCACGAAGCATAAAAACCCTCAGTCGATAATTGATTGATTAGTTTTCCTGGCGGTTTAATTTCAAGCCCCTAAGGCCCTGGTTTTGCGGAATTTTCCCGCCTGGATGTGAGTTCGGCCCGGCCTGCATATCGGCGGGTTTTCCCCCGTTCTACCATTTGGGCACCCCCCCCTCCCGGAACAAATTCGCCCGACGGGCCTCTCGTCATGGTGGTAGTGTGTACATGTAGATGTGTGTAAAAAGGGGGTGAGGATAAGCGGGAAGGGGGGAAAAGATCCCCCGGGTCCGGGCCCCTTTTTTAGTACTGCCCCGGCATTCGCCTGCTGGGTCAACAAAAACGGAGTTGCGCCGGCGTCGGTCGCAAAAATTCTCCCCAGCGGCTGAAATCAACATAGCATCCTTTTGTAAAAACCCTCCCATTCCGGACTCAGGCCCTAGCCCGGCCACGCGGACTGCGTTGATGCCTTACCACGAAAGCTCCCTGTACCCGGAGCCCCGAGTCACCAAAGGAGAGAAAATAAGTTCCTTTGTTGAATGAAAAAGGTTATGAAAAAAAATAGTGATTGCATGAGGCCCCCGCCGCCCGTTAGGAAAACATTATCGAGATACGCAAACGGCCCATCGGTTTTCTAGAAGATGGCGTACGCCCAAGGAAACATGTCGTTGAGGGTTTCTGCAAACGTTGGGAGAAAAATAGGGGGTTTGGGAAGGGCGCTAACGGCGCGGGGAGGGGGGGTGCTCAGTGCATCAACTGTGTCACTGCGCCCCTCTACCTGGTTTCTATCAACCCGGAATGCGGGCGTACCCTCCAAACGGGAACGGACCCCCGGGACTGCCCCTTCCCCTTTTCCTTGCCCGTCCTCCCCCCTTATACACACACACACACACACACACACACACACTCCTACTACACACCACATAGATGGGAGCCCGGTCGGGGGTTTTAGGCTTTCCCCGCTGGGGGGAGTCCGGGTGGGGAAACCCCCAAGCCGACGGGGGGTCGGTCCCGGATCTCGCATTCAGGAAGATCCCCCATCTCCTGAAAAACATACTACACTAACGGGACTTACAAAAGCAGTTGCGCCCCCGGAAAACCCGAAAAATCAATCAATAAACAGGCCCTATGCATAGACTTTGTCAGCATCTGCTCTGATGGGGTCGACTACACACCCCCTTAAAAGCTGCCGTCTTTTCTGAATTTATTATTTTTAAGAATTTAGGGTGAAAAGATGGTCAATTTGTTTTGATTTATTGTATTTTTATTTTTATTTTTTTACAAGGGGTTTTAGGGGTTTTTAATAAAAATTTGTTTCTGAAAATGAATCAAAAAACCCAAGAGTTAAAGATAGCATACGAATATTTATTTTTGGTGCGTTTGAAAGTTCAGAACTTTCTTTTTTTTTTTTTTTTTTCTTAGGGGGGTAAAAGAATTTTTTGTCGTTTCCTCCCCATTCTTTCCTCTTGGTTTTGCTTTTTCAGTTTAAATTAAAACCGAATAAAAGGGGGGAAATTCTAATTAAACAGTTTTAAAAAGGGGGGACATATGGGGTTATGATTTATTCAAATTTTTATACCTTTTTGATCTCCATTTGCTAAAGTAATATTGAATATCATGCAGTGGCCTTCAAAAAATTTCTTTCAATTTTAGGCAGGAAGATAGTTTTTTAAGTTTAAAAAAGTTTCCCATGCATCCCAAAATTTAATTAAGGGAATTGAAAAATGCATTGTGTTATGAAAAAATTGAAAGGCTAGGTGTGGCAAATGTCGAATGATATCTCTTAAAATAAAAGTACTCTGAATTGTTTTGCCGTTAAGATGTTCTGTCAATTATTTTTATCCTGTGATCGCAAATGTACGTGTTGATTCGGACAATTTTATGTTTCAAATTAAACATATCTTCGAATAAGATTTCTACATATACATACGTACTAGTTTTCCTCTTGTTTTCAAACAAATGCAAGTAAAGTTTGACAGTGCTATAGTAAATAAATGTTTCGGCTGAAGGTTAAACTCCGAAAATGACCAAATCAAAGACATGAATGACAGTGAAAAAAATTTCAAATCTGACATCCATTATTTTCTTATTTTTTTGAAATTTGATTTTTATTTTTTTTCTTTTTCAGGCCACGTATATAAATTGAAAAATTTTACTAAAAATAATTTTTAAATTATTATTATTATTATTTTTTATTTTGTGTTTTTTTTGGGTACAAAAATATTTTTTGGGGGAAGTTTTCCCCATTTTCATTTTATTACATTTAGAAAATACTGTTTTTTCAAAAAAACATCTACCCAACAAAAAGGTTTAATTTTTTTCAAAACCCCAATTTGAAGATAGTAAAACAGATGATGTTCAATCAAATTGAAACTAGTAAAAGGGAAACGGGGTTTTAAACTTTTATATTGGGTTTTCTCAACAACTCTCATATTTGTAAAGCGGGCATTTAAATATCAAAATGAGGGGTGTTGATTGAGGAAGAAATATCTGGATTTAATTGTAAATGCAGCGGGTAAATAAAATTTTAAAAATTTGAAATTTAAGAATTTGATTTTTTTAAAAAAATGGAAATATATTTATTTCAAAAAATATCTTCCATTCAGCGAAATATTTTTATATTTTTTTCTAGAAAAAAATTGAAAATTCCGGGGTTCATGTAAAAATACCCTTTTAAAAATAAAAATTTTTATCTCGAAAAGGCTCTGGGGTCACCTGATGTATTTAAAATTTCAGTTTGTACCTGTCCCAAAATCAACATAGAAACAGAATCCATTTTCTAGTACAAATTTCATTTATGTTTCCACCACCAATCTTTACACCTCAATGCGTTATTAGGGGCCATTTTTTAAAGATAAAACATTAAAATGATCAATAAAATGTTTTGTTTTAAAAAGCCCAAAAAAAGAAAAATACGTCGTGCTCAAAAACCCGTTTAGATGAACTCAACAACATATCCAACACCTGCAAATAAACTCACAATGGCTGTCATTTTAAAATAAGCGAAGAAATCAATAGGCTACCACGTACCAGAATTCTGGAAACTTTTTGCATTTAAATATTATTTAAAAAGATTAAAAAATTTAATCATACTTGGAAAATTTTAAAAATTTACGGAAAAAATAAAAAAAACATTTCAAAATCATAAAAATGCAAAAATGACGTATAAAATGGGTTTTTCCTTTGTCGTATCAAAAATGAATTTCTATACTAACCCTTGTTCTTGAAAAGAAGAAAATACATTTCTTTAAAAAACCCCCCCTACGTTATATTCCCAAAAATCTTTACTGATGCCTGGATTTTCATTGAACATTAAATATAGTTTACAACAAAATTTATATGTTTTTGGGCACCTGTACTTTTCCTTTAATTTTCCTCCCCATATATAGGGGAAAGGGAAAAAAATGGTGAAACCATATTTTTAAAAAGCGGAAAGGGCACGTTTTGAAAAAAAACCCCTTTAACGAAAGTGTGGGGATGTATCAATACTCATCCCCCCAGGTCATCGACCCTAATAAAAAAACTCCTTTTTAATAATTTTAATGTGAAATTTTTTCAAAATTTCCAAACAAAGGATTAATTTCAACATTTCTTTTTTTTCTTTTCGGTGCTCTCCAACTCAAGACTGGTGCTGGGCGTGGCACCTAGTGTACCGTAATTAAAATGGAGCTGTCGCCGCATTCAAAAGGGAAAAAAGGAGGGCGTATCTAGTAAAAGAACAATTTAAAATTTCTCTGAGAAAAAAAACACCGGGCTTCAGTACCAGTGACCCCTGTGAATTTAGGGTGGCAACCCTTTCTTTTCAATTCTCTAATTCTTGTGTTTTCATTGCCTATTTTTTCATCAGACTTATAATGCATCACAAGCAATTCAATTCAATATTCTAGAACTCAGTTTCAATGAAATTGTAAACAAAAGGGTATAAGGGGCTAGACCTTTTTTAATAGGGCTGGATAGTTTTATAGCAGTTAAAAAAATTGGGGGTCATCCGAAATATTGTAGAAATCTTTATGAATGAGTATACTAGTTTGTGGAAGATTTTTTTGGTCTGAAAAAACCTCCTTTATAAATCCTTTCGAGAATGGATTTTCCCCCACAAATGTTAAAGTATTCCTATTAACATGAAGAAAAAAAGGAGAATCTTGAAATTTATCACAAACAATGTTTTAGTTAAGTTCAACGGAATTTGTGTGCTGACTAGTTATTCAGAGGGTTTAGCTCTTTCTTGGTCAAACAGTGGCCATGATCAGTAAAATTTTATTTATGGTTCCTTTGTACCCCTTTTTAGGGTTTATTAATCTGTCGCATTTCTATAGCTATGTTCCCTGATTTATAAAGCCGTCCCGGAAATGTCTCTTTTTGTTATAGTAGTCTCTTCTTAGTTTGTAGGTTTTGGTTTCGTTTTTTAAAAAAATGGGGCTTGTCCGTCTACCTTATAATTGGGGATGTGTTGTGTATGTGGTATCCCAAAGGGTAGGGTTGAAAAAACTTCTTTCGTGGAAAAATTGGACCGAAATTGGATTAAAAGATTTTAATTTTTTTAAAAAATACTTTTCTTGAAAAATACCTGCTTGGAAAATTTGTTTTTGATTTTCTCCCCCTTCGTCTTAAGAAAAGTTTTGTCGTATGATTTATTATTTTTTAAAAACATATTTTTCTTCTCTGTCACATAAAATTGGTAAGATTGTCTAGAAAAATTTTGAAAAAACATTCTTTTTTGTTTCAGTGCCAGAAAAAGTTTTCAATCTTTCTTATTGAAGAAAGTAAAATGGGTTTTTTCAATTACAATGATTTGGGAATTTTTGGGGAAAAGTTGCAAATATCGCACAATACTGAATTTTTTGGAAAATTTTATTTTATTTTTTAAAATTTTTTAACGATAAAATTTAATCAAAAAATTACTCTGTTTTGATCAGACGTTTTAACATAATAACCACGCCCTTTTTAATTCTGTGACGAATTTAATTTATCCTTGATCCAAAAACACACTTCGACCTTTGCCTCAATTTTACGACAATTTTCCAAAATTTCTCGCTGACTAATATTCTTGATCAGGAAAAAAATCCTTAAAAAATTAACGTTCTTTGGGACAATTCTTTTTAAACACGTATTTCAATTTTAAAAATATTCATTCCATTTCATTAGTATATATTAAACGAAATAAATGTTAAGGCTTTGCTTTTTCAAAAATCCGAAAAAAAATCAGTTATATTTCCGATAAATGCGATACGGGGCAAAATATTAGAACAGGGCTTTTTAATCCCGAAACTTTTTGTCCGGGGAAACTCAATTCTCCCGCCGTCATCCGCCCTCCTGCTACAATTGCCACACCAACGCTCAATCCCACACCCTTGGACCGTTTTCCCAAATGAAGCTTGCCGCCCCACCTCGGGGGGGCGCCGAGTCCCCCCCCCGCCACCGCCCCCGCCGCCTCTCTTCGGCGGTACGCTTTAAATTAAGGGAGCCATCCCCGCATGATGAATTGTTTGTGAGGTCGTCGCGGCCCCTCAAAATTTTTCCAGCAACCGGGGAAAAAAAAAGGGGGTTTAAAAAAGGAGAAAAGGGGAAAAGCGAGGCGGCGGGAGGGGGCGCGAGCGACGAAGGGCAGGGGGGGGGGGGAGAGGGGGGAAAGGGGCGCCGAGCTAGCGATGGGGGAAACAAGAAAAAAACTTGGGATGCCCGTCCGGGACGCGGGGGGAGAACGCCCCGGGGGGGGGGAAGGGGCAGGGGGAGGGGGGGGGCGGGGGGGGCCGTCGGCGGGCGGGGTCGGAAGACGGGCCCATGGCCCTTTTGGGGTTTTTTTCCGGGAAAAAGCCGAGTGCGAGTTGGCGCCCTTCTCCCGACGCCATGCCGCGGAGGGCAAAATAATACGGCGCAGGGGGAGCGGGGGTGGGAAAGGGTAGCGGGGGCTCGGGAGGGGGAGGTGGGGTTTATGGGGGGAGGGGGGTGGCTGCCGAACGTCTGCAGAGTAATGAAGGGGGGGGCCATGCCCAAAAACGAAGAAGTAGCGCCCTGTCATTGAGGGGACCGTTGCTTAGCAACCCCGTTAGTTTTTACTTTCAGTTTGATCAGTATTCCTTTTAGTTAAAATTTCACTTACGCAAACAAAAAGATACAACGTAAAATAGTTTTTTTTTTTTAAAATTTTTTCCCGTAACACTGAATTGCTTTTAAAGTGATTAAAAACAAAACCCCAAAATTTTTGATACCCCAGATCAGAGCCGTTTTTTCTCTAGTAATGACCCAAAAAATTTTAAAATATAGATAATTCATGTTTTGTTAATTTGAAAAATGCATAGACAACCTTTCTTCTGGTTTTTATTGGAAACACTTAAAATGCTCATTCCCCCATAACTCAAAAATTTTCATTCTGTTAAACTATCTTAGAAATCAAATACTAAGTTGTATAGAAAACCAAATTTTTTGGTTGTCTTCCTCTTTTGGGTTTTTTTTGAGTCATGTAGGTTTTCCCAAACCGATTACTAATGTTTTGGAACTCAACCCAAACCCCGATCGTCAGGACAAATTTAGATCTACAAAGATCTCCCAAACCCGTTTTTGGGGATTGTTGGTTGTGCAATGAAGTATAGATGGGAAAACAAATTGGGGTCATGGGAAAATGTGAAAAACATCTTTGTTTTTAAAAAAATATAATTTTGTTTCCGCTGGGAAACTGGTGATAACAATCTTTAACATACGTCGGAAATTCTTCAAAAAAGAATACTTACCCCTTTTTGTTCGACTTACTGAAAAATTTTTTTAACTCAATTTTTTCCTTTTTTTGTTATCTTTCTTTATAAAATTCCCCTCTTTGCCAATTATTAGGTTCTAAAAATCCAAATCTAATAATTGGTTTCATTCTTTTGTTCTTTTTCTTTCTGAAAATTCTTTTTTTCCCAGTCTATTCTTTTCCCTTTTTCTCCTACATTTCCCCTTGCCACCTCCTACCTCTATTTTTTTGTAAAACTCTTTTCCATAGCCTGAACGTCTGTCTACTGAAAATTCTCATTTCCCCTTTTGATTTCACGGGTTCAATCGCCCCCTCCCCTCTCGATCACGAAACTGAGACATATCACAGTGATACCAGAATAGTCATATGGTTCAGATGGTTTCTGAAGAGTGAAATATTTTCGATTAGCTGACTCATACAGCTACATTAAAACTGCAATGAAAAGTTGTATATTGTTATTTGCAAGACAAAATGCTATTGAAAGAATAAAAATAGTCTTCAGAAGCAGAAGACGATTTTTATTATTCTATTCAAATAAATAGCTGTTGTTAGCCAGTTAACACCATTAAGAATGTAGTAATATATCATGTTCAGAAGATGTAATATAATTTGCTGCAATAATTATAGCAAATATATTTTCGATAATGATCTTCTACAGGATATAAATACAGACAACATAATATAAATATAATATTATGTTTAAAGAAAGGGTTACGAAAGATAAAGGTGTATTCACATTATAGAGTTCATTTCTCGATTCCCGAAATACTATATCAGAAAAGGCCGGTTGGGATATCAACGACCGAAGAGAAGAATGAACATCATTTGGCTGAATATTCGTTGAAAGCAAGAGAAGATAGTTTATAAGATACCAAAGAAATGCCAATAATAATTATAGCAGCTCGGAAGGACCACATTAGCGAATTCAGGCACTGAGACGAAATAACACAGGTTGCTATACCATTAAATGCACGAGTGAGTGTGTTTAGACTTCTGAGTACGTGAATTTTTCTGCGGTCATTTTCCGTCACAGAAACAGTAGATTACAGCCAGGAGTTTGCAGCGCTCTTTCTCCGCTCCAACGAGTAGATCAAGCGCCGACGTACCCGGATTGCGCCTCAATTCACGCCATCTCCTTTCGTGCGAGTCGCCCGATATTGACGATTCTGCGCGCGAAGCTCGGCAATTGTCCGTTAGTGTAGCGCATGCTCAGAGGTGGCTGTGACCTTTCCCGCTGGACGGATCCGGCGCCGACCTGCTACCTGGCTGCGCTCCGTGACTCCGCACCACGGACGACGTTCTCGCCGGGACAAGCCTGCCGACCGTCTCCCGAATGCGGCAGCAGAGCGAATGCCAGCGGGGTGCGCGCGCGTGTAAGGAGAGGATAAGACAGCGAAGAGGAAGAAAGGTCGCGTGCAGTCCGCGGCCGGTTGCGGCGTACCGCCCATCCCGCGCCGTCCACGGAGGTCACCGATCGTATGTTTGAGTTCTCTCCACATCCAAACTCCGACCGTTCGTACCGACACGCCCGTGTTGGCGCAGAGCGTGTAATGATAATTACGCATTTGCGGCGAGAGAGCGTGATCAGAATGTGCCAGCATTATATGATAAGATGCTTCGTACGACTACTTTTAGCGTACTGCTTGACACGATCATTACCGATGAAAGAAACCATGGAAAACTGTCGATGAGAATTGTTAATAGACTTCGACACGCATTGAAACGAGAAATATTATAATGATGACTATAATGCAGTCAAAGAAATGCAATACCAACGAAATGTAATGAACAGCGATCAACTTTCAGAAAGCCATCTCCACAGACAGGCCGAAATGTCGTCGTATTGCTTGACATTTCGATCGTTGTCGATCAGCAGAAAAGCCATGGAAAACTGCGCCGATTTATAGCTACCCAGCCACCGCTGGGCCTTCTTTTCGGCATCGCGATTGAAACGAAAATAAGGAGAATGATGACTCATAGTTAGTCAGCAATCTGAATAAAACGGCAATGTAACAAGATCGGTCTCTTCAGAAAGCTCATATCTTCACATAGAGAAGTTGCTGGCCAGTCGCGAGAAAGCTTCAGACGCGCGTAATGCGGCGGTTTCAGCAGCCGCCGCCAAAAGAATGCACGCGCCGCTGGCCGCCACCGCCGCCGCCGCCGTTACCGCCACTCCATTTTCCACCGTTGCTTCATTTTCACGCCGCCATTACGCCGCGCCGTTACTATCACAAGTCGTTACCTTCAATACAGCGCGTCATCTTCGCCACCAGCCGCTGAGCCAATATCACGCCACTCGTTGTCGTCGCACACAACACATTGTCAGCCACATCGCCACGTATTACGTTGCTGCCGTCACGCCTTCGTCATTGCCACGCGTCTTCTTCTCACGCCGCGCTCGCGCGTGACACGGCCGCGGAGGTTGCCGGGCCAGCATATCACGCCGCGCCGCGGGTGCGGCGGCCGTTAAAGCCAGAAGCCGCAGGCAAACGTGGCGCGAGCCGATGACAGCCGGCGCCGTTAAGACACCGGCGCGGCGCGGCGCGGCGGCGCGCGGCGCGGCGCACGTGAGAGGGACACGACGGCTGCCGGCCTCCGCGAGAGCGCCGTCGGCGAATACACAGCGCGGAGGACGGTTGTCAGACGTTGCACCTTTTCCTCCTTTATTCAAATCTCTGGTTCGTGAATACGTAAAACGGCATTGTTACACATTCTCAATGCATCATTTTTAAAAGGAGAGGGGAAAGGTGCGGCGTCATGCACGACGAAGCCGTCCTCCGCGCTGTACGTATTCGCCGACAGCTCTCTCGCGGAGCCGGCGAAGCCCACGTCTTTAACAATCCCTCTCACACGTGCGCCGCGCCGCGCCGCGCCGCGCCGCGCCGCGCAGTCTCCCAGCCTTGGCGCGGGCGGGACGGGGCCACCGGCTGTCTCGTACAATAGCCACATTTACACGCGGCTTCGATGCAAAGCAGCGCGGCCCGCCCCGCGCCCCGCGGCGCAGCGTGATATATCTGCTAACCCGGCTAACCTCCGCGGCCGTTATTAGCACCTTTGCAGGCGCGGCGGCGGTGGAGGTGGCGGTGGCGGTAACGGAGGCGGCGGTACGGAGGCGGTGGAGGTGGCGGGGGCGGCGGCGGCGGTGGCGGTGGCGGTGGCGGTGGCGGTGGCGGTGGCGTGCGTGGTGGCGGTGGCGGTGGCGCGGTGGTGGCGGTGGCGGTGGCGGCGGTGGCGGTGGCGGCGGCGGTGGCGGAGGTGGTGGCGGTGGCGGCGTCAGTGGTGGCGGTGGCAGTGGCGCGGTGGCGGGGCGGGGGCGGGGCGGGGCGCGCGTGGAGTTGGTGGAGTGTGGCGGCGCGCGTATGGTGGCGGCGCGGCGATGGTGGCGGCGGTGGAGGTGGCGTGTGGAGGTGGAGGTGGCGGTGCTGGCGGCGGCGGCGGTGGCGGTGGCGGCGGCGGCGGCGGCGACTCTGCTAAGGAGCCCGCCGCATTGCCGCGAGAGCGCGCGTTCTCACGCCTGCTTCAGTGCGCATGCGCGCGCGAGACACAGGCTCTCGCGACTGGCCAGCAACGAGCCTTCGAGTCTCCTCTATGTGGAGATTATGGGCTTTCTGAGAAAGTTGATCGCTGTTGATTACATTGCCGTTTTTATTCAGATTGCTTTGACTAAATGTATAGTCATCATTCATACTATTTTCGTTTCAATCGCGGTCTGAAAGAGAATTGTAGTGGCTGGTGCTCTCATCGGTAGTTTTCCATGGCTTCTCTGATCAGTAGCAGTCAAATGTCAAAGCAGCACCGCCGACTGGCCAACACCGAGCCTTCGAGCCTCCTGTCTGTGGAGATTATGGGCTTTCTGAGAAAGTTGATCGCTGTTCATTACATTTCCGTTGGTATTCTGATTTCTTTGACTAAATTTATAGTCATCATTCATAATATTTCTCGTTTCAATCGCTGTGTCGAGGAGAATTCTATTGGCTGGTTCTCTCATCGGTAGTTTTCCATGGTTTCTTCGATCAGTAGTAGTCAGATGTCAAAGCAGTACCTTAAAAGTGGGTCGACGAACCGCGCGCAATCTTTTCTTTTTCATTCTTGTCCCCTTTCCTCTCCTCACAAATGCATAGTACATCATTTACATCGGCCACGACGCTACAGACGTGTCGGGTACCACAGACAGTCGGGAATTTGGATGTCTCAGTTCGAGCGCTGGAGGAGAATTCCAGCGGTCGGCTGCTCTGATCGGTATTTTCCGTGGTTTCTCCGATCAACACCAGGCGAATGCCGGAGCAGTACACTACCAACCGGCCACGGACCGCACGCGACCTTTCCTTCCTCTTCCTTGTCTTATCCTCTCCCCTTACACACACACGCACACACTTACACTAACATTCACTCTACTACCACATATTCCGGGAGACCGGTCGGGAGCTTGGAGCTTGTCCCGGCAGGGGCAGTGTCCCGTTGGTGCGAGAGTCCTGGTTAGGGGGAAACCCCACTAGCCGAATGTAGGTCGGCGCCGGATCTCGCCATCCAGCGGGGGAAGATCACAGCCACCTCCTGAGGAAAACATGCACTACACTAACGGGACTAATTACCGAAGCTGTTGACGCGCGCGGAATCACTAACCAATCATCCAACCAAAATCGGGCAGTGGCTCACTGAGAGGAGGTAAAAGAATGGGTGGGAGGGGTGCAATCCGAGATGTACGTCGGCGCTTGATCTCTCGTTGGAGCGGGAAAGGAGCACTGCAAACTCCCTGGCTACATGTCCTATATTTCTGTGACAAATGGCCGCAGAAATTCACGTACTCAGAGTCTAAACACACTCACTCACGTCATTTTTGTGGGTACTCTTAACTTCTTAGTATTATTTCATCTCAGTGCCTGAATTCGCCAATGTGTAGTTCCTTCCAGGCACTTTATATAATTATTATTGGCATTTCTTGGTATCTTATAAACTATCTTCTCTTGCTTTTCCAGCGAATCTATTCAATAAATGATGTTCATTCTTCTCTTTCAGTCGTTGATATCCAGCCTTTGAAAAGAGATTCAGCCTTTCTGATATAAATATATTTCAGAATCAGTGAACTCTATAATGTAGATACACCTTTATCTTTTTCTTAACCTACACTCTTTAAACATAATATTGTAATTTATATTATATTTATCTGTATTTATATCCTGTAAGGATCATTATCGAAGAGAATATATTTGTATAATTGTATTACGTAAATTGATATTACGTCTTCTGAGACTTGATTATATATTACTGCATTCTTATTGATTGGTGCTTGAAACAGCAACGAAAACAATTTATTTGAATAGAATAATAAAAATCGTCTTCGTATACAAGTTTATTTTTATTCTTTCAATAGCATTTTGTGCACAAACCAACAATATACAACTTTTCATTTACGGACTGAAGTATGAACTGTATGAGTCCAGCTAATCGAAATTATTTCCTCTTCAAAATTAGAGTATCTGAACCATATAGACATTCTGGTTGTATCACTGTATTGTAGTGTCTCAGTTTCGTGTCCTTTGACATGCACTGTTTGTTATAGATATTTTGGATGAGACGATATGTTGTTTCCATTTTTATACATCTAGATTCCTTGGCCATAGTTTCAATTATTAAATTATTATTAAATTATTTATTCTGTTATTATTATTATTATTATTATTATTATTATTATATGACCATTGCATCGTTAATTGATTAAGTAATAATGCCATCTTCAATCATGTAATCTGCGTTCGAGGTGCTACATTACTGTGTTGTCATGTCCGCACCAATAATAAGCAGAATTCTGACGACAGTATGTAGTCAAACAGGAATAAAACGGATCGCGAATTTGAAAATCACCTATTCTCTTCTGTAATAACAGGCAAATTGAAAAACCACTAAACTGATCAATTAAAGTTCGGTAAGTTTTAAATATCACACTTGTCTTATAGTCTTGATACAAAAATGAATGTGATAGAAGCAGAGCTGACAATATTATATTTTAGTATATTTACTCCAGACCCTAGGGTCACTCACGGCCATCTCGCTCGCTTTCCGTGGCGCGATTTCGGGTTCGATTCCAGGTCAGAGGAAAAATAGAACTAGATTTTTAATACAATCGATTCAATTTCTATATTCTTCCAGGTCAGAGGAAAAATAGAACTAGATTTTTAATACAATCGTTTCAATTTCTATAGTTGTGTGACGAAACAAAAGCTCAGGCAGGTCAAGTATACTAGATACCGGGAAGGGAATACCTCACACTCGTGACACACCTCGCTTACCCCTAGGCCTAAATAAAAAATAAAAGTAGCGCACAGGCCTGGGAATCCATCCACAAAAATGCCAAATACATTCAATTTTTCCAGTGTTCTAATAGAATATATATTATACGTAAACATTCTCGAAAATAAGTTACAATGGTACAATCATGTATCGAGAATGCCAACCGACTTCCGATCCGACTTCCATTCATAGCTATGAACTATGGAACAGAAGGAAGAAGGGACATTGGCAGACCGAGAAAAAAAAATTGGTGCCGGAACTGGTCACACGACCTAAATCCTGTCGGAAACAAGAAGTTCTACTAGACAAATGTGTTAGTAGACAGTGTCCAACAATATTGAGGATATCTTTATCTGACAGCCCTAACACCGAGCGTAAATGAAGTGGTCGCATTAAAAATATGAAAAACGGCATTATCAGAATGGTTACTCTGAGACAGTCGGCCTATAATGTCGATTTTTAGTAGGTAATAGAACTTTGTGACGACATTCTCATAATTCAGCATTCACTTTATAGATGGCGAATCAACTGCACTTCTTTCTGTCATCTTTGTTTTATAGAAATATCTGTAAGTTGAAGAGAAAGAAGGGGTGGAGCGGGAAGATAAGATTAATTCATTAGTGATACCGGGCTTGTCAACTAATAGTCATTCGCCCAGTAAGTGTAGTGCATGTTTTTATCTCAGGAGGCGGCGGTGAACCCCTACTGGACGGCGAGATACGGCGCCGACCTACCCACCGGCTTGCGGATTTGCATCAACCACGACCAAGCTATGTCTCTAATGCGGCAAATCCTGCCGGTGTAGGGCCACCCGCTCAGAGGTACTGCAGCGGCGGCGGCAGGATGGGACCGAGGGCTGAGGCGAGGCGAGGCATGGAGGGGCCGGACGGGTTGGGAGTGGTCGGGGTGGGGGTGAGGAGGAACGAGGCGGGGTGAGGCGTGGTGGGCGGGGAAGTCAGGCCAGTGAGAGGAGCCGGGCGGGGAGGTGAGGGGAGGAGGATGAGTGGGGATGGAAAGTGTGGGGTATGGAGGGAACGGGTGGGACAGGGTGATGAAGAACGGGGCAGTGTGCGGCCTTGCTGCCTCCCACGCAGACGCGGGGCGTGGGAGGTGGGGCGTGGCCATGGAAGTGATTAGGGGAGTGGAGTGGTGGGATGCGGCGAGGAGGGGAATTGGCGGGGCGAGGAGATGAGGGTCAGGGCGGTGTGTGGCTTTCTGGCGACTATAAGGGAAGATCGACCTGCAGAGTGGGGCGAGGCCAGGCAGGGAGGGGCGGGGCGGGCTGGGGATGGGTGTAGAAGGGAGGGCCGGGGAGGGAAGTGGCGGGGCGAGGAGAGGAGGGTCGGGGCGGTGTGTGCCGCTGCTGCCGCCCACGCTGGGTGAGGCGGGGAGGGGCGGGGCGGGAACGGGCGACGACGGCCGCCTCGCTCACCTTGGGGCCCGGGTTCATAACTCAGCCGCGGGCGAGGGGGCGCCACCAGTCATAACACACGCGCCCGCCGCCGCCGCCCCCGTCCTCGCCAGCGCAGCTCTCCGCCGGTCTCTGAAGCGGCCCGTCGGGGAGATGCTGCGCGGGGCACAGCGCTCTTGGATCCGTGGGAACTCTCGCGATTTAAATATGCGACAACATTGGCCAAGACATCACTTCAAAGCGAAGTTTCCATGTCCAAGATTCAGTGCCATGGGTGGTCAGGTTGGTTTTACGCCAGGAACGATGTATTCGAACGCCAGACTTCTTTCGATCATCAATGAATATACTATTCACTGAAATTCAGGCACGAAATATATAATTTTTATTTAAATTTAATGCACTCTCGTTCATTAAACTAAATTAATTATTTTTAATATTTAACAAAGAACTATTGATGTCTCCGAATATAATAACAAATGTTTTTTTAACCGATTAAATCATGTAGTACGAAATAAATCTTATGTTACTATTACTGCAACATACTCTGCAGTATACTGCAGTGCATATAATGAAGTATACTCTGACTCCTGAGTTATGCCGTGGAGGAAATGGTAACGTAGTGAATTCCCAGAACGCCCTTGGCCAATTGTCTTCTTAAAATAGAAATGTCATTTTATATCTTTGTCTTTCTCTTGTTCTTTAAGATTCAACGCAAATTTAAATCTTCAGTATTCATCTTTTTAATAAAGTATTTTATTAATTTTTTTTCTCCCTTTCAATATTCAAAATTTATTGCTTATTTATCCTTGAAAATAGATTTTATTACATGGGAGTTTTTGTTTTTTTCTCCCTTTCAAAATTCAAAATTTAAGTAGTATATGACTTAGTGTAGGGATCACAGAATTTTGAAAATGTGCACACAATTCACTTTTCCCCATAGCACGTCATACGCAGTTTTTAACTGTTTTTTTTGACGTAAAATAAATAAATAAAAATAAATAAAATAAAATAAAAATTAAGTAAATATCCTTTTTATCTGCTTATTCGGAGTTTCTGTTGCTTCATATTATTTCGAGAAGTTAACTACTGTTTATTTAACGTCTACAGATCTTTATAGAATAATTTTAAAAAAGTGCTATTTCGTATCTGCCATATCTTAAAAGTCGTGTGCCCAAACTTAACCTATTTTAATTTTTATATCTTGCATTTATGAATTATCTTATCGGTCATATACAAATCACATTCCTTTACCCAGAGAACGAATCGCATTCTACTACCCAAATCAACGGTGAACCTACATAAATTGCAATGTAATTGAATGAACGTTTAATGTATTAAGAAATAATTTTACATGTACTTAGAAATATATTACAATCATTTTCTGCAATTCTGTTAAAATATTTTCGGTTTTGGGGGGAATGGCCAGGACTTTCATGTTTTGAACATTTTCTGGCGCGTTTACAGTCTTTTTAAGAACTACCCCACATTCATGTTCGTTGTAATGCACAACTGTTATCTTCATCAACAGACACTAAAATAAGATTCCAACGTGTTTAAGGACAGGTGTGTCTGTAAAAGATTTTCTACGAAGTAATTGCGCATGGAGTCGTTTTTGAAATGTTTTGTAAGCATCTTTGAAGCGTTGGAAGACGAAACTATCACTAAGCCTCAAGAAAGGTTTAAACAAAAAAAACAGTAAATCCTTTTCTAAACAAAGATAGAGGGAAAATTACGTAGGGTTCCGTCGTTGAACTCTCTGATCGATATGCGACTGTTATTATTCTCCTCAATATTTTAAAAATATCGCATAATTGAATTGATGCCTTATTTTACGTGGCGAGACTCAGGCCATGAGGCCTGCTCTTTTGACCAAGCAAATTTCGTTATTGTGCACTCACTAATATTACAAGTTTAAATTGGAGAGAGATATTTCTGAAGTTAATATAATTGAAATCCTTAGTATTGCATTTGGAGATGAATATTATTCAAAAGTTTACACTTTTAGTTTGTCATTTAATACTGGTATGCAAAATGAGACATTTGATTCTGCAATGCGAACAATTCCTATACAGTACTGGAATAACTCCTGACTGCGGATGTCAGGTTCCGCGGAATTCGCGTTCGACGAACCGTTCTCACCGAACCGTCAATTATGATTCAGCGTTTGGTGCCGGTTGGCAAGGTCGCTCGACCCAGAGGGAAGCGAAGACTCCCGAACACGGGCGGACTTCCACGAAACTCGAGCTGCAACGGAAGAAACGCGTCTGACTGCGTTACAAATTTCGCCGCCGATTAAACGCTGCCGATCCGCCACTCTGAACGTGCTCATAAGGCAACACATGACGCGAAACTTCCGCTGCGGCCAATCCGCGTAGGCTGCGGATCTTCCGCGTTGGTCTGTGGGAGCCTTAAACGCTGCCAATCCGTAGTCGCCACGCTCGCCTCCCGCGCAGGTCTGAACGTGCTCATATGGCAACGTGACGTGAAACTTCCGCTTCGGCCAATCTGCGTAGGCTGCGGATCTACCACGTCGGTCTGTGGGAGCCTTAAACGCTGCCAATCCGCTGCCGTGACGCTCGCTTGCCGCGCAGGTCTGAACGTGCCCATAAGGCAACACGTGACGTGAAACTTCCGCTGCGGCCAATCCACGTAGGCTGCGAATCTTTCGCGTCGGTCTGTGGGAGCCTTTAAGGAGGTATAATATCGATTAAAATAGCAAAGTAAAATCACGTCGGTTTTTAGAGAAATGCATAGATGCAGGTATCTCAACAAAACTCCTAATTAATGCTCCCGTTTGTGCTTCGTCTGGAAACAAAGAGGAGGGGGCGGGGCTAGCCGGTTTCCGTGCGCGCGAGTGGAGAGACGCGTCGCCGGTTAGCGCCCCGCCGCGGAGGTGGAGGAGGGTCCTCGTTAGGCGCGCGCCCACGCGGACGAATTAACGATCTTAAAGCGGCGCACGTCAACAACAGGTGATAATCGGGAGGGAAATGCCTCTTGTCTTTTTGTACACAAAGCCTCTCGCCTCTCCGCTCTCAGTTTACAAAGGGGTTAGAAAACAAAACAGTGGTGGTGCAGGCGCTCGACTGACCACCTCCGCTGCCGCCGCCGGCGCCATCGCCACCAGCGCCCTCGCAGCCGTTACGTCTTCCAGACCCACTGCCTGCCACCTCCTTGACGACCGGATATGCTTCCGAGAATTCCGTTGATCCTATTACCGACAATGCTGATAAATTTGACTTCCGTATTGAACCACTATAATAATCTAATACTAATTGTATTGTATTTTTCTGAAGGACCCTTCCTGGGTATCCTTAGTTGTTATTGTCTGAAATTGTAAATATTACTGTCTTTCAAGCGTTGTACATGTATGATGAAATGTACTTAAAACAAAATTGTATATACTATAAATGATAAAAACCCTTGAAAGACCTAATAATGTCGAACAAGGATAATAAAAACTATTAAAAAAACAACCACTACGAAGAGCAGTATTGTTTATTCTGATTTCTAGTGACCGAGTTTTGTATTAGAGTAGGGACGATCTGTGATATGATTAATATTGGTAATAATAAAGATGAAATGCAATATAGTGTAACGTCCGAATGAGGGAGTGAAAAATCTTTAGTTAAGGGATAAAACTTACCGATGGTGTATTGTAACAATCACACATTCCATAAAGAGCAAATGGGATTTCTATCTTCAAAATTGAATCTGGGATGTAAGGATTCTGGACATCAAGCCATAAGTCAATGCAAATGCAAAAATCATTATCAAATATGATTCTCTCTCTCCCCCTCTCTCTCCCTCTCTCTCCCCTCTCCCACTCTCTCTCCCTCTGTTCCTCTCCCCCTCTCTCTCCCTCTCTTTTCCTCTCTCCTCTCTCCCTCTCTCTCTCCGACACTGCCATTACTTTTGCCCTTCTCACCACCAACCTGTCACGATCATCGCCAACACAAATTCCACGTCATTTCGCCCTGAGGAAAATCTCTGTGTGACGAACAAAACGTTCGCAACTGTGCCTAGGACTCGACGTGACAACCAAGTATGTTTTACAACTTCCACTCCCACGCAAAAAGTATGACATGTTCAGCATGTCAGCAGACACTCTCTCGCCGCCACTTCCAGCTTCTCTATCACCGCCACCATCACCAGGCCCACTATCACCACTGCCCCCCCCCCCGCCGCCGCCGCCACTTCGCAGCCTGAACAAACGTCCGCTACCAGCCGCCCGGCCTCAGCCACCGCCACGGCCTCCTGAATATCTTAACAGTGTTTGCTCGCGGGCTCACCGGCTGCCGTGGACCGCTCCCCGGCCCCGCCCCCTCCACACGCACACAAACACCGAGTCCCGCACGCAGGCACACACGCTCCTACTGACCTCCGCGCTCGAGAAGTGCATAACTGAGTGGATACAAAGTCTGAAAGAAGTCTTCTTTCAAACAGTGATTTAAAGCCGGAGAAAGGCCGTCTAAAGGGGTTTGACTGAAAGCGGATAGAAAGGCGCTAAAGACTCGCGCCTCGTGGCCGCTGCCGTGATCGATGGCTGTGGAGCAACGATTCTCTCTCCCAACGAAGCCTCACGATATGTGAATCTGACACTCACAGTGCAGTGATGTTGGTTATTGTATCAAACTTGTTTTTAATTATTTTTCGTAATACTGTACTGATACATTGATGCAATGTAATTTAATAGAGGAGCGAAAAGTCGACCTTAGTTAAGGAATTTCATTGCTCGCCGTTAAGAGTAGGCGAAATTAATAAGTTGTAGCTGAATATTGAGCTACAATTTACAAGCTAAGCTTTGAGAATGAGTACTCGTTTTCAAAGAATATTATTTTTATGATTGTTTTCTGACGAGAAAGTTGTGTAAAAAAATTATAGAACGACATACGGTTGATATCACAAATAACGGAATTGGCAAATTTCTCTTATTGAATTAATGGCAGTTAATATATACGATTTCGTGTGGTCTGATATTGCGGGGTCAGTCATTCATTGTCGCGCAGTCAGTTCATTGATGATAGTAATTGAATATAAGTTGGTTATTGCTTTAATTTTTTTAATAAATTTATCGCATGATTTGAAATGGAGATTCACGGAGCACTGGTCTTGGTTCTGAACAATCGCACTGCAAATATCTTCGTGTCTCCGTGGTGTTGCTTGCTCGTTGACATATGATGGATGTACGTAATGAGTATGAAAATAGAGTTGGTGCTGGTATGAAAAAGACGAAACAGAACCACGTATAAGACTAATTGCAAATCTGTCTTGTTCGCTACAAGTTATACATAAATCAGTTGAAACTCGGTATCTAAATTGGTTTGAAGAAAAATTGATGGCTGAATTACCTATTGCTTGGATTGAATGATTGTGAAGTATGAGTATAATTTACCATCATATTTTATACGACAATATCAAAGTGAAAAGAAAGAGTCTTGTGTGTTTAAGTGGCAAGTGCGGAAATTTCCGCGCCGCACCCGCTGCGGATCTACCGCGCCGGTCTGTGGGAGCCTTAGCTCGGAACTTTCCGCGCCGCACCCGCTGCGGATCTATCGCGCCGGTCTGTGCGAACCTTAGGCAGTGTCCTGCGTGAGGTACATCTTGCGGCAGCAACACGCGACAGCTTCAAGCGACAAATTTCAAACACACAGTATCTTATGGGCCCGTCCTGCGTCGGCGACATCCGCGACGAAGCGACGAAGCGACGAAAGTGCTACAAGCGGCGGCGTCCGAGATTCAATCATGTTTGAATCTTGTCGCTACTAGTCGCAGCTTCTCACTGTGTCGCGAGTATAGTTTCGCTGCTTTGGTCTTCAATTTCCCATTTCAAAGATGTCGAATAGCGATATAATGGAATGTTTAACTGAAGATGTGAAAAATACAAGGGAATTGAGGAACAAGAGATTGAATAACTACCACAGTTGAATTGTGAAAGAAAGTGACGAAAGCACTGAAAATAACAAATAAGTTTGTTTTTTATTGATTAAATTATGTTACTTTATATTATTCTTATTGAATTTGTCAGATGCTAATTATATTGCGTAGTACATACATCACAATGTATTATATACCATTATTTCTGTAGACGTAAATGAGGTTATTGTAACCAAACCGGCGGGGCTATTGAAATAATTGCAAATAGTCTGTCTTATTTCACGGGCTTCTGTTGAGGGTGAATTAAACCTATTACCAACTGGCGGAGTGAATATCTGTGGAGAGTTTGTTGAACATAACAAAAATCTTGAATGTTTCCTTTGAAACATTTCCACTGTCGCTGTCGCAGCCTCCTGTCGCTTACGTAGGACACCACGCGCTCAGTCGCGCGGCATCGCAACTTGTCGCTTGAAGCTGACGCAAGCTATCGCTTGTCGCCGTCGCCGGTTGTAGCTCACGCAGCACACGGCCTTACTGCTTTATTGCCCACTATCACCCTGCTCTTCTTCGGCATTTCCATTATTCGTCATATACCTACTACATAACTCCATCTTACCCCTAAACCTTCACATTCGTAGTATTGCAGATGCATTACATTGTGCTATTGTATTGTTACACTCAGTGCTTGGAAGCCAAAGGGAGGAAAGAGAACATTTAAAAATATTAAATTGGGACGTGCCGACCTGGAAGGCCGAGGTGGCTACGAGCGAGTACCGACTCAGCGCTTCGGTCCGAAGGGTCGCGGGTTCGAGTCCCGCCTTGGGCATGGTTGTTTGTCCCTTGACTTTGTATGTGTTGCTGCGGAGGGTCTCGCGTTCTGCTGACCCCAGATCAGAGGAGCCGGCAAGTGTGTTGGTCTAGTGTGTGGTCGAATATGCGTCCCATCGTAACGTAAAGGGTCACCGGCTGTTGGCTGGATAAAAGCCCTAGAAAGAAAAAAAAAGTTGAAACGAACATTCGATGATGTTCATTGCAGACGCTCAACTTATGGCACGAGGGAATTATGTTCCCTGGTGCGCAAATAAGTCTTAATTCATCGAAACTAGGGTGGCAATTATCTCCAACAGAACAAAATGCTTGTCTTAGCGGCAAAATTGCTGTACAATGCACACGCCAAACAAACCTCCCTTCCTGCTCAATAAAAATATTTTTACAGTAATTATTCATTTGCAAGTGTTCATATATTTTCAACAATGAGTTTAAAAATAACGTAATTTGTTGCAAAAAACAACCAAGTTGAGTGAAAATGGGGCTGGCTGCGATAGCTCAGTGACAGCAATGGCGTTACCTCTACAGCACCGCTGACGGAAGGACGTTAGGTTCAAGACCGAGTATGGAGGACTTCCAACACTGTCTATGTATATAGCTACATATCGTAATGCATGTTATTATCAAAATAACCACTAATCGTTTCTCTATAAGATAATATATATTATTAGACTTTTATAAATACTATTCTAATAACTAAATAATTTTTAATATATCAATCTCATTCTTCTATGATACTTAAGGTATTCCAACATTTGTTACTCACTTTCATCGAATTTCATGCGCATTCATGCTTCGAAAGCATGAAGCGCTCCTCTATACCAGCACCTGGTCACCGTTCTAAACGCAAGTCTCTTGAGCCACACAAGTGTTTGTCCAATTGAAGTTCGATGTGTGCGTTAAAATCCAGAAAGAGTAAACTTCGAATGGTGAGAGACAAGCTGTTACTTGCTTGCATTGAGCTGATGTTGTTTGGTTAATGTGTTGGCTGCTTTAACAGCAACGGTTCGTTCTTTTCATACAAAGAACACACTAATTGTACTCTCGGATGTTCGTGTGGATCCTTGGAGTAAGCATTACACTTGGCATTTTGGAACATGATATGTCTTTTTCAAACTCGTAAGAACGGAACTAGCATAGGGCGACTCAAAATTAGTGTGAAATTTAGTAATGTGGAGCAGATAATGGGCGTGGTTCTGATCATTCATTTGTATATAATTTCAGTTTTCTGAGGAAGAACTTCACTGTATTCTTTTATTAATTTATAGTTAAAAGAAAGTAATACAGTCTATCAGACACCCATTTTTACTTTCTCGTATACATACGTATGTACGGAGTAATATACGTAGCATAGAGAAAGTACGGGGTAATGTACGTAGTATAGAGAATGCCGCGCAAAAATTCGGCGGATTTTCGACACAAAAAAATTTATTGCTGGGACAACAAAAATATGGTTACATCCAGTTGCTAAAAAAGAAAAAATCCTCTTGCACGTGATGTAGCCAGAATTTCTGTTTTGTGGGTCCTTGATGCCGAAAAATCAATTGAAAGCACGTCTGTCCATCCGTCTGTCTGTCTGTGAACACTACTAGCGCCTAAACCGTGCGTAGGAGTTTTTCTAAATTGCAGAAACTTCTGCCCATCTGGTTCTAGTTGAAGCTTTGAAATTTTTAAAAACATTCTTTAAAATTGGGCGGTACTTTACATGAAGAACCCCAGATATTGTCAATATTTTCTCAAAAAAGGCTCCAAATTTTTTCTTTAATTTTTTGTAAGAATAGAGTATACGCAAAAGTTAGAATTTTTTCGTTTGACGAGGTTTTAGTCTTCTTTATTATTCATAAAATAATATTTCGGTTGTACTATTTGGAAACCGAAAACTTGAGAAAAAAGACTTTGGGCGGCAATAGATGGCAGCAGGCAAGAAGGGGGAAGACTACACTACCAGTTCGCACCAAGGAAATTAGAAAACGTTACTACGAGAAAGTCTGTACCATTTTGTAGCATCTCTGGTTTTAATCTGCAAATAACCACAGTACGAATACAGAGGAATGCGACTCTCTTCAGAAAAATTGTATTATTGGGAAAATACATAATATATCTCTGAATTATTTAAGATTTAACAACTGAGGATACCTATCAACAAACTCCGTTAAACGTTATATTGAATTTCCAACTTTGTAAAATATTGTTACTCAAGCATACATTAGAGATAAGCCCTACCCCAATCGCGCTATTTTATCAAATAATGTATGAGAACAACGTGCATTTTCAGACATTGCATTACAAATCAATGGATCCATCTCACCTACTCAACTAATAATGAATAGTAGTCTAGGAGACCAGATTACGGTTTACTTCACAAGGAGCATTAAGTTTTCAGCAGATTATGAGTAGCGAAAGTTCAAAGCTGCATTTCCGTAGATTTTTACAAAACAGAACTAGAATGCTAGATAGATTGCTTGATCTTCTTATGAAGAAAGGGAAAGAACTTCCAAGAATGGGAAAGGGAGGACGAAAAGGGCAGAGGAAGAGAGTGGCGGAGAACCACGTAAACAAAGAGGACGTGATGAAGTGCCAGAGAAAGACAGAGTAGAAAGTAAAGAGAGTTGAGAACTAGAAGTGCGGGGAGATTTATAACGATTGAAACGAGAGAGTTGAAGGAAGAACAGGGCAGCATCTTCTGCATCTTTTGAAAAAAAAAAAAAGGAATAGAACAGAAAGCTTAAGAAGACAGATGACCATGAAGAGAGGTAGAGATGCCTGTGGACAATAAAGAACAAAAGTGAATGGTCCAGGCTGACACAGGATGTGGACCTGCGTACTACAGTGAGAGACGTCGCTGCAGAGAGACCGTAAGAGGTAGAACGAAACCGATGAGAGTTGCAGGATAAGCGGAGAGTAGTGGAGTGCGAGGAGAGTGGAGAATGTGACGGCGGAGCTGCGGGGGGTAAAGGACGGGGACGGAATACGATGGAAAGACGAGAATCGGGGGTGACATAAGATGGAAGGTGAAGGGCGTCGGAGAGCGCGGAGGGCGTCGGAGGGCGTCGGAGGGCGTCGGAGGGCGTCGGAGGGCGTCGGAGGGCGTCGGAGGGCGTCGGAGGGCGTCGGAGGGCGTCGGAGGGCGTCGGAGGGCGTCGGAGGGCGTCGGAGGGCGTCGGAGGGCGTCGGAGGGCGTCGGAGGGCGTCGGAGGGCGTCGGAGGGCGTCGGAGGGCGTCGGAGGGCGTCGGAGGGCGTCGGAGGGCGTCGGAGGGCGTCGGAGGGCGTCGGAGGGCGTCGGAGGGCGACGGAGGGCGCCGGAGGGCGCCAGAGGGCGTCGGAGGGCGTCGGAGGGCGTCGGAGGGCCATGAGAATGGGAGCGGCCGAACTGCAAAGAAGGACGTTGGAAGGCAGGGCGGTATGCGGCGTCCGGCGAGTGGCGGGTGGGGGGCGGCAGGCGGCCTCCGCGCATTCCGTGCCTCGCCGCTCTCACGCCCCCGCGGGGCTTAGAAAGCTGAAAGGCCGCAATATCGGCGCCGCGAGGCGGGAAAGCGGGGATTAGGGGATCGAGGGAAATTTAATTCGGGCCGGAGTTAATTGGTGGCGCGGATTTGGCGGCGCGCGCTGGAAAGCGCTACGGCGGCGCGCGGCGCGGCGCGGCGCGCGGGCGGCGCGGGCGGCGCGGGCGGCGCGGGCGGCGCGGGGCGGGGGCGGGGCGCGGGCGGTCGGGCGGTGCGGGCGGGGGCGGGGCGGCGGGCGGGGGCGGGCGGCGCGGGCGGGGGGCGGGGCGGCGCGGGGAGGTGCGGGGCGGCGCGGGGCAGCGCGCGTGCGGGCGGCGGGCGGGGGCGGGGCGTGCGCGGGCGGGGCGGCGCGCGGGCGCGGCGCGGGGCGGGGGCGTGGCGCGGGGAGGTGCGGGGCGGCGCGGGGCGGCGCGGGGCGGCGCGGGGCGGCGCCTCCAAAGAGGCTCGGCCGCCATTGTGCCCGGTGGAATGGGCTTCCTCATGAGCGAGGCGGGCTTAAGCCCACCGACATGACCCCCTGATACAGTTTGTGCCGCTGCGACGCAGCTCCAGGTTTAAATAAGAGTGTAATTTATCATGATTTATTTAGACAAGCCTGGGTCGATATTGGTGACATGTTCTTAATGAAGTCTTACTCTTACTTATTCGTATAGTTACATATTCTAAATGGGTAAGAAAAGTTATATTTTTTTGTAAATAAAACGTGCACAAGGACAATTAAAACAATTGCTTAAATGTGCCGCCAGGTTACACGCACTCTGTAACAGCAAACACTCTGGAAGTGTGTTGAGAATGGCGTTACTTTACTTAGAACATAATATTCTGTGACAAGTACTGGTATATTAACCTTTTAATGTGCAAACACCTCTTCTGATAAGCAAACTATTGTCTCTTTGACCGTGATGTGGAAAACTAATGGAAAGCCAATGTCTGAAAAGTTTTCCTCTGTGAAAAATATCGAACTCTCACCTTGTCTCAACAGTCAATTTATCTGTGGGGAGGAGTGGTCATCATTTGTCCATCGGTTCGTTGTGTATCCTCCGTGCATAGCGCACACAGAACGACGACTCGGTGCTTTATGGTTGACTATTGGATGTGCCGCGAGTTTTGAAATGTCGATGTGCATATACATACATTTATTCAAACTGCAATTGGGTATGACCCGGTGGCAGTTAAATAACAATAATAATAATAATAATAATAATAATAATAATAATAATAAAGTAGTACAGTACCGAGGATGCAATAGTCATACTATCACTAATATTAAGTATTATAACAATTATTTCAACTCTGCCATGATATCCAATAATTAGATGTTGATGATGCTAAAATTTAATACATGCTACATAAGTATTGGCTAAATTAGATTTTAAAAAAAATGTATTGATCGCGTTCACTACACTTCACTTCACTGCACTACACTACACTGTTTTGCTTTGAATTATACTGACCAGCACTTCACAGTACGTACTGAATTAATATCTATTACTCTTATCTGGTTCTAACTTTTTTCTTAAACATCGAACGCTTAGAACAAAAGCTGTGAAAATTGCTGCGGGTAATTTCCCAATATGTGAATTTTGTTTCCTTGTTCAAATTTTGTGGGTGAGATCGCTTCGGCCAAAATTATTTGTTTTTTTTTTTTATAGTCTAAACTGAATTTCCTTTCGTTGCTGATCACGTACGATTTGTATAAAGATACGTATTCCATGAGAGAGCGTACCAGCGAGAGATATGCTAATTATTTGGCGTTTGCAAACCTTTTCTTTAGAATTCGCATTACAAAATGCAAGGACTTCCACGATTTTCTTACTACCTGATTTATATACTTCTCCCACCCTAATTTACTATCTAGATGAATGCCTAATGCATGATGAGACTTTTGGGATGGTGACCTCACAATAAACAATAGTCTGATTACTCATAATTTCGTTTCCACCCGAACGTTATTGTTTTGCTTTTCGATCCGTTAATGCCCATTTTTTTCAGCCCAATCACGTAAATCCTGCTGTAATATTTGTTCGACAGCGCTACCTTTGCGTTTTAAGCATATAACACAATCGTCTGCAAATAAAAGCACTTTTAATTGCATGTTAACATGTAGATCATTCACGTACGCTAAGAAAAGTAATGGTTCTAAAGCACATCCCTGTGGAACCCCTGAAGTAACAATAACCGTAGTCGAAAACTGAGTGCCAACTTTTTGTTGAAATTCGCTTATCCACTTGACAACTCTAGCATCAATGACCATATGCCACCGCCTTCAAAGTCAGGCGGTCAAAGCATACGTCTACACGTTGTTGTGTTGATTCCCATCCCTTGCAAATCTGAGTGTTTGTGCGTGCGTGCGCAGGGCAGGAGCGCTGGCCGGGGGAGCTGCTGGTGTTCAACGTGTCGGCGGTGAGCGCGGGCGAGGAGGTGACGCAGGCGCAGCTGCACCTGCACCGCCGCCGCCAGGCGCCGCGCCACCACCACCACCGCGGACGCGCCCTCGCGCCGCCCGCGCGCGTGCGCCTGCTGCAGCTCGCCGCACGCGCAGGTGAGCGCACGCTTTTCTTTGCGGTGGGTTAGTTAGGGCATTAGTCCCGTAAGTGTAGTGCATGTTTATCTCGAGATGGTGGGTTGGTAATTCCGGCCGCGTCAACGGCTTAGGGTGTTAATCTCGAAAGTGTAGGGATATTTTTCCTCCGAATGGTTGGTTGGTTAGTGGTTCCGGGTACCTCAAATAATTAGATCATTAATCCAGTAAGTGTAGTGTATGTGTTTTCCTCTGGTTAGTTTGTTGGTTAGTGATGCCGGGCGCGTCAACGGCTTAGGTCATTAGTCCCGTAGGTGTAGTGCATGCTTCTCTCGAGATGGTGGGTTGGTTGGTTTGTTATATCCGGCCGTCAACGGCTTAGGTGTTAATCTCGTATGTAGGGATATTTTTCCTCCGAATAGTTGGTTGGTTAGAGGTTCCGGAGCCTCAAATAAATTAGGTTATTAATCCAGAAAGTGTAGTGCATGCTTCTTTCTTTGGTTATTAGCATTCCGCGCACCAACAGATTAGGCATCTGTCCGTAAGTGTAGTAGCGTTTTTCCTCGAGATAGCGGTGAACTTCCCGCTAGATGGCGATCCGGCGCCACCTACCGCCGCCAGCGGGATTTCCTCCTAACCAGGATTTCTCCAACCTAACGTTCCAGCTGGGCATAAGCTCTAAGCTTCCGACTGGTCTCCCGGAATATGTGGTAGTGTAGTGCATGTTAGTGTAAGTGTGTGTGAAAGGGGAGAGGACAGGACAAGGAAGAGGAAGGACAGATCGGCATTCGTCTGGTGTTGATCGGAGAAACCACGGAAACGTACCGATCAGAGCAGCCGGCCGCTAGAATTCCTTGTCGCGGGTGGGGCGGTGCCCCGCTGTACGGTAGGTCGGCGCCGGATCTCGCCATCCAGCTGGGGAAGAGCACCGCCATCTCTCGAGAAAAAACACGCTCTACACCAACGGGACTAATGACCAAAGCAGTTGACGCACCCGGAAACACGAAAAAATCAATTCATCAATCAATCCGCTTCGGAGGCACTGCAGTTATATCAGTTGATGCTCTGAGCCACCTCAGGCGGTAAGCACAACTAATTGTCGTATGGGATGCTCATCGTAATATATCGTTTAATAGATAATAAAGAACTGGAGTTAGTTTGCCTTCTTCTGATCAGTCATCTACCATCTTCTGATTCCTTCACCCTTCTGTTGCCAGGAATTATCATTGACTAGTTTGACTTGATCCTTTTTTTGAAATTATTCTTTCGTACATAAAAATACATTTTAGAGAGTGCCCTGAATTTATGATTAAGCTACTCTCCACCCTTTTGCCCCATACTTCAGAGAAAACAACGATAATAAAGATCGAAAAAAAGCCCGCACGTGTATAATTTTCCATCTGCTGTTTAATACAGATATTAAGATAAGCCACGTAGCTTGCCACTCACTCACTTCCTTCGCCGTGAATTGTTTTAAAAAAATGCCCTCATCGCTTTTCCTTCCGGCGACGGGCACCGTGTGGCTTCGCTCTGTCATGCGGGAGCGCTTGCGTCCCTTCTGACACAGAGCACCTTCCTTGGGTTGTCCGTTTACACGCCGCCTCTGCCGCCTTCGAGCCTATTGATTGATTGGATTTTTAACGTTTGTGGGCGCTTCAACTGTTATGGTCACGAGACCGTAAGTATTGTGCAAGTTATTTCTTGAGAGGTGGCGCAGTTCCTCCCTAGCTAGAAAGTCAGATCCGGCGTCGGCCAAGACATCGGCTTGCGGGCTTTTTCTACAGGTGTTTCTCCGAGCCCCCCCTTTGAATTGATTGATTGATTTTTTCGTGTTTCCGGGCGCGTCACCTGCATCGGTCATAAGTCCCGTTAGTGTAGTGCATGTTTTTCTCTCGGGAGATGACGGTGATTTTCCCCTCGCTGGATGGCGAGATCCGGCACCGACCTACCGCCGGCTAGTGGGGTTACCCCCTAACCAGGACTCTCCCACCAGCGGGCACCGCCCCAGCCGGGACGAGCTCTAAACTCCCGACCGGTCTCCCAGAATATGTGATAGTGTAGTGCATATTAGTGTAAGTGAGTGTGTAAGGGGAACAGATAGGACAAGGAAGGGGAAGGACAGATCGCGCGCGGTCCGTGGCCCGTTTGGTGGGGTACTGCTCCGGCATTTGCCTGGTGTTGATCGGAGAAACCACGCAATACTACCGATCAGAGCCCTCCTTTGAAGGGACTAGCTCTAAGCGCACGACCGGTATCCCGACATATGTGGTAGATACCTTGTTGGATTGATTGATGATTCCGGGCGCGTCAACAGCTAAGTTCGTTAGTCCCGTAAGGGTTGTGAGTGTTTTCTCTCTCTCTCTCTCTCTCTCGGGAGGTGGCGGTGATCTCTTTCCCCGCTGGATGGTGAAATCCGGCCCCGACCTACGGTAGGCTTGCGGGGTTTTCCCCAACCAGGTCTCTCTCACCAGCGAGGCACCGCCTCAGCCAGATACATTGTGGGGGACCCTCTTCACAAACCGAGTGTAGGTCGGCACCGGATCTCGGCGGGATCTCCTGGATTTTACGTGGCAAGTGTCAGTTCATAAGGCTCTCTCTTCCGGCTGACTACGCAGACTTCGTTTTGCTCCTTTCGCGGCGTAGGAGCGGAAGAATGTATCTCCAGGGCGACGAAACAGGACGTGAGAATTTAGCTCAGAAGCTTCTTTTAGGCTTGAGGATCTTTTTCATGCAGTAAATCTACAACATGGGAGAGCCCCCTTTGCTTCCCTTCCAGAGGAAGACGTACGAAACGTGTTTTTCGTTCTTAAAAATTCATTGGTTCGGTTTGGTTGGTTAGTGATTCCGGGCCCGTAAGCAGCTTAGATCATTAGTCCTGTAAGTGCAGTGAATGTTTTTTATCGGGAGATTGCGGTGACCTTCCCCCGCTGGGTGGCGAGATCCGGCGCCGACCTACCGTCGGCTACTGAGGTTTCCCCTAACCAGGACTCTCCCACCAGCGGGGCATCGCCTCAGCCGGGACAAGCTCTAAGCTCCTGATCTGGTTTTCCGACATGTGCGGAAGTGTAGAACATGTACGTGTGTGTATGTGTATGTGTGTATGTGTGTGTGTGTGTGTGTGTGTGTGTGTGTGTGTGAGAAAGGTTGAGGATGGATCAACGTAGAGGAAGGACCGATCGCGCGCTGTCCGTTCGATAGGGTACTGCTCCGACATTCTGCTAGTGTTGATTGGAGAAACCACGGGAAACTATCGACCAGAGCAGCCGGCCGCATGACTTCTCCTCCAGTCAGTGGCTGAATTCGACAGTTATCTAGCTAATGTCGAAAATCCTGTCACTGTCGAGATTGGAAACCTAGGACCTCTCAGACAGAGGAACTGCAGTGACATCAATTGAAGACCTGAGCCGGTCGCTTGGTGAAAGGACGCCGGTGAAAGGACGAACACAAATACAATCATGCTCCAGGTGGGACTCGAACCCGCGACCCTTCAGTTCGAGATCATTGCGACACTACTGCCCTAGCGATCTTGGCCACCGGACCGTATTTCCGTTGTTTCTTTTATCAATGCCAGGCGAATACTGAGGAGTATCCCAAGACATGGGATTACATGCATTGCACCACCACACATGTCGGGAAACCAACTGGAAGCTTACAACTTGTCCTGGCTGAGGCGATGCTCCAATGATGGAGATACCAGGAGGCGAAATTTCTCGCAAGCCGAAGTGTAGGTCTGCGCCAGATCTAACCATTCAGCGGGGAGGAATAACGTCACATCATGAGATAAATCATTCATTTCACAAACAGGGCTTATGACCATAGCCGTTGTCCGGATCAAACAAACATACGTTCTATCAAGTTATGAGACTAATTGGGAGCTTAAATCTTGTCTGGATGTATCCATCCAGCGAAGGAGGAACCGCCAACTCCCGCATCAACACTCACTACACTAACGGGACAAATTGCCTTAGCAATTAAATGCCTGGCGCCAATCAATAGTTAAAAAGCAAGAAGTCGCTACTCGGAATTCGGCAAGCAGTAGCGCAGTACTCACCATTAACACAGACAAAAGGGCATCAACTGATGTCACTGACCCAGAGGACCTAGGTTCGACTTCATACGGTGGCAGGACTGAACACTAGCTTGTCAGTACGTCGTGTTCACATGTCTGGAGGAGAATTCTAGCGTCCAGCTGCTCTGATCGCTAGTTTCCCGTGGTTTCTCCGATCAACTCCTGGCGAATGCCGGAACAGACGGGCCACGGAAAGCGCGCGATCTTTCTCCTCCTCCTTGTCCTCTCCTCACTCCTTACATACACTTACATGCACTACACTAACAAACATGCCCGGAGCCCGGTCGGGAATTTAGAGCTTGACGCGGCTGGGGCGATGTACCGCTGGTGGGAGATACATGGTTGAGAAAACCCACTAGCCGACGGTAGGTCGACGCCGGATCTCGCCGGAAAATAAACATGCATTACACATATGGGACTAATTACCTTAGCAGTTTGACGCGCCCGGAATTACTAACAATCAATCAATCAATCAATAGATGCTATTATCAGGCGCTTGGGGCTTCCAAAGCGAGCCGGGGCGGCCGCCCGACGCCCCGCCGGCAAAAACCGCTCCGGGCGGCAAAAAAGCGCACGTGGCGATCGAAGGCGAGACAAGGCGAATCGATAGGCAGATGGTCGACCGCGCCGCCCATGGCGGCCCACGCCTCGACGCCGCCAGCCCACATTCGCCCTGTGGCACACCGGGCGCTAGCTGTCACTGATCCCCACCTCGGGGGGAGAGGGGAGAGACACAGCTACGCCGAATTCAGCACTGGCAAAGGGGCTCAGGGCATCAACTGATGTCACTGTTGTGCCTCTGACCAGTTCTTTGGTGAGAGTCCCGACGGTGGCAGTATTTTCGACTCTAGCTAGATAGCTAGGTCGAGTTCAGCCGCTGTCTGGAGGAGAATTCTAGCGGCCGTTTACTCTGATCGGTAGTTTTTCGTGATTTCTCCGATCAACACCAGGCGAATGCCGGAGTAGTACCCTAACAAACGGGCCACGGACCACGCAGGATCTTCCCTTCCCCTTCATTGTCCTATCCTCATCCCCTTACTTACGCACACACACACACATGCACTATACTACCACTCCTGTCGAGAGATCAGTCTTTGTGTTTCCCGGCTGGGGTGGTGCCCCGCTGGGGGAGGTACCTCGAGGGGGAATCCCCACAAGGAAACATATGGATCGGAGCCGAACTTTATGTTTCACCAGGAGAGGAGCTCCACCACCTTCCGGGTTGAATAGCATCCACTACACTCACAGGACTAATGATCATGGTTTTCGAGCCACAATCTCGGTTATTTACGACTTTCCTTGACAACCTAGAAGTATATGATTCTCCGGAATCAAAACGCTGGACTTCTTGTTCAAAAGATCTAGAAATAAATTGACATATCCGAATATCTGATAGAAAATCTTGCGTTAAAATTTACATCAACCACGTAATAGTATTGAAATCCCCAATTAGCTCAAAGTTTGAACACTGGTCCACAATATATGTTTAAGGTAAGTGTGGATGTTGTAAAATGAGATTATTTGTATATATAGCAAAAAGACAGTTGATAAATATATTGCTTGTTTGTATGATAAATCAAAAGGTAACGACTGAAAGAGGAAAGAACAAAAATTGGTTGTTTAGAGACGCCTTAATGTTTCTCTGAAAACATATGGATTAGTTTTCATGGTATTTTGGATTATTTTGCGGTATAAATACTGAAATCTTAATTATTTAATCGATAAAGCCATTATATCCTATTATAACATTACAAGACACTTTTACTTATCTTTAGAAATTCTTCTCATACGCGGAGTTCCTTTGAGGGTGCGGTTTTATTTCCAAATTTTGATCCATTCCAACAATCCCAACACATTCTTGCTTTTCCTCGGAGGGTGGCATCCCAAGAAGGATGATATTCTGAATTTATCATTTTAATTTTTACATTTTATTTGACAACAATGAAATTAGAAGAGTATTTTAACAAAAAGCATTTCGTATTTTGAGAATAATGTTCTTAACATCCTTTAAAATTCCTCGAAAACGCCCCCCGACTAAGATAAATCCCACCAAGTACGTAAGCGGCTTGGTTCCCTGAACCTCCTCCGAGACGCTGAAATCCCCTGCCTCGACTCGCAGGCTTTGAACCCAGATCCCGCGGAGATTCCGAGAAGCCGCGAGGCGGTCGGGGCCAGGCCTAAGCCGACGAGTCGCGTCGCGTCGACGCTGAGCGACGTCGTATTTCACCAATTACCGGCGCTCTCGCTGATTTCGACGTGGCCCCCGGCTCGGCACGTGGTGCCGGCGCCGGCGCCGGCGGGGGATTCCCCGGTGGCGGGTGCAGGCTTAGCGGGTGAAGGCGGGGTTACGGATGGGGAGTGGGGATGTTGGCGGCGGATTCTGACGGAGGGGTGGTAGCGGTGACGATGGGTGTGATGGTGGTGATAGGGGAAGAATTGAAGGGCTCAGTAGAACAAAGGGGTATTGAGGGTCGGCGAAACGTATAAACTTCAGGTGGGTAGTACTCTGGGCACTAGGTGGGTCAGTCATGTAAAGTTTTATTGTATTTAAGTTTTCTTATTGATAAACATGATACCTGTGTAACATGTTTATTCAACATTTTAATTCATAATTTGCATAAACAGTAATAATTTTTCTATATTTTTTACTTGCCAGCAACAGAAGGGATTACTTCTACATACGTTTTTTTACTTTTCGAGTTTCATTAGCATTTTTCGAGGTGAAGTTCGATGAGCTGTAGCTCCTCTTTCGCGCTTGACTGAAAGTTTCAGTATTGTCATACCCTCGTTTACCTCGGAACCCTCGAACAATAAGCCGGTCCATCATCGGTTCTTCTGGATACAATCGGACACAGCCATTTCGCCATGAACGTAATTAACTACTTGGAATATTTTCTCGTTGGCTGTACTATCTACCGTACCCTCTTTCGCCGGCCCTGGGTCAATCCCACAATATTTGTGAAATTGAGTTATTGGCATTAAATAAAACTTCATATATTATTATTTTAGTGTAACGTGTTATTTGAATTCAGTGCGGTCTTATATACAAGTGTACTATGTTTAAAAGTTTTAAAATACACGGAGTTATATTATGAAAGTTCTAGTAAAACCCTTAATAACTCAGAACTACTTCAATATGGGATAGCCCCTTATTCTACTCAGTCCTTCAATTGTTGTAGTACATTTTGGGGCTAATGTGGGACAAGGCAATACTTCCTAGAGTCGAGAGTCAAAACATTTGATGCACTTTACCGCATTCGCAAAAATTTCATTGCTCCGTCAGTGAAGAAGTACCAAGATATAAGCTCATTTGGTTGCGCAGTAAGTGCCAATGATATCTCTAGCATAATTTTAAAGCCGCATTATGTAAATAAAAATAACATTATATTGCACATTCAAATGTAATTCCAAGTAAATATGCGTACACTGGTTTTCAATCTTATTATCTTTATTTCTATTTGAAATATCACGTAACTTTGGTTTATTTCATCTTTGGTTGTCACCTTTGTCCCTTCCACATTATAAACTACTGGGAATGCGTGGCAAACGTAAACTTTTCCTCTTCCTTAGTGTTTGTACTCAACAACTACTCATTTAAAAAAGTCCATGGTATCATTTAAAGATCTTCAATTGAATGAAATATGCCGAAAACTTCCTAGCCACAAGAATGAATAAGGTTGAAAAATGGCTTGGAAAGTAGGGTCACAATACTTCTAAAGAGCACCATTGCTTAATTTTTACATTTTTGTGAGTTCGCGTTATGTACAATACCATTCAATTGAGAAATAAATTGCATTGAGCAAGAAATCTTTCACTTCAATAGAGGAGGAGTAGGATAGATTAAAAAATAAATGTGTAGTAGTTTAACATGTATTTTTACATCGCACAAAAGGAAGAACTCTAGAACTAGAAAAGTCATGAGATAAAACTACAACATTTGCCGTACACGGAAAATTGATACTTTCCCAAAAATATGATTTCATTTAGAACTTATTCTTTAAGAAATGACGTTTACAAATTCTGGAAATACACAATCACTATTCACTGTGAGCACAGAGTTAAACATGTAAATGAAATATTTCATAGTTACTAAAATCTAAACATGTACTTATATTGTAGTGAACCATAGCATAAAATTCTCATACCCACTTCAATTTAAAAACGTAATGCTTCACTTATTATATCAACATACTTTTTTTAAAGACACTTTTCAAATCATTGCTGGACACTGGGTTCTTGTGCACTCCACGAATAAATACACTCATTCTTCGAACTCAAAATATTTGCATCGATAACTATAACATTATACTCGCACACATGCTCGTGACACAACCCGGGTCACACACAACCGACATGACGTAATGAACAAAGGACGGCAGATAAGCGTTCACTCTATTGATTTTGCGATTTCATTAAACTTGAGAATTTATAATATATAACTGGTTAATAATATCAAGCGATAATACACCTGAAATTCGTTACCTTTCGTTGAAACGCAAAAATATAATACTGGGTTGAGTAAAAAGCTAAAATTTATTTTTAAACGAAAACCCTCAGTGTTGTAAACACAAATATTTTACAATTTTGAAAATAGTATGGTTTTAATGAAAATCGGAATTATACAATTCATGTAAGTGTAGTTTATTCTATTTGAGCAGAAAAGCAAACAAACAAACAAAAAACCAACAAAAATTCTGATATTTTCCAGAAATGTTAGTGACAAAAGGGCTTTATGTAAAACACCTCCCAAAATTAAAATACTTTAATGATTTTCGAGGAAGCACAATTAGATCTTACTCCTGACATGTTTTCCAAGTTTCACCGCAAAAACTTTAACCTGACAGTTGTGTGTGACACGTCCATTTATCCAAACCATCATCCCGATTTTGGAATACAAAATTGCGTGTATCTTCCGTAGACATCACTAGAGATTGTCATTGAGGGATTCCAATATTTCGCCCCTCAATGCTACATCAGTACAATACTCTGTACAGTATTGGGAAGGAAAGTAAAAATTAAAAGATATTTGGGAAAACGATACGATTGTAACAAAACACTATCATGATAAAGAATCTCAAATTGTTAAGCAATTGTTAAAACAATATATTTTTTTGTATTTTGTTTTGGCTTGTCTGAAATATACAATAAAATAGATGAGATTATAATATAATGCTAAACATTTTCGTTTTTCTTTCTTTAATTACCTTGAATGCACCTATTATTTTTAAACTTTTCATTACTTAGTTTTTTTAACACAAATAACAATTAATATCTGTTGTAAGACTTTCATATTTTTAACTCTAACTAGAATCCAGGAGCAAAAATGCAGATGATTATATTAAATACAAGAATTTATTGTATCCCTTATTTTTGCCGGTTATGTATATGCGCAACGCATCACCTTCAGACTCCTGTGCACCATGAGAAGTAATGAGCAACCGAAGGCGATCTTGACAAAATCAAAGTCGACAGTGGCATGATTTACTTCAACAGAGTTGATGGATACAGATTTTAAGGGTTCGTAGTAATGTAGTGATATTAAGGAGGGCTTTGTGATGATCTAAAGGTTGGCAAGAGTGGTGGTTGGGATGATTGTTAATGATGAATATTGGTAGCAAGATGATGGTAGTAGAGATGAAGATGATCATGATGATGATGGTGGTAGTGGTGATGGTGGTGGTGATGGTGGTGGTGATGGTGGTGGTGATGGGTGGTGATGGTGGTGGTGGTGGTGATGGTGGTGGTGATGGTGGTGGTGGCAATGGTGGAGATGGTGATGTGATGAATGTTCACGTGGCGTATAAGTTCCTGTGACACTTAGAATGGGTTGCTGGCTTCAACTAACGTAACGGTGATTGTAAAGGTGAATGAAAGAAGAGGAGGAGGCTGCACAAACAGAGATAGGAGGACTGATTGGTGATGTAGATAACCTTTAAAATGGCTGTTGAGGCAGGAGCAACGGATGAGACGAATAATGTAGAGGCGAGGATTGAAAGGTTTTTATGGGTGAGAATTTTACAGGTTTGCACCTGGAAACCGATTGATTCTAATTCTCTGCCACCAATACCGCTAGTATTATAAAATTTTCATGAAGAATATTCGCTGTCACCAACTCGTAGTTTTCTTTACATTCATTCATAAATAGTCTAATGGCAACAATCCGCCTCTTTATTTATTTACTACTATTACTTTTCTGTAATTATTACATCACCGACATATATGTAAATATTATTGTTTGTGTGTCTGGCATAAAATACACGTGGTATGTCAGCCGGGCTGGGTGAGAGTCAGAGGCACCTGGGCGTCTATTCTATCCTCCTTCACCAACCTTGACATAGCTTTTAAGTTAATCTACGTATCTTTGAGGGAACTAATATGGGCTGTTTACATTAATTTATGCTCTCTGATGGACAGTTGGTTGCGAAAGAATGATTGACGATACGATTAATTTACAAATACGATTTCAGAATATTAGCTTCGTATATTTTTCATCCCCCGTTCCGTCAATTGAACGCCCCACTTATCGAGCAAGGAAAACCTATCTTCTTGAATACATATCGTGAGAAACCGACCATCTCCGCAGTCGTAATGCAATAATGTTAAACTATATTCAGAAAGTGAGTTTCTTTATGATAGTGCCAAAAGAAAATTCATATTGATATAATAATTTTTTAACTTAATTTATTAACTATAATTTCCCGAAGGGTGTGTATACTCGTCCAAATAAAATCCAATAATTTTTGTTTCTTCGCTTTTTTGTTCTTCTCCAGCAATTCGGTCCACCATCTCATCGCGCCACAGGGGCACCCTACCTTCTTGGCTATGCACAGTGCGAAGCCAATGAGGCTGAGACGGGCTAGGGCGCGGCGAAGTCAAGAGGCGGCGGCGGTGGCGGCGGCGGTGGGGCAAAGTTGCTCCCGTGGCGCTTGCCGCCACCGCCGCCTCCGCAGACACGAAACAGATTGGAGTTAATTAAACTTTCTTCAGGGAGCGGCGCGTTGAAGTGGCACCGCGTTCGCTCGAACGAGGCACCCCACAGGGACCAGATCTGAGCCGCCGGGTTACGGAGCGGGTTCTCCGCGGAGCGAGCGAGCGAGTATGCTTAGAGGGCGGGGAATCACCGGAGGCAGGCCTGAGAAGAGTCTGGGGTGGAGGAGAAGGGTGTTCGCCCCCAAGGTTTCCGACAGGATTTGGCAAGTGGCGTGGAGGGAGGTCACAAGTATTTCGATGGGGAGGAATAGTTTTCGACGTATGACGTACTCCTATTTTGAATAAACAGTGTGAACATTGTTTTTATTGATTTATTACGAGTGATTTGAGGAGAAGGGTGTTCGCCCCGAAGGTTTCCGTCAGGATTTGGTAAGAGGCGAGGAGGGAGGTCACAAATATTTGGCTGGGGAGGAGTAATTTTCGACGTACGATGTACTCGTAATTTGAAGAAGCAGTGTAAACATTGTTTTTATTGATTCCTTACGAATGATATGAGTTTCGAAGGGAATTGCACGGTTTCGTATACAATAAACATACTGCTTATAATGGAAAATATTAATGGGAAGGAATTGTGAAGGCGTCGGGGTGGGAAAGGATAGATGCTGATGTCTGCGATTTAATCCGGAATCAGAGGACGAAAATGTGATTGATTGATTTTTTTGTGTTTCCGGGCGCGTCAACGGCTTCGGTCATTAGTCCCGTTAGTGTAGTGCATGTTTTTCTTCGCGGGAGATGGCAGTGACCTTCCCCCGCTGGATGGTAAGATCCGGCGCCGACCCACCGTCGGCTAGTGGGGTTTCCCCTAACCAGGACTCTTCCACCAGCAGGGATCCTCCAGTCGGGACAAGCTCTAAGCTCCCGACCGGTCTACCGGAATATGTGGTAGTGTAGTGCATGTTAGTGTAAGTGTGTGTGTAAGAGGAGAGGACAAGGAAGAGGAAGGATAGATCGCGCGCGGTCCGTGGCCCGTTTGTTAGGGTACTGCTCCGACATGCGCCTGGCGTTGATCGGAAAAAACACGGAAAACTACCGATCAGAGCAACCGGCCGCTAGAATTCTCCTCCAGACAGCGACTGAATTCGATCTAGCTGAAAAGCTAGTGTAGAAAATCACGAAAATGTTATTTCTGGATATAGAAAAAGAATGAGATTAAAATTTAATGATTTTCTTTGTGATAATGCTCTGTGAATGATTTGTTGAGTTGCGAAGGGTTTTTCTAAATTTATCATGGAGCGAACAAGACTTGTTAACAACATAAACTTAGTTTGCTTCATGTAGTAGAGGTGCTTGAGATAGAGTTGAGAAGAGCTTGGTGTGCTGAATATTGGCCACCATAATTCCCGACAGGTTTTGGAAAGTGACGTGAAGGAGAATACAATCACATCATTACTAGAAATAATCCCGTTTCCCCGCATATTAAGAAGAACCTGAATTAAAATGATCGTTTCCCGAGAATAAGAAAGAAATGATAATGATATATTTAATAAAGAGGAAGAAATTATGGTAGAATTGAGAGAAGAAATAGGACAAAGCCGAGAAAACAATTATAATGTGCTTTGTTTATTTCACATTCCACCTGTAGAGGCCAGATTATGAACTGTGGCACTTACAAACGGAACTATAACGCTCATTGCTTCAAATATCCAAAATAGAAATCCTTGCGGCAAACTCTTAAAAAAAATTACACTAATGAGAACCTATCATCCGGAACATAATGTCTCTAAACTAACTTACTATGCAGGAGTGGGGGTATCGTCAGAAGAATTAACTTTTTTGCATACTTCTTACGTAGTATAGTGAATGTGTTGTAATGCAGAGGCCAAAAACGGCGAGTTTTGCCTCAGAAACAAACTTGTATTGTGGTACTCTTGTATCGAAAAAGTGGATAAAACGTGTTAACATATGTAGTAAATTACGTTCTCTAACTCTTCCTCTTTGGGGAAGATGCTCCGGAAATCAGACACTGTGGTGTCCACGGAAGCCACTTTCTCCGTATTACCAGGTCAAACCTGACCTGGTAATAAAAAGCCGGGAGGGGGTCCATGTGGTCGATGTGACTGTCCGCCACGAGGATGGGCCTAACCTTCTAAAAGCAGGGGAGGAAAAAGTGGTAAAGTACCAACCAGTCATTCCCCTGGCAGCCCAACTTCATGGAGTGTCCAACGCCAGAATCCTGCCTGTGGTGGTTGGAACCTCTGGGGCTATGCCACGATCAACAGTCAGTGCCCTCAAGACATTGGGGATCATGTCTCGGGGAGATTTTCTGACTATCTCGTTAATTGCTCTCAGATGATCTATTAAGATTTACACACAATTTGTAAATTACGATGGAGCAATTTAGCATTGCTGGCAATAAATGCAGAAAATGAACTTCTTGGTCCCGTGAGGAAGTCTAGGGAACCCAGAGGATCCGACAATGCCTAGAATAACCTTAGTTACCACGACTCTAAGTGGGAAGTGTATGCTATTTAATGTAGCATATAGAAAATTGTGAAGTAATAATCTACCTTTTGCGAGTCCTTGACACCCAAAAATTGGTTGGCTGAAAAACGTCTGTCTACTTGTCAACGCTAGCGCATAAACTGTTCAGACGATTATCTCCAAATTTGATATTCCCCCATCGACTTACCGAAGGGGCCCGAGGCCCTTTTGCGGATATTTTGATTTTAGGCGTATTTTACATGGAGCCTTACCATTTTCAAATTTTTCTCAAAAATGGTTTCAAATTTTTTAATTCAATATTTTCCTCGGATAGAACAAAGGAAACTTAAAACTACTGTAGGTATAATTTTTGATGAACCTTTTTTAAAATTTCTAAAATCGTAAAAGTTACAAAAGATACTAGAAAATATGTGCAGTTATAGCCCAAATTAGTTAATAAAAGTAACAAGTTCATAGAAGGTTATGATCCCTGGTATGATCATAGACATACGGGATAAAACACAAATACATTCATGGACATAATTGGAAAAAAAATCGTTCACTGCACACGCCGAACTCTTCCCCAAAATTGCGAGTTCCATTGCATATCTCATCTTTCACAGTACCTTATACAGAAATCCCAACCTACTTAAATCCAACAATATCGCTAGAAGTAGGAAAATATTACTGGCATGAGAGAGACGAAATGGTCCAAAAAATTGTATATTGAGACTTCTGTCGCTGGTATTTCCGGAAGTGGACTTGGTAAAACCTCTTCATCTCTAAATCACACTGTAGGAAGTCCTCTAATTCTAGCTACTTTGAAAATATATTTCAAAAACATTCATTTAAATATTGCTCCAAACATAAAATGCGTGTCCCTGTCTTAGAAATAAATTATAAATGCTTAATTCAGATACATATTTGCCCAAGAGAATGATAAATTAATTATTGAGAAATATGGAAGATGGATTGGAAAATAAAATAAGAAATAAGGAAACTCAATAAGAGCAATTTCAAAGAAATAAAATTTACTTTTGCCTATGTAAAACAAGCTGGGAATATCAGTATTTAATTTTAAAAGTGCCTGAAGTAGATCATTATGGGCAAGTTAGCTAATTCACGAGCGCGTTAGCGCGAGATAAAATTATTGTTAAGATTATAAGATAAATAATATTATTGTTATCATTATAATATTATTGTCGCGTATATCCCAAGAGCGAGAAGTTCTTATCAAGACACACTTTGACCTATGCAAGCCAAACACACCACAGACAGTCTACAAAATCTTAGTTTTTAAAATTTATGTTTGTTCTGAGCACACCCTCCCTAATGTATCGATCAGGATGAGTAGGATTGAAAAAGACCGTCACCCGTAAAGATCTGTTGAACACATGACAGCCACGAAGCCCTGGAAGAAGCATGAGTTTCACGCGGCGAGTGTGGTGAACATTGCAAAATTTCGAGGCTTTCACATTCTTTAGAAAAAATAAATGCTTCAAAATGACCTAATGGTTATTTATGCACCAAGGACGTTCTAAAGGTTCTAATGATCGAGCGGCCACAGATTTTCTTTTGTCACCGTTCGATCGTTGCAACCAGTTAACGTCCGTGCTACATACACGATATTTTTACCTAATTTTATTGATTCAGATTTACTTATTTACTAATTAACTGAATGTTAACTTGGCTCGGGTTGTCTTTTCATATTCCTCTCCCATAAAACCCTTCGGAAGAGAATATGTAGCATCATTCAACTGTTTTTATATTTCCATCGTAACCACGGCCCTGTCGAATTAGGTACATAATGCCGTGTACATCAAGTTTTGTATCGAAGGCAATGACAAGGAATAATGTATCAGTAAAAAATAAAAATATTTTATAAAGTGTCTTGTAATCGGGTTCAGCTTGGACATGAATATACATTTGTAGAGCACTCCCGGAAGCAAAATTCAAGCTACGCTACTCCCTCCGAACATCTCTACTATAACGCTGTCTCGGAGTGTAGCATCATTTCGATACAAAGTTGCTAGCCGTGCCGAAGATGCAGGAGCAGGGATGAACAGTGGGAGGGGAGGCGCTAGCGGCGGCTGATGGCGGTGGCGGTGGCGGTGGCGGTGGCGGTGGCGGTGGCGGTGGCGGTGGCGGCGGCGCGGCACCGTCAGCGCCGCCTCCGTGGCTCCTTTTGTCTCCTCCAGACGGCGGTGGCGTCAGCGGAGGCGTCGGAGGTTACCGTAATTACGCCGGCCTCACGTCGAAGGGAACCCCCCCCTTTGCGCGCGGGCCCCCAGGGCGCCCCGCCTCCGCCCAAGCTCCCGCCCCCCCCTTCCGCCCCCTCGCCCCCGCATTGCTTCCCCTTGCCCTCTCCCCCTGCGCCCCCGTCTGAGTCTCGTCGTCCAGGCCGCCACTGCCGCGGAATTTGCCGCACCCACCCGGCGCGCCGCCGCCTCTAACCCTCCCCCCTGTGTCTCCACTCTGCGTTCGCCACCCTCGCCGCGCATCTGCCGAGGCCCCCCTCGCCTTTCTGCCTCTCGCCACGCTCATCGCCCCCGTTGTCCCCATCGTCCCCCTTGTCCACGTCGCCCTTGTCGCCCCCTCACCGGGAGCGGTAGCTCAGTGCATCAACTGATGCCACTGCAGCGCCTCTGACCGGGAGGTCCTAGGTTCGAGTCCTGACTGCGACAGGATTTTCGACACTAGCTTTTCAGCTTGGTCGAACTCAGTCGCTGTCTGGAGGCGAATTCTAGCGGCCGGCTGCTCTGATCGGTAGTTTTCCGTGGTTTCTCCGATCAACATCAGGCGAATGCCGGAGCAGTACCCTAACAACGGGCCACGGACCGCGCGCGATCTGTCCTTCCTCTTCCTTGTCCTATTCTCTCCTTTACAAACAAACTTACATGCACTACACTACCACATATTCCGGGAGTCCGGTCGGGAGCTTAGAGCTTACCCCTGGGGCGGTGCCCCGCTGGTGGGAGAGTCCTGGTTAGGTGGAAACCCCACTAACCGACTGTAGGTCGGCGCCGGATCTCGCCATCCAGCGGGGATGATCATCTCCACCATTCCCAACGTCCCCGTCGTCGCCGTCACCCTAATGACCGAAGCAGTTGACGCGCCCGGAAACACGAAAAGAAAAAAAACCAAACCAAACCAATCGTCCCCCTCGCTTCCATCGTCCTCTTCGCCCCCATGGTCACCATCATCTCCACCATTCCCAACGTCCCCGTCGTCGCCGTCACCCTTGTTGTCCTCTTCCCCTTTCCCCCTCACCCCGTCGTCCTCCCCCGTTGTCTTGACCCCCATCGTCGCCATCATCCCCGTCGCCCCCAACGCTCCCGTCGTCCGCGCCGTCCTTTCCGCCCCCGCACTCCCACATCTTCCACACCCACCACATCCCACTTCCCCTCTCCACCGCCCCGGCCCCTTTGACCCTCCCCCATCTCCCCGCCCGTCGGCGTGAGGGAATTCGCAAGCTCCGAGTCTTCGTGCAACTGCCCGGCGCGGCGCCTCTGTGCGGCCACGACTGGCGGCGAAATCGTCCCCCCGGAGCCCCGCACGCTCCCGTCGACGCGGCGCCTGTGCCGATGCCACCGTTTGCGACCCCTGCGGCTCCCCGCGTGCTCCAAGCAGCGGCACCGCTGCGGCGGACGTCTAACCTCTGTTTTTATTGTACAGATAGTGTAACGTTTCGTATACAGTTTGGTTTGTTTTTTTCGTGTTTCCGGGCGCGTCAACTGCTTTGGTCATTAGTCCCGTTAGTGTAATGCATGTTTTTTCGCGGGAGATGGCGGTGATCTTCCCCCGCTGGATGGCGAGATCCGGCGCCGACCTACCGTCGGCTAGTGGGGTTTCCCCCTAACCAGGACTCTCCCACCAGCGGGGCACCGCCCCAGCTGGGACAAGCTCTAAGCTCCTGACCGGTCTCCCGGAATGTGTGGTAGTGTAGTGCATGTTAGTGTAAGTGCGTGTGTAAGGGGGAGAGGATAGGACAAGGAAGAAGAAGGAAAGATCGCGCGCGGTCCGTGGCCCGTTTGTTAGGGTACTGCTCCGGCATTCGCCTGGTGTTGATCGGAGAAACCACGGAAAACTACCGATCAAAGCAGCCGGTTGCTAGAATTCTCCTCCAGAGAGCTTTTGAATTTGACCTAGCTGAAAAGCTAGTGTCGAAAATCCTGCCGCCGTGAGGACTCGAACCTAGGACCTCCCGGTCAGAGGCGCTGCAGTGACATCAGTTGATGCACTGAGCTACCGCTCCCGGTTTTCGTATACAATTAACGAATATTGTTCCCCATATGTTTTATTACCATAACGTTGATGTTGATGATGACGAGAGAGAGAAAATTTGTTGTGAGACCACGATTTGTAAAGAATATTGTGAAATGCTAAATGAAGAACAATAAATTAGATCTTGAAAGTCAATGAATATTGAAGTACATATTAATATAGAATTTGGAAGAATATACATGATGTTGTTTGAAAGGTTTATGATCTATAATAATTGAACTGAAACGTTACAATACCTGTAATAATAACCCACGTGCGGGAAAGCTTATTCATCATGCGTCATTATCAACAGCGCACTACAAAATGCACTTAGAAATAACTACATTACTTTACAAAACATTTTTAAATGTACTAAAGAATTTAAATTGATACACAAGTTCAAATGTCAAGTAAAATCTTTTCTGTAGCATAAATGTTTCTGTGTAATTAAAGGCTATATAGTGATAACGGAAATAATATTTATTAAACAATGATACTAATGAATTAGCTACTACTTTTTTAAATTTTTAAAATCTACAATGCTCAACCTAATGTGATATTTTAGTTACTGAGTCAATGACCCAATTTTGTTTAGATTTATTGACCAGCTTTCCTTTAACCTTTGATCAAATGCTAAGATTGTCTCTTGTTTTGCGTCTTGGTATAAGATATATGCGTCGCTTTCTGTGCACTTTTACTTGAGATCGCTAGGGTGGTAGTGCGGAATTTAGTTATTTCTTCAGCAGTACCATCAGACAGATAATTGATCTTCGTTTTGTCGCGGTAGTGAGTCGATTCCACTACATGGAACAAGCTAAGAGGCGAGCAAAAATTTATAGGGGAGTGAATATTCCTTTATAACAAATTTTGCCACAAACTCTCGTAATTAATTTCATTTATTTGTAATTAAACTTTGTGGAGTAAAAGCCGAGGGAAGAGATTCCATAACTCAAGAAAGGATTGAACGTCTCCCTCATACATGAAGTTTTAAACTGTATTTGACGTTTGGTAAATAAAAATCCATAAATACTAAATCCTTGTAATCTTGGGTACATCAGTGTTCCTCTGAGACTTGAAATTTGGGGGTATCTAATGGTTGTTCACTATCTAATAACTTTTAATTTATTACGATGCATTCTCGTGCATATCTATCCCTAGATGGTAGAATATTTTTAGAATGCTTTATTAAAGTTTCGACTTTTGATCGAAGTACGAATCCGTGCTGCAAATACATACGTTTTCCAAGTGGGTAGTTGAATTAAAATCTCAATGTACCACCCTCATAGAACAGTTTTTTCGGAGTTCAGTTATATCAGGAAGTGAACGTGTAGGCAAATGCGTTGCATGTCAATTTTCTGAGTCTCCTTAGGTCGTACATTTTCTTTACCCCGGTATCATAATCCTTTTCCCCGTCTTTTTTCCACTCGCCTTCTCTTCATATCTCGATCCGCGTTTCACCCTTGCTCTATTTATTCCTTCTTTCTTCCTTCTTTCTTTCTTTCTTTCTTTCTCTTTCTTTCTTTCTTTCTTTCTTTCTTTCTTTCTTTCTTTCTTTCTTTCTTTCTCTTTCTTTCTTTCTTTCTTCTTTCTCTTCTTTCTTTCTTCTTTCTTTCTTCTTTCTTTCTTTCTTTCTTTCTTTCTTTCTTCTCTTCTTTCTTCTTTCTTTCTTTCTTCTCTTTCTTTCTTCTTTCTTTCTTTCTTTCTTTCTTTCTTTCTTTCTCTTTTTCTTTCTTTCTTTCTTTTTCTTTCTTTCTTTTCTTTCTTTCTTTCTTTTCTTTCTCTTCCTTCTTTCTTTCTTTTCTTTCTTTCCTTTCTTTCTATCTTATGCCTCTCTCTTTCCTTTATTTTCCTTCCAATCCTACTTTACTTTTAGTGATAAAGTTCATTTGGCACATTTACAAGAAATGAAAAGCAATTTTTAAATTATCCATACATTTTTGAACAATTTGTATCCACCAATTAATAACAATGTTTACCCCCGTATCAGCAGTCTTTATGCTGTACTTCAAGTGTCTCAAATGCATCTAATTATCTCTTCATCCAGTGGCCTTTAATAATATCTCTGTAATAGCATGTTCAACTTTCCACTTCTCTAACTTCCCATTTCTCTAAAGCCTAAATTCAATAAAATATCTTAAAATAAATGTGTTATGTGCCGAAGCCTGGTCATGCTTCGAGTTATCAGTGTGTTGAATCAAAAACCTATCAGATTTATAAGAAGAACGTTATTTGACGATTATTTAATTAAAGAGGCCAAATTTAGAAATAATGTGTACAATACTAAACGTACATTAAAGGTTTGTGTGAAATTAATCCCATTTACGGATATTTTGAATGTGTTTTTCGCTAAGAAATTTCAAGAGGAAAGTTTGAATAATTACTCTTCGAGAAAAAGTGTTATTGTAACATTTTTTAAATCTGGAAGCGTGAAATAAAATTATGTCAATCTATTCTCATAATCTGTAAGAAAATGATTTCGCTATTTTAACGTCAATATTAAATTCTTTCCTCGTTTTACGTTCTGCATTAATAGCTTCTTCAGGTAAGACTAAAGAGGTATTTAATAACGTATTAATTTATGGCATTAACGATTTAAGTTGATAGAAAGAAATTTGATTTATAACACTACTCCAATTTGAAAAACGATTATTACACGATGATAAAATACCATTTAAAGTAACAAACTCAACGAAGAAAACGACTTGGAGCGAAATGAAACACGACAGAACGGAACAAACTAAAACAAGAAAGAAGAAAAAAGTGTAAAAAAATAGAAAGGGATAGGAAAAAAGTAAAAGAAATTCCGCTTCAACCCTCCATCGGGTCATCGTCCCCATTCTATTTCTACCCCTGCAACCATTCCAGCGTCCGGGCTCGTCGTGTCCTGTGCCAAAACCCCGCCCTGGCCGTGGAGTTTCCCCCCATAATTCAAGAGGCTCCTATTAATTCCCCGACCTCTGTGATCTGGGCCCTTCGGCGCGTCCTATTAGAAGGCGGCCCCTCCGAAAAGTACAGGCGTGCCTCCAGGCGCCTAATACACTGTATTATAATACTCCGATAACATTATTATTTTCCTGTTCCCGCCGTCACCAGGTGCTGCCGCCTACCGTGTGTCTGGAGAATTATTGAAACGGCCGTGATTACACGTCTCGGGGAGTGTTTTGCGCGATGTCTCGTCCGGGCGAGCGGAGCCGCAATAAGACGGCGACGCGTCGGCGGGCGGGCCGGGGCGGGCCGGGCCGAGACGTGACGCACAGTGGTCGAGGAGGTGGTTCGCGGTGGAGAAATGCCTGGGCGGTTGGTCGCATCGCGTGAGGAGGAATGTGCATGGACGACCCGCTTGCCACTCTTATAATGGAGAGGGAATGGATTTGATTGATTTTTTCGTGTTTCCGGGCACGTCAACTGCTTTGGTCATTAGTCCCGTTAGTGTAGTGCATGTTGTCATCCAGAGACGGCGGTGATCTTCTCCCGCTGGATGGCGAGATCCGGCACCGACCTACCGTCGGCTAGTGGGATTTCCCTAACTCTCCCACCAGCTGGACACCGCCCAGCCGGGACAAGCTCTAACCTCCGACCGGTCTCCCGGAATATGTGGTAGTGTAGTGCATGTTGAGTGTAAGTGTGTGTGTGTAAGGGAAGAAGATAGGATAAGGAAGAGGAAGGATAGATCGCGCGCGGTCCGTGGCTCGTTTGGTAGGGTACTGCTCTGGCATTTGCCTGGTGTTGATCGGAGAAACCACGGAAAAATATCGATCAGAGCAGCCGGCCGCTAGAATTCTCCTCCAGACAGCGACTGAATTCAACCTATCTGAAAAGCTAGTGTCGGAAATCCTGCCGCCGTCAGGACTCGAACCTAGGACCTCCCAGTCAGAGAGAGGGATGGACGTAGCGGGTTCACGTCGGGTTTCTGAGTGTTGACGGAGTGTGGATTCCGGTGACATCAACTACTTCTTCGTTAGTCCTCTAAATGTAGTGCATGTTATACTCAGGGTGGTGGTACCGGCGGTAGGATTTTCGACACTAGCTTTTCAGCGATAACATTCATCAATGGGTGCTGGAAAGGTGTGGGAACAGATTGACCAAGAAAAAAAGGGTGCTGGGACTTAAATAAAAACGAATTCAGTCGCTGTCTGGAGGAGAATTCTAGCGGCCGGCTGCATTGATCGGTAGTTTTTCGTGGTTTCTTCGATCAATTCTAGGCGAATGCCGGAGCATTACCCTAACAAACGGGCCACGGATCGCGCGCGATATTTCCTTCCTTTTCCATGTCCTATCCTCACACTCTTCTACACACACATGCAAACACTAACATGTACTACGCTACCACACATGCCGAGGGGGCCCGTTGGGGGTGGGGTGGTGCCCCGCTGGTGGGAGATATATGGATGGGGAAAACTCCCTAATATTAGACAGTAGGTCGGCGTCGGATCTCGCCATCCAGCGAAAGAAGATAATAGAAACCTCCCAATAAAAAACATATACTACCCTTACTAGATTAATGACCTCAGTAGTTGACCTCAGTAGCGCCCGGAATCACAATCAATCAATCAATCAATCTCAGGGTGGTGGCGGTGTTCCAACTCTGCTGAATCGCCAGATTCAGCTCCGACCTTTGCGGGATTTCCCGTTCCAAATAGTAGTACCTCCGTCGGCGAGGAAAAGCTCTACGTTTCGGACTAGTCTCCCTACATATGTGGCAGTTTAGTACAGTGCGCCAGGAACGTCTCCTCGCGCTGGACCGATGAGAGGGCCTCTTATTAAAATGGCAATGATAATGGTAGCAAACAGATCGCAGGGAAAGAAGTGAAGAGGACAACACTTCCAGCATCTGTCATGATTGTGGTGATCGCGGTATTCACGTTTTCTTTGGTTACACTCTGCTGCCAACATGATATTTGTTGCAAGCCACTTGCTACTTGCGGCGAGACTTTCCTAGCGTGCTGTATAAGTAAATGTGTGTCTAATGGGAGAGGAGTGGAGAATATGAGAAAAGAAACATCGCGCGCGCTGCGTGGTCCACTTGTTAGAGTACTGTTCCGGCATTCGCCTGGTACTGATTGGAAAAATCACGGAAAACTACCAATCAGAGCAGCTAGAATTTTCCTCCAGACAGTGACTGAATTCGACCTAGCTGACTAGGACAGAGGCACTGCGGTGCCCTAAGCAACCTCTACCGGTAATATTTTTTTAACGTAATGATTATATTTCACTGTGTGGAAGGACACGAGATCTTGAAACCTTTTGAAGTAATATGACACCAATTATTATAGGCGGCACGGCTGTGTACCACAGACCTACCTGTATCATCACATTATTATTGCATCCTATTTCGAAAATTGTTGCTCGACTGGATTTCATTAATGTCATACGGTTCGACCGTACAGAAATATGCGTTTAGGTTCCGATAATTGTGATTTAATTGCATGGCAACGTTTATGCGGGCTATTGTATAATCCAAGATTGTAAAGTAAGTGCCTTTTTGTCTGAGTTTTTTCCGGCCTTGAAGACTGCACAATAGCTTACAGACCTACATCAGATCACTATCATGCTGTACAGCTGGGGAGTGGGTTCTTTATGTCCGTGAAGGTGTGTGTGAGAGAAGAACTGAGATTCCACAAAACCTCAAAAATAATTACGATCTTTTATCTCTCGCGGCCCTATTGTCACACGTGTCGAGACTGCCTCCGAAGGCCACGCGACAAAAAGAGGTGGTCGCGTTGATAATTATGGGGTGTGAGGCGTTTAAACCTCTCGAAACACGCCTCACCTTGAACCAGCAAGAAAGCGGAGTGGAGTCGGAGAAGAAGTTCGTGGGGTCTTTTACAAGTTCGTGCGAAGGTGTGTCGAGTCGTTAAGTGAGGCGCCATCTTGTTTTTCGCTTCTAGTATTTATTGCACGTAAGATAGTACGTAACATAGTCGTAATTGAAAGATGAAAAAATAATGCCAGACAGTTCAAACTCTAGCAAAATAGAAGCTTCTAGTTTTGGAAAGATATTTTTTAACACACTTAACAATGCAAAGGACAGTCAATAGAACGCGAGGGCGTCTGTCAATGAATGTCCCATCGTGGAGCCCCAAGCTATTATACAATTTCCAATTAGAATCTCTAGAAATTGGAGAAATTCATCAATGGGTGCTGGAAAGGTGTGGGAACAGCTCGATCAAGAAAATGAGGGTGCTGAGACTTAATTAAAAGCGAGTGTACGTTTGTCGTTGATCAACTCTTAAGGCGTTTCAGAACGACCAGCACTGGTGAAATTGTGAGACTTGCTGACGTCTTGATTCAAGAGAGGAGAATCGTTTCTTCCGATGTTTTGGCCAGGAAATTGACAAGTTAAGAAAATTCAAAACTTAACTTCGTGTCTGGATAAACAAAAACAATGAAATGTAGTTTATATACGCTCTCTGTTCTATCCGCAATTTCATTTTAATTTTTTCTCAAACAATGACCATGATCCCTTTATTATATATCACCCTCCATGTTACACCTATTTTTTTAAATCGTGTTTTCGAAAATATGTCTTCCCATTCCTTTCCTCCTGGCCATAATTCTCCTTTTCTACTTCAGGGTACAGTAAAAGCTATTACTGCTGATACAAAGTTTAAAATTAAAGAAATTACATGGCAATATCTAAAATACACACATTTGTTACCATAATGTAATAGATGTCTAATTGTAAAATAAGAACATTTATGTAAAACTATAGCTTATAAATCTTTCTGAAATCATGATGTATGTCACTTTTATTATTCTTCCTTGATATTATTGTTACAAAGAAAATCAGTACTCTACACCATTATTTTACTGACACTTTCTGTATTTTATACCGCACGATATCCTCACGTAAATGCCTTTACCTAATGATTAATGTGGTAATTTTACTCGTTTTGTTTGAGATTATGTATTGAATGCAAGTACTACAGGTTGTTATGTAATTGTAAAATTATATGAACTATATTTTCTCTTGTTACCCTCGTATCCTTTTGATCATCATTTCTTTATTATCCCTTGTCCACCTCCATTTTCTTTTCTTTCCCTTTTCTGTTGATTTTAACTCTCAACCTTGATATTTCTTGCTCTCAATGTTTCGGCCTTAAGCCATCATGATTGATTTTTTCTGTATTTACTCAATCGCTTAAGGTGTATGCCGGGATGGTCCCTTGTATTGCATACCAGACGTAAATGTAAAATATACCCCCTTTTTGTTGATTGTTCACAGTTGAGGCATATCGGGTAATGACAACTGACATTTCGGACGAGTTTAGAAATATTGCTTCTAAATGGAATATTGTAGGAGCTCTTTTTATCTCTTTTTTAAGAATGTTCCTTACATCATGTCTTTCCATTTTGCAAAATGTTAACAAAAATGATAACAAATTCATTTGGGTCGCGCTGATAAATTAATGTATATGGTAGCCACAAATTGAATTTTTCGCTTTCGACATGAAATGTCAGTTAATATTAATTACAGCCCAACGCCTCAACTGCAATTTTTAAAATTGTAAATTCATGAAAGTGGTTAGGCGGAAGAGAAGGCCTCAAGGCCTGAGCCTCGTCACAAATAAAGACAATTTTATTATTATTATTATTATTATTATTATTATATATTATTATTACCATATTATTACGAACACACGGTTGTAACGGAGGTTCGTAAGTACTGCAAACTACGAACTGGTATTATCTTCGACCACGCAAACGTTTGTGGCACTGGGAATCAATTGATCCACAGCTGTGCCTCTAACCGGGAAACCTGTGGGTTTGAATTCCGACGCTGGCAGAATTTGCGACAGTAGCTACATAGCTAGGTCGAATTCAGCTGCTGTCTGGAAGAGAATTCTAGCGGTCGGCTGGTCTGATCGGTGGTTTCCCGTGGTTTCTGCGATCAATGCCAGGCGAATGACGGAGCAGTGCCTAAAGAACTGGCTATGGAACGCGCGCGATATTTCCTTCCTCTTCCTTCCATATCATCCCCTTTCTTGCACACACTTACACGTACACTACTATACATGACCGGAGACCAGTTGGGACTTCGAGCTTGCCAGGGCAGGGGCTCGTTGGGGAAACCCCTGCAAGTCAACGTGTAGGTCGGCGCTGGATCTCACCATTCAGCTGGGAAGACCACCGCCACATATCGTGATAAAACTTGCACTACACTTGCGGGACTAATGATAATAAGAATTGATACGCCCAGGAACAGGAAATAACGAATTAATCAATCAATTACATCGCGTGATTCTCCTTCCTCTGCTATAACCTTGGTAACATTCGAATTATCTTATCTAAAATATTGCAGCATCTCTCATGAAGTCACTTCGGATATTGCCCCCTTCGGATTACCTCATAATTGAATTCCTATTTGGCATATTTGACAGGTCGATGAGTTAGAAGAGATAATAACGTCAAAGAAGCGTTTAGGTAATGAAATAGATTATATTAACGCTGTATTTTTGTTAATGAAAATAATCTTATAATGTTTTATTCTACCCAATTTTGAGACAAAGTGGACTACGACATATTTTACTTTCAGTAATAGGGAGGGTTTGAGGTGCTAACATGCGTGACCTGGCTTGGTGCTACGGCTGTCGGTTATACCCCTCGCATTGCTGCGTAAAACTCCCTCTTGGGGACAGAAATTACGTTGAAGAGAATAATAATGTAATTATGTAATCAAAGGGAATGCAGTAATGTAAGGCCCTCCAAACTCCTTCATTTTAATACCAGATTTAAAAAAGATAATGAATTATGTGAAATGACGATGTATCATTATTATTGTAGCACTTTCATTCATCTTCCCTACCTCAAGGTAAACAAACGCTAGCGATAGTGCACTATTCCTAGTGGAAGCTCCTAATTGAAATATTACATCTCTCCAGCGGAAATATTTTCTGAATCGAGTCCCGCTCTCTTTGCTTCAAAAGCCGTCAGTGGAAGTAGAAGTATTCCCAAATGACCTCCAAGCTGCACACAGGGGCCGCAGCGGGAAGTTCACCTCTGCCCAGTCTGCTGCTCCTACGACGACCCCGTGGCTCCGCCCTCGCGTCTGCGTCGCCGTCGGTGCGTAATCTTTGTAATCGGCGTCTGCGGGGCGACGCATTAGGGCGCACGTGCCTCGCGCCTAACGAGAGCTTAACGGCGGCGACGCGACGCCAGGCGAGGTGGCGGCGACCAACGGCTCGCTGATGCCGCTGTCGTAATGGCACCGGGGAGATCTGCAGCACAGTGGCCAGCGTCCCACCTACGGTCACTCATGGCGAAGTGGCTGGAAGATATACGCCCTCGGGCAAGGAATATTTACACTAGTGATGGTTTGCATATTTTATAAAATAGTAGCTGATGGTTGGAAGCTACATACCCTCTTGTATACATCTTGGAAACATAATAATTTTGGGTAAAAATATGTGAACAGATAGCTCCAAGAATGCTCCTGTGCCGCTCATAATGGCCGAGCGAAACGTGTAGCAAAATCAGTTCCCCAGCCAGAGACTCCAGCCAGTGCATGGTTTTGACTTTTACAAAAGTGGTGGAAGATATACGCCCTCGGGCAAGGAATATTTACACTAGTGATGACTTTGTATCCGACTAGTGATGGTTTGCATTTTTTACAAAACAATAGCCGATGGTTGGAAGCTACTCTTGTATATATCTTGGCAACAGAATTGATTGATTGATTTTTTCGTGTTTCCGGGCGCGTCAACTGCTTCGGTCATTAGTCCCGTTAGTGTAGTGCATGTTTTTTCTCGGGAGATGGCGGTGATCATCCCCCGCTGGATGGCGAGATCCGGCATCGACCAACCGTCGGCTAGTGGGGTTTCCCCCTAACCAGGACTCTCCCACCAGCGGGGCACCGCCCCAGTCGGGAAAAGCTCTAAGCTCCCGACCGGTCTCCCGGAATATGTGGTAGTGTAGTGCATGTTAGTGTAAGTGTGTGTGTGTGTGTGTGTGTGTGTGTGTGTAAGGGGGGAAGGACAGATCACGCGCGGTCCCGAATATTGGTAGTGTAGTGCATCACTGCAGCGGCCGCTAGTATTCTCATCCAGACAACGACTGAATTCGACCTAGCAGAAAAGCTAGTGTCGAAAATCCTGCCACCATCAGGACACGAACCTAGGACCTCCCGGTCAGAGGCAATGCAGTGACATCAGTTGATGCATTGAGCTACCGGTGGCAACATAATAATCCGGGATAAAATACTTGAAAAGATAGCTCCAACAATGCTCCTGCGCTCTCAATGAGCGAGCGCAACGTACAGTAAAATCTGTTCCCGTGTTAATGCTTATGAGGCGGTGAAGTGAGACGAACACACGGCGGAGGTGGCAGCGACTTCCGGCTCGCTGATACCTCTGTCGTAATGGCACTGGGGAGTTCTGCAGCCCAGTGGCCAGCGTACTCGGAGTCCATCTCCGGTGAACTCCCGTCACTCGTGGTGAAGTGGTCATATGATGTACGCCCCCCCCCCGGCCAGGGATTATTTACGACATGTGATGGTGTACATCTTTTATAAAACATTAACGGACGGTTTGAAGCTTCAAATCATTTTATATTATACTTAAGCAACATAACAATTTGGCGTAGTATGAAAATTGCGAACGGATAGCTCCAACAATGCTCCTACGCTCACAATAGGCGAGCGGGACGTACAGCAAAATAGACGTGACGTGCAGGTATTCTCGATATTCTACCATTTCCCCTATTTCTCATTGCACCTCTGATTCATGATCATTCCATCTTCACCGATAGCATATTCTCATCCGAACATTGATTGTCGTCGGTAGTCCTCGGTACAGGTAATGATACAAAAAGTGAATTTGTTGTTATTATGATAGATGAATGTGGTAGAGGTGGTGGTGGAATTAATATTTGTATTACAGAGAACAGTGGAGACACAAACAGAAAATGACATACACAACTATTATACTCATACTTGTAAAATCAGCATCAATTCATGTACAGATGTCAGGAATGATAAACATAGTAATGACAAAAGAAATTGCAGTATTTGCGAGCCATAATAAATACAATGTCGAAGATAGTGATCGTACTACCAGAAAATATGTTAATAATAAGAGTACGTTACTGATGAGCATGAGCTTAACGATTGTAATATTAATGATGATGGGACTTAGCATGGTTATAATGAAATACGGAGTCAGAAATTTGTATGCAATGTTGCTGTGGTAGTGTTATTGCTTTTCTCATATTTATGGTTCATGTTTCCCAATACCGAATATTCATGATGACGATGAAAATTTACTAAATTCGAGGCGCGGAGAGAATGACGACGTATAAGGCAGAAATCGTGTTAAAGAAGGTGATGAAAATGGTTGTCATTGGCGATTGCAGGATACATCTAAAGTTTGATGATAGTGACAGTGATGATGGTGGTAATTCGCAACGCGTGAAGACGGCATCAAAGGCTATAGAAATGGGGGTGGCATTTACGGTGGAGGTAGTGGAGGTGATAGCGGCGGTATAGGTGGCTGAATAGAAGCGGCAGCTGGTCCTTGGTGGTAGCGGTTGATGTTCGGATGGTAGACGCAATAGGAATAGTGACAATGATCAACTATCATGATGATCGATGGTGGTATTGGTAGTGGTGTCGGGGGTTTGGGGCAGTGAAGGTTCTCAGGTTGGGTTGGGGGTGTTGGTTTCGGAAATGATGTTGATAGTAATAGTGTGTAATAAGTGAAGGCGGTGGTGATAGTGGTGAGTAATGATGGCGGTGATGATAGTGATGATAGTAGTGTTGGTAGCAATAGTAAAATAGTGCTAGTGGTAGTGGCAGTGATGTTTCTGGTGATTGTGGAGTTCTGGTGGTGGTGATGTTGCTGATGGCGATAATGTTGCTGGTGGCGGTAAAGTTACTGGTGGCGGTAATGTTACTGGTGGCGGTAATGTTTCTGGTGGCGGTAATGTTACTGATGGCGGTAATGTTACTGGTGGCAATAATGCTTTGGTTGCGGTAATGTTATTGGTGGTGGTATTGTTGCTGGTGGCGGTAATGCTATTGGTGGCGGTAATGCTATTGGTGGCGGTAATGGTACTGGTGGCGGTAATGTTGCTGGTAGGGTAATGTTACTCGTGGGGTAATGTTTCTGGTGGCGTTAATGCTATTGGTGGCGGTATTGTTACTGTTGGCGGTAATGTTACAGGTGGCGGTAATGTTAATGGTGGCGGTAATGTTGCTGGAGGCCCGCGGCGGTGCGGGCACTGATGGTTAACAGAACACGGGATCAGAGGAGGTGGTCATGCTCGTCGCCGGGGCGGAGGCGGGCGCTAGTGGCGCTAGTAGCGCTAGCTTTAATTGTGCTGGAGGCCCGGGGGCGTCGCGGGCGGGAGGGCGTAATGCGGCGCGGCGTGTCGTCCCGCGCGAGGTGAGAACTCGGCTCTGATGAGAATGTAATCGCGGCCTGATGAGCGCCTGCCGCCGCCTCAACGAGGCGCTGGGTGTCTTGGCGAAGCGCGTGATCTCAGGAGGGGAGCAATTAAAAACAGCCTGCGGCTTCCTGAGTGGAATACTTCTACTTAGCCGAGATCTTTCCTTAACACCTGCATCCAATGTTATACTTCCTTTTTAGGCAAAGGTGCACAATAAAGTCGTAGGCTTCCGCGGCCAGAGTCATGTAAATGATCTTGGCTGTCCAGGGGACGCCGCGTCGAAGGCCGTGTTGCCGACGTTTCGACCATCTTGTCGTGGTCTTCCTCAGGCTGAGGCTGTCCAGGTGACGCCGCGTCGAAGGCCGTGTTCCGACGTTCGACCATCTTGTCGTGGTCTTCCTCAGGGCTGAGGCTGTTCCTGAGGCACAACAGCCCTAAGGAAGACCACGACAAGATGGTCGAAACGTCGGCAACACAGCCTTCGACGCGGCGTCACCTGACAGCCAAGATCATTTAAAAGGTGCACAATGTTGGCTGATGTCTTCGTTTATCGCTGTCACTGTTTTGCGGATCACTATTATTGACATTTACAATGTTGCCCTTTCGAGGTATATTTTTTTCTGTTATAGTTCGCTGAATTTGTTTCTGATAACTCGTTACTATGTAAAACTTAGATATTGTACATTAACCTATAATAAATATGTCTTAATGATATTCATCGTTCTAAATAGCAGATTAAACTTCTTTCTTTTTTCACCGGTCCCATCAAGATGCTCGAATTTAGAATATTGTTTTCGTATTAATTACGGAGTGTTTTCTACTGATGTAGAATTGGGCGTCATGGAAAACGGAAATATTTTTTAGTATTGCCTTGGTGGTGGTGGTGGTGGTAGTAGTATCAATTGGGTGCGTGGTGGTGACGGTAGTAGTATCAATTTAACGCAACCAAGGGAGAAACGAAAAGCCAATTTTTATCGGCCGGTTTTCGTTAAGAATAGCAAAAGTTTTTTTTTTCATATTGCCGTACTGCGTGGTGTTGACGGTGGTAGTATCAATTTAACGAAACCCAACGGAGAGACGAAAAGCCACTCTTATCGGCCAGTGTCCGTTAAGTACTGTCGAATGTTAGGACAATCTAAACAATTGAATTTAAGATAAAGATGGCGTATGAGTCCACTTATTCCAAGAAAAGGCTTTTCATATTTATATTTTGTATTATAAGAAGATGGTATTTTGAAGAGTAATGAACGCCATATGGCCGATTATACAAATGATAGACTGTTGGTTATTTCGTACTTATCGGCCTAATGACGTGAATAAGAATGACATTCAAAGTTATTAGTAGAAACAAAAATGTATGGAAGCTGATAATGATGAATGGCAAAATCGCAGTATTGAGAATAGGGATAAGGATTTGGAGAAGATGCCCACGGTTGTGGACGAGATAGACGATGACTGTTAAAAGGCATGGGATGGCGTGAAAATACGGTAACTAAAGGAAGGTTATAGCTTTGAGACAAAAAATAGAGATTTTCAGACTTCCATGGAAGATTGACGAGACTTTAGAAAAGAGCTGAAAATGGGAATGCTTGAGAATTGAAAGTCAGGTAAGGAAGCATTGTGTGTCAAAAGGAAAAGAGCGAGGAGCAGTAGGATGAAATAGGCATTAGTTCGAAAGAAGGAAAGGGTGGAGGGAGAGAGGGAGGGGAGAGAGGGAGAGGGAGGGGGGAGGAGAGAGAGAGGAAGAAAGAAGGTGGTGGAGACGGCGGCGGATGGTGGCGGGTGGGCGGGGGCTTGGGCGGGGGCTTGGGCGGGGGCTTGGGCGGGGACTTGGGCGGGGGCTTGGGCGGGGGCTTGGGCGGGGGCTTGGGCGGGGGCTTGGGCGGGGGCTTGGGCGGGGGCTTGGGCGGGGGCTTGGGCGGGACTTGGGCGGGGACTTGGTGGGAGACTTGGGTGGGGGACTTGGGTGGGGGACTTGGGTGGGGGCTTGGACGGGGGCATGGGCGAGTATTGACGAGGGCCTTGGCGGTGAATTTAGCTATGGACTTGGAGATGGACTTGGCGATGGCGGTGATGATAACGGAGGCCGCGGCGGCGGTGGTGATGGTGGTGGTCTTGACGGTGGATGTGGCAGCGGTGGTGATGTTAGAAGTGGAGTCGGCTCTGGCGCTGGCGTGGACGTGCGCGATCAATCCGCAGGCTAATCAGCCGGTAATTGCGCTTCCGTGATAACAACGCGTGGGCGGGCGCCGCGCCGGGGGGCGGGGCCGGAGTCCCCGTGGCACTCTGGCCGATTGCACTTCTCGGGCGGGCGCGCCCCGCCTCGCCCCGTCGCCGAGGCGTCCCCAGGGCCCCGCGCCGTCACGCCACGCCCGCCCCCCGAGGCCCTCGGTTCGGCCCTCGCCGCCCGCCCCCGCCCGCCCCGCCACGCCACGCCCCGCCCTCGACCGTCCGACGCGACGCAGCCGGTGGCGGCAGAGGTACCTCAGGCCAACTACTGTTGTCGATGCAGTGTCTCTGATCGGGTGGACCTAGGGTTTGAGCTCCGATGGTAACGGATTTTCAACTCTTTAAAATGAATTTGGTCGCTGATTGGAGGAGAATTCTAGGAGCCGATTCATTTCATAGGTAGTTTTCGTGATTTCTCCGATCAATACCTGGCGAATGACGGAACAGTACCTTCAATAGGCTTTGGGATGCGCGCGATCTATCCTTTCTCGTCCTTGTCCATATCACTCCTGCGAATACACTTACATGCATTACATTGCTGCACACGGGGCGAGTCCAGTCCGGAATTTGAGTTTGTCCCAAGTCGACGGGGCCCCGCTGGTGGAGGAAATCCCGCAAGTTGACGTGTAGGTCGGCGCGCGGGTTCTCACGTTTTACTGGAGGGGGAGCACAGTTTTCTGTGATGTTTAAAGCACCACATTCACGTGACTAATGGTCATAGCAGTTGAAGCGACTGAAACACGAAATGATTGATCACGATGCAGTTCCGCGCAATGCTTAAACGTTTACTTTTCCTTTAAGTAATAAAAAGCACTGGAACACAGTTCCTGTGACCGGAAGGTCCTTCTGTTCGACTGTCGACGGTGGCAGAATTTTTGATACCAGCTACATAGCTAGGTCGAAATCAGCCGCTCTCAGGAGGGCAATTTTAGCGGTCGGCGGTTGTGATCGGTAGTTTTCCGTGTTTATTTCCATCAAATCCAGCCAAATGTAGCACCCTAACAAACAGGCCGTTAACCTCGGGCGATCTTTTCTTCTTTTTCCTTGCACTAACACCAACCCTTCCTTACACACACATACATTACACTGTAAACTATGTCGGGAGGTCAGAGCGTGCTACGGCTGTGGCGTTGCCACGCTCATGGGAGAAACGTATTTGGGGAAAATCCCCACAAGATGACGTCCGTCGGCGCCGGATCTCGCCATCCAGCGGGGGAAGTCAACGCACTTCCCGCGATAAAACATGCACACTTACGGTACTAATGACCTAATCAGATGACACCCCTCGAATCGCTAATCAATAAATCAATCAATTACACTTGTATTAATACTTTTTAAAACTATTATAACACAAGAAAAAGAATTGAGAAATGAAAATTAATGAACATAATAAAAATATAGCATTATGGTTCAAAGACTGTTGGGAGCTGGCTCCCGTCAATCTAAAAAAAAACCAGTCAAATTATTTGTGTTTAACTGAATTATGTTTTACTAACCTGTACTACTAAAATTATATTTTACTTACATCGGGAACAATATCTCAATGTTTCTACTATACTAAAACATAACAGAGTTTAAAAATAGGGATCTTTAGTTATCAAAAATACTTCTATTAGTTCATAATTCAATAAAACCTACTTTACGAATTGATACGCGCACATTAATTGCAAAGAAACTACAGACTGCGGCTATGTGAGAGATATCTGCGGTTTTTTGGGAACCCAGATGTGTCGAGAAAAAACAACAGTTTCGATTTTGACTGATAAATGAAAATAGTTGTGTCATTCCGCCCATTTTCATACTGCGCCTTTTCTGAATTCTGAAATACTCATTGCGGAACTCCTTACAGCTGATGTCATAGTTGTGTTATTCATACTGCGCCTTTTCTGAATTCTGAAATACTCATTGCGGAACTCCTTACAGCTGATGTCATACGACAGAAAGGTTCTAAGGAAGAGACCATCCGCCATTACATATTTGCTATTCATATGTTGCTTTATGGAACGGCAACGACTTTGATATTTTTGGTATACGGAAAGAACTGTTTTACAGTGTATTCAGATATAGTTGTATATAATGTTATACGGTATGTTATTGGGGTATTCGAGAAGACTGATTTTGCTAAAATATTTTTTCTCTCTTCCAAAAATGGTGTCAATTATAATCATGTTGACTGTTAAATATCTTTTAGAGCATTTCTATGTGAAGAAATAAAAGAGATTATCTTCGTTCACATATTATTTTTATTAAGATAGCCGGCTTTCGACGACTTTGCCGTCATCGTCAGAGTCGCTGCTTTCGGCAAAAGTCGGTAGACTAGTTTGCCGAAAGCAGCAAGACTGACGATGACGGCAAAGCCGTCTAAAGCCGGCTATCTTAATAAAAATAATATGTTGACGAAGATGACCTCTTTTATTTCTTCTCATAAGAACGTCAACAACAACACATCAGAATTCCCACAATTCATCCATTGTTTTTCTCTTCAAAAAGTAAAATAACTAAAAATATGTAATATAGAGTTGAAAGTACACGGAATTTAGTTTTAGGAAAGTCAGCAGAAGATGTTTGTGAACGATCACTGTAGGGGGGGGGGGGCATCCTCATGACGCACTCAAATTCAATCGATGATCGACATCGTTCGAAAATTAAGATCATGAAGCGATTTACTGTTTATCATTATGATCTATGCACTTTAAGTTCCCCCGCAGTATAGCGATTAAACTCACATAAACACTGCTCGATGAACATGTATCAAAAGTTAAAATTAAAGTTAAAATATCGATTTCAAAAGATATCGAGAAAATATTAAAACTATTCTTCACATAACGATGTATGAAAATTCCATTTACATAAATGGGTAACCTACGAATGTTCATGTGTCCCTCCTTGTTACTCCTTATTGTCCTTAAACTTTGTCCAGTCCTTTATTGGTTTGGTTGGTTTTTTTCGTGTTTCCGGGCGCGTCAACTGCTTTGGTTATTAGTCCCGTTAGTGTAGTGCATGTTTTTCTCGGGAGATGGCGGTGATCTTCCCCCGCTGGATGGCGAGATCCGGCGCCGACCTACCGTCGGCTAGCGGAGTTTCCCCCTAACCAGGACTCCCCACCAGCGGGGCACCACCCCAGCCGGAACAAGCTCGTAAGCTCCCGACCGGTCTCCCGGAATATGTGGTCAGTGTAGTGCATGTTAGTGTAAGTGTGTGTGTAAGCGGAGAGGAGAGGACAAGGAAGAGGAAGGACAGATAACGCACGGTCCGTGGCCCGTTTGGTAGAGTACTGCTCCGGCATTCACCTGGTGTTGATCGGAGAAACCACGGAAGACTACCGATCAGAGCAGCCCGCTGCTAGAATTCTCCTCCAGACAGCGACTGAATTCGACCTAGCTGAAAAGCTAGTGTCAAAAATCCTGCCGCCGTCAGGACTCGAACCTAGGACTTCCCGGTCAGAGGCGCTGCAGTGGCATCAGTTGATGCACTGAGCTACCGCTCCCGGGACCAGTCCTTTATTCCGCGCAAGAGAGATGTCATTCGATGCATCTATGTCCACTGCTGGGGAACTGACCAACTTCCCAGAACCTTTCGAGAGATTTCGTAAAAAAAACAAAACAAATGCTTTTGTGGATATTAGGCTCACAAAACGCTTTATTTATGGGGTTTAATGTCTCTTCAAAGGTGATCAATTGTTCATTCAATTCCTCGTAAGACGAATTGTACTATTTTTAGCCGAATCGTTCCAGAATATTCTGAAAGAGTTGTAAAAAATGAATTTTTGGTGGCTTCAAAAGCACCTACGGTGAAGAGACGCAGTAAATTAATACCCTGCTTTTACATCATGACATGCACCGATATGACTTTATTCATCACATTGATAAACACAGGCACGTACAGACACAGACACACCCACATACACAAAGTTGTCAGGCTCAATGACTTTACTCATATTTCTCCGTGTGTTTCGACACGTTGAATCAGAATTGCGCCACCACCCCCTAGTTTTTTTATAAACCCGAAAAACGCCTTGAAATTGTAGATTGTAATTTTGAAGAGTTTCTTTAGCGATTAAAAAAGAAACAACTGGAGGATGGAGGCGCAATTCTGGTTTCAGATGTGGATTTAGCGCGTTAAAATACCTAGAAAAACATCTATCAAGTCTTTGGGTCTGACAATTTTTTGCGTGTGTTTGTGTAATTAAACCTAATAACATAAATTAAAAACATATTTATTTATATTTTTTCGAGGTTGGACGACCAGGCTAGTTTTATGTCTTCCAATTTTCTCCTTGTTCAAAGTAAATTAGTGTTTCAAGAACGCGGCAAAGGCACCCGCCATGCTAACCTAGATTTTAGTAAGCAGAGCTAATAAAAGAATTTTGTGAAATACATACGGTTCCTACAAGTAAGAATTTGTCTATCATTTCTGAATTTGAATGTTGTATTTTATAATATTTTTTTCGAAGTATTTACGAAAGGACATAATGCTACCAAAACATTAAAATTGTATGATAACAAAAACCATCTTTTACAAATTCACTTGGAGCAAGTAATTTGTCTCTCTATGTATCAGAGAAAGCAAAATGCTTGGTGTTATTCGCAGACACATTGCCAACTTGTCAGCTGACCGGCCAACCAGTTCTCAACAGCTCCCATTTGAGATCCTGTCAAGAACGACTGTAATTATTTGGCATTAAGTTGACCTGACATTATCTTGTCGAGGTGGATTTCATGCTATAACCCTTACAAATTGCAGTTAGTCAGTTGGAATGCTCTTTAACCAAAAACTCCATTTTGACGCCTCTTCGACTTCAACAACAGTTTTCAACATCAATCTCCAATTTACGAACAATGTTAAATTTAAAATATGTTGAGTCATTACGAGTTGAAGCTATAATTAATATGAGGATTCCGTTCTCTTTAATTAATGTGACAGCTGTCCTACAAACACGAAAGAATATGAAGTGTGGTAAAGTTTTGATTGCTACAGCGATCAAGGGTTGTACATTTAAGTACTTGATAATGTGATGAGTGCAACTTTTGGTTGCAGCAGATAAGCAGGGAAGAAAGCTTACGATTACCTTCAAAAATGGAGGAAAAGTAATGATTAGCAGGAATAGAATTCTTAATAAAAATTTAATAATTTTCATGTTTTCTTGTATAATCAGTTACCACTATCCACGATGAATAAGGGGTACTACTAACGATACTTGGATATGTATTCAAATTCTAAAGACGATAAATTGTTCCATTTTTGTATTTCATACATTTCTATTTGTATTTTTATAAACACTTTATGGTTGGTAGCTCCTGGATCCTCAACCATTATGGATTACTACAATACCTCTTTTGTGACTACGCAATTTATCACTATCCCTGAATTTCAAGTAACTAAAAACATGCCCGATTGTCTTGACAAACTTCTTTGAATCTTTAAATCTTTAAAGATCCTTTATTTCTATAAACATATATGATTAACATGTCAGAGAATAGTTCAATATTACCGCTTTGAATACATTCTCACTCATTTTTTTAATAAACAATATATAGTTTGCACGAATTTGCACAGACGTCGGGCCAAATGTTCTCCGCTAGATCATTAGAACTGGGTAACGCCCGTGGTTCATATAAGATTTTTTTAACCTAATTTTAATTCAGATATACTTATTTACTTATTAACTGTATGTTAATTAGAGTCGGCTTGTGTTTTCATATTACCCTCTCATAGCTCCCTTTCATAATTCCCTCCATAAGAGAACATGTACATCATGCAACTATTTTCTTCTTTCCCTTGTAATCACGATCCAGGTAAGTTATTCAGTGCATATCGAGCTCCGTCTAGAAGGCAATAACAAGCAATAGCGTGTCAATAAAAAAATAATATTAATTTGAGTAAGCTTCAATTCTGAATTAGTTTTTTTAAATTCACAATCTAAAACACCAAGAGTTAATTCAACTTTAGTTTTTCATCTCGAGTGGAAAAGTCTTTCTTCTTAATTTATTATCACAATTTACGAAACATTAACATTAAAGTTACGAAAATTAATAATATATTACGTTCAACACGGGATTAAACAGTTTTTTTTCACTGGAGAAGTTGAGTTCCCTTGTGGATAAAATCCAATTTTAATCATAGTTCTATTCAAATGCAAATAATTGTGACTACTAACTGGGAACTTCCCTTTGAAATCACTCGTAGAAATAATATTGACGATACTTCTCAATACCATTAGCGGTTACGTGCTTCTATGGTGAATACGTTCGAACGATATGTTTGGAGTGAAACGCCCTGCCCGCCCGTAGACACCTCTTGCCTCCGACCGGTCGCAACCCGTTTTCACTCCGCGCGCCGAGCAAAGGTCAGGCGGTGCACACCCGAGGCGGCAAGTGGCTGCATCTCGCCACCATGTAAAATCGTCGATTCTCCACGTGCGCGCCTTGCCAGCATCCAGGTGCCCGCTGCTTCAACGGTCGTTTTATCGAATGTAAGCACCGAAGGCGCACGTGGAGTGAATTTGAGCTCACATTCACCGGTGGAAGGGGAGTGTGGGACTCGGACGACGGTGGGTGGCGGAGGACGGTGGATGGCGGGCGGCGGGCGCGGCGGGCGGCGGGCGGCGGGCGGCGGGCGGCGGGCGGCGGGCGGCGGGCGGCGGGCGGCGGGCGGCGGGCGGCGGGCGGCGGGCGGCGGGCGGCGGGCGGCGGGCGGCGGGCGGCGGGCGGCGGGCGGCGGGCGGCGGGCGGCGGGCGGCGGGCGGCGGGCGGCGGGCGGCGGGCGGCGGGCGGCGGGCAGGCGGGCGGCGGGCGGCGGGCGGCGGGCGGCGGGCGGCGGGCGGCGGGCGGCGGGCGGCGGGCTGGACAGGCAGGCAGATGTTGCGTGTAATAACTGACCGACCACACTCTCACCTGCCGATAACCGCGGCCGGGTTCAAACGTACTGCAGGCGATGTTGGGTGGCACAGACGGTCGTGGAAGCGACCGAATAGTGGGAGGGGAGACAGAGAAAGCAAATTGTTGAATAGGCATCGACAGTATCGGTGAAAATGGGTATCATCAATGATGAACAAGAATCATTGGACATGAATGATGATTCTTTATTCGATAATAGTGTTAAACTGAAGACATGGAAGATAAGTAATGAAGTTGGGAGTGCAGCGTCAATGGATTTGTGATTGAAGACGTTGCGATAAAATTATTTCGAAATTTTGATTTTTGAATAATTTGATGACTGATTTAAAAAATTTTAAAAATTTAAAAAAATTTGGGGATTATAGTTGATTTTCTTGTTAATTTTGAATACTCCATTATTTCAGTAACAATGGAAGACCCCATAGATTCCATTGGTCATCCTAGAGCCCCTTATGACTCTTATGGACCTGGTCAGAGGAAAAACACATACAGCGGGGATTACTGATAGTTGATTTTCTTGTTAATTTTGAATACTCCATTATTTCATTAACAATGGAAGACCCCATTGATTCCATTGGTCATCCTAGAGCCTCTTGATATACTTAGAGCCCTAAACAGAGGGAAAAAGCCCTTTGGCGGGGATTACTGATAGTTGATTTTCTTGTTAATTTTGAATACTCCCTTATTTCAGTATCAATGAAAGACCCCATTGATTCCATTGATCATCCTAGATCTCCTAAGACTCTTATGGCTCTGGACAGAGGGCAAAGCACCTACAGGCAGGGATGGCGACGGTGGCGGTGGCGAAGCATACAGCGGAGATGGCACCGGCGGCGCGGCGCGGCGCGGCGCGGCGTCTCGCCTCCTCGCGTCCCGCCCTCAGCCGGCGACGCCTCGAACTACGTAATTAGCGGAGCCGGGCAATTTGTAAGCTATCGCGAGCGGGCTCCATCAACTTTCAATAAGACCGTTCTAAGTGTAGCGCGCGGCCGGCGCACAGCGCCGTAATGAAAGGGCTGGCGCCCGCCGACCGCCGCCACCGCTCCGCAGGCAGGCGCCGCCACCGCCGCCCCGCCGCCGCCGCCACATCGCCCCGCCACGAGGCCGCTCGCCGTCCAGCACCGCGCCTGCCGTCTCGCCGCCCAGCGCTCTCCCCCGGCAAGAAGCTCCCCGGAGATGTGTTCGTACGCCTTATGAGGTCTGCAGACGTCGAGATACGGGATAGTATTACCTGTATGTTTTACCTATACCATTTAGCGGCTTCTTCTTGCAATGGATGCATTTATATACCTTCAGACACCTACGCCGTTTCACCTGTGCCGTTTAGAAATGCTGAACAGTTTCACCCGTATCTTTTGATCCATTACGATTGGTCGAACCGCCTCGCTGCAGTGTTCTCAATAAGAATCTCCCCGGTAATGCGTCCATACGCCTTATAAGGTCTAAAGACATCGGGATAAGGGATTGTATTGCTCGTACTGATTACTCATACGTTAACTGGTCTGTTATTGCAAGAGCACATGATGGATGGGCTTAAGATATTCAAATTCGTTACGTGGCAGTTGCTACCGTAGAATGTAGGAATTTGTGCTAGTTTCATCCGTAACGTTTTACCCGTCAGAATAAAACGCTCGTTGATTGTCACAATGGTTTTTCCATGCAAGAAATTCTCCAGCGATGTGTTCGTATGCCTTATGAGGTCTACGGACGCCAAGATAGGGATAGTAATACCTGTATTGTTTTACCTATACCATTTATCGGCTTCTTCTCGCAATGGATGCATTTATATACCTTAAGACACCTACGCTCAGTTACCTACGTGAGTTACCTCAGACACCTACGTGAAGTTTCACCCGTGTGTTTAGAAATGCTGAACAGTTTCATTCGTACCTTTTTATCCACTAGAATTGGTCGAACCGTCCGACGCCTTCAATAAGAAGCTCCCCGGTAATGCGTCCATACGCCTTATAAGGTTAAAGACATCGGGATAAGGGATAGTATTACCCGTATTGATTACTCGTACGTTAACTGGTCTGTTCTTGCAAGAAGCACATGATGGATGGGCTTACCAGAGACCCCAAATTCGTTACGTGGCAGTTGCTATCGTAGATTTAGGAATTTGTGCTAGTTTCATCCGTAACGTTTTACCCGTCAGAATAAAACGCTCGTCGTTCGTCACACTGGCCTCTCCATGCAAGAAACTATTCAGCGATGTGCTCACAATTGGAGAGTTTCATTGGTACCTTTTTATTAGTTAGGACTGGTCGCACCGCCTCGGAGCGCTCTCCTCATGCAAGTAGATCTCCAGCAATGTGTTCATACGCCTTACGGGGTTCACAGACGTCAACATCTGGGACAGAATTACCCGTACTGTTTACCCGTACATTACCGCTTTCTTCTTGGAAGAAGTACACAATGGACAAACACCTTAAGGCACCCAAACACATGGAAAATTCCGTTGAACTCAGAGTTTAGGAATTCGTGACTGTTTTACCGTTCCGTTTTCCCCGCCAGGTAAAACGCTCGTCGTTTGTCACAGCGGTCTCCCTGTGCATGAAACTGTGTGCTCCAGCTTGGAGCTGATGTATACACACGTCGAGATAAGGGGCAGTGTTACCCATACTGTTTACCCGCACAGTTTACCAGTTCCACGAAGAAAGTGACTCTCCTCTCCTGCGACGTCTCACATGCTTGCCTTATGGGGCGCATTCATACTTGCGATACGTTCTAAGTTTTACCCGACGATATTTTCGCGTCTCGATTGTGTACGTATTTCGAGGGGCTCCCGTACAGATGTTACAGATATTGTATGGAAATTTATGGTTTATCACATAAACTTTGATACTCATCATTTAACAACTCAACTCACTGAAGTGGAATTTTGCGAATCTCGCCTCTTCAATTGCGTTTTCTTTATTCCTTTCAACAGCTTTGTTCGGCTTCTCTGTACAGTTACAGAAAATACGTATTGAAGTTTTGAATGCTGTGTATTTGTAATAAAATCGCTTGAAGACTAATATTCTGAAGTAAAATACTCTTAGAAATGAAGAAAACTTATAACTCTTCTTCCTTTTACTGTTAGTGAGACAACACTGAAGAAAAATAAGACAATCGTGTTCCCTTTTAAAGGTTACGTACCACCATTAACGAGATAAGCACCTGATCTTGTAGTTAAGCGCGGGAAACCGCAAACAGAACCGTTCGCCATCTCGGTAATTCGAGTCAGCAGCTTCTGAGTCAAATTTCCTGCCCCCTGCCATCGGGAACATTCTCGCTCCTCTCTGGTGCGGTATGCGGTAGCGGCGTTCCACAAGGCCCCATCGGAGGACCGTCGCTTATTACACGTACAATCCCGGAGGCAGGGGTGAAGGCAGGGGGAGGGGTGGAGGAGTTGGTATCGAGCGATCCGCAAGCGTAACGGGTGGCGCGGCAAAAATCGCCTCGCTAGCACAGCGACGGCGGCGATGGCGGCGGCGGCAGCAGCAAATGCGTTTTCATATTAGAGGACCGGTCCAGCAGCAGCGCTGCCGGCGGCGGTGGCGGCGGAGGGTGATGCCAAGCTCGGCCTAATCTGACGCTGGGCGTCGCGGCGCCGGTCCCGCCGCCTCCGCCGCCGTCGTCTCATATCGACGCGCAAACTTAATCTGCCTCGCCATCTGGTGATACCCGCGCCATCGCCGCCACCACCGGCACGTCGGTCCCAGTCGCCTCTGCGTTCCCCTCCCCCACCCCTCTTCCTCCCTCCTCCCCCTTCACCACCCGGAGAGTCTCCGCTCTCCATCTCCCAGAGGCCCCACTTTTTTATATACATATTCCGCCAATATAGACTGTGTGCATGTGCTCAGGACCTAAATTTAATAGAAATTTGTTCATCAATTCACGAGAGCAGGCTAATGATAGGAAACTTGTCCAATATTCCTCTCTCGGGAGCTCGTCTCCCCTCCTTCCTTCTCCCCCTTCTCCTTTCTTCTTCCCCCACCCCACCCGCTCTTCCAGTTCCACCCGTGTCCCCGTATCCCCCGCCCTTAATTTAGCGACCGTAAGGCTCGAAACATTTTTATAACTCGGCCGGTTATTGGATCGTGTGGAGGGTTGTTTGGAGCAGGGGAAAGCAATCCCTCATCGTGTGATTTACTGTGGAAACATCACCCCTTGCGGTCGTGCTCGGGCCGGTGGCTGCCTCTGCCTCTCCACTCCGCTCACCCCACCACTTCGGGTGATTGATCATCCCCGATATTTTTAGTCGAGGAAATAAAAGACCTCTGCCAGTGCAGCCACTCTCAACGTCGCCGCCACCGCCGCCACCGCCGCCGCCGCCGCCGCCGCCGCCATCGCCGCCTCCGTCGCCGCCGCCGCCGCCGCCGCCGTTGCCGCCGCCGCCGCCGCGCCCCACGCCACCGCCGCCGCCACCGCCGCCGCCGCCGCCGCCGCCGCCATCGCCGCCTCCGTCGCCACCGCAGTCGCTTACCCAAGCAGTTTCATAACCACCACACCAAGTGCCCCAAATTATTCCATAAGATCGACAACTTAGAAATTTTATCGTTATTCTTTTTTTTTTGCGTCGGCGTTTCGTGATAAAGCTCGACTTATTAGCTTCTCCCGCCTTATCCCAACGTTTTTCGTTTTATTAAAAAGTATCGGAGGAAATTTATCGTTTCCCTTACAACATCGCAAACAGTAGCTGTGGCGTATCGGGTCTTGGCGTCAGTATAAGACGCGTGATTGAATTCGAACTAATGAACCACAAAATTCGAGCCAATAAAATCTTTATTGAGGTTGTAATGTTCAGCCGGTGAATCAATGGAATTTAAAATTCCTCTGCAGTAGCGACTTTACGCTTGAGTACCTCATGCGTTATGAATGTTTTGAAAGCTTTTTTTGATTGAATTTACTCGTTCAATTGTGTTGGCATGATTCTAATGCGTTATTAGAAATTTTATGTTTAATCTCATTAACTCGTCTGAACACTGAGTAGCATTTAATTATTATTGGTAGTTATTCTCGGCGATTCACATTAAACTCGGTTACATAGCTAAGTGCAGGAAAACTGGCAGGTGTATTGTTCGAAACATTATTTTTTAATTTTAAGTCTTTATTAAAATATCAATTACGAACAAAATTAAGACTACTGCATACTTATAGAGTATACATACTTATACCTGAGAGGTATTATAATAACCTTTCTATTCAATCCACTTTCATGAAATGAAAAAACTTGTCTACGCAGATAAATTAAAAACAATTTGTACATTAAGAGTAATATTTCTTATAACATTTCCTTTGATAATACATTGTGAACGTATACAATATTCTAAAAAGAACGTTTATATATATTATTTCTTATATCCATTTCGATTAGATAAACTCAAACTGTATGAAATTATGTTCGGAGTTGCAATGGAGCTCTTCACCGCACTAGTATCGTAAAACATCGTTACGACACAAATGCGGTAAAGTGATGGAAGAAAAAGGGTAATGGTTTGAGCTTATTTTCATTGGTAGTGGCCGTCTGAATAAAAAGCGCGACGATCGCTTTGGGCTGAACAATTGGGCTGAGCCCTTATTGTAATGCATAATTATCTCGTGAGTGATTTTCTTCAATTTTAGATTTCACTTGAAATGGAAGAGAGTACTGAAATTGAAACTGCGAAGAAAGTTCTAAAATAGTTTATTGTAAATCGAAGTTTTTTATTACTATTTCGACGTGCAAACGTTTTAGTAACGTATTTTGTACTATTGTTTCATTTCCAATAAAATTAGACAATAAAATGTATGTAACACATTAATCGTATCACCTAAGTTTTCAACTAATAATTGAAAATGTATTAAAAATACAAATGTAATGAATGACAGTATACGTAAATATTAATAACAATCTGAAATTTTACAAAAATATCACAAAAGTTTGAGTTTTTGGTTTAATTAGAATACTGAGCTTTCTTCTCAACCGATTTCGTGGTTTTTGTTTTAATAAGAGGTAGTGAACCCTACATGTGTTTTCACGTGCTGTTATGAACTGGGTTTATAGTATAAACACCAAATTATCGCATCCTATATTATTTCAGCAGTATACATAACTTTTGAGGCTCTCACACGCAACAACTATTTATAAAAGAGGGCTCTAATGAAAGAGAATTTCACGGAGACTTGACAAACTGCACTTTGACTTTAAAAATATGAAGGATTTATTTAAAAAAAAAAGCATATCAATATTTGTGTCAAATGCAACCCGCCACACCCATGCGGATTTTTCAATCTATATCGTTAAATAGCTCTTAAATGAAGTGAAAAAAAAAAAAAATTGAGACCAAAGGTATCAAAGAAACGTTCCTCACATTGTATTCTACAGGATGATCATCTAGAACATTCTATTATATTTTTGTTGGTTCGAGGCTTTTCGATTCAACCCCCCCCCCTTGTTCAGAGCCCGTAGAATTTGCAACTGTATGTGAAATTAAACTAATACTTGATATTCTACGCGATTGAATTCCACGGATGTACCTCTTTGCTCGGTAACACCGTTAAATACGAATAGTTTCTATTGACAAGGGTGTATTGTATTATCAATTACAAGGAGACATAGAACAAGTGACGGAGGATAACAGGGTCTTGAAGAAAATGATATGTTGCAAGCTTAATATGGAAATGAAAAGATAGGGAAAAGAGTGGGATTTAACATGGAAAAGTTCTCGCACACGTACGCTTGTAATATCTTAAAATTATTAGAACAAACGCTTCTGTCATTTGTTCATTAGGTGGTTTTCAAGTCCAACTACATTGTGTGGTTTAAATATGATTGATTTTAAGTTTTTATTTATTTTACGTCAAAAACAGTTAAAAACTGTGTGTGACGTGCTACGGGGAGAAGTGAATTTTGTGCACTTTTCAAAATTCTGTGATCACTACCCTAAGCCATATACTACTTGAATTTTGAATACAGTAATAAAATGAGAGTTTGACACATGTAACAAATTTTAGGAGAATAATCGTTGTTTATAATTATATAATATGATGAATTACGATTTTAAGTGAGGGAGATAGAAGAATTACTTATGTAATTCGCAGCAACATACGTATGCAGGTCGCGGAAAATATTTTTAAAAAAATTCATTTTCAGAAACGTAAATTTTCAGCGAATAGTGGTAGTATTGATCTTGAAATCTCCCTAATTTCATTAGTCTTAGAGAGTACGTTCTAAGTACTGAACAACATGAAACAATAATTTGAGGTTTTTTGATTTATAATGCATGTGTTGTACTTTTCTGTAGCAACTTGTCTACAGTTATTTGTTTTGGCGATGTAATCTCAGGGGCAGGCCATGTTGTAGATGATAGGCATCACGGCGACGGGGCAAGTGATTTCTACGGAAACGGTAAGAATGTGAATGTATGTGGTAATCAGACCAAGCGGCTGCTCCCCACGCCCTGAAGACACGGCTATCGCTCGGGTTGATGTTTCAGTATATGTAAGTGAAGGATGTGAAGAAGAAAGAGGTGTGAAAATATAACAATATATATTTCTATATACCTCTTCAATGGCGGTGTAGTTTTTGTATCATTTCTACCTCATTGTCAATATATAATGCACTAATGCACTCTCTCCTTACTAAGTCGACCGGGAGCGGTAGCTCAGTGCATCAACTGATGTCACTGCAGCGCCTCTGACCGGGAGGTCCTAGGTTCGAGTCCTGACGGCGGCAGAATTTTCGACACTAGCTTTTCAGCTAGGTCGAATTCAGTCGCTGTGTGGAGGTGAATTCTAGCGGCCGGCTGCTCTGATCGGTAGTTTTCCGTGGTTTCTCCGATCAACACCAGGCGAATGCTGGAGCAGTACCCTAACAAACGGGCCACGGACCGCGCGCGATCTCTCCTCCCTCTTGCTTGTCCTATCCTCTCGCCTTACACACACACACACACACACACACTTACACTAACATGCACTACACTACGGCATGAAAATGAAAATATGGAATCAATCTCACTGAGCCGTGTCAGGGTCCCGTATTAAAACTTGCATTTATGTTGATAGCTACCAGATCCCTAGGAAACAAGCAAAGGGATAAACGCTTCCAGCATCTGTTATGTTTGTGGTGAGTAAGCAATTTACTTTTTATCAGATGCAGCTTGTGCTACCAACACAATTTCTGTTGCTAGCACTCTCACCGGCAAGGTGCCACTGAGGAGAAACTTCCCTCGCTCGCCGTATTAAGTTAATATTATGTCAATATGATATCATCAAAGACTATTCTTAATTGAACAATGTTGCCTGTCGTCCTGATCCAAGGCTAATAAATTATTGAATCAAAAGTGATGATCAGGTAAATAATGAACGGCTGTGAAGAGATGGCAGACGAACATTTTTGAGAAAGTCTGCAATGAAAGTGCTTTAATTATCGTGTGTTTCAAATAAAACAACTGTGCTTCAAACTTCAATATTAGCGAGAAGAGAAGTTCACAAATTTATATTTTATCTGGTTAATAATTATAAATTTAATTTTTCTGTATTTTGAGAACCCTAACATTTTTATTTCTCTTAAATAATAAATAGAGATTAAATAAGAAACATTATTTTTATTAATAAAACAAGTCGTGAGTTATGACTTCCGGGATCACCTGATCTGACTCTTTGTGTCTTTTTCTTTGGGAATACTTGAAAGATCAGGTATGCAGACAATTCGCTTTCGGAGCATGAGCTCCGGCGCTCTATTGAAGATAAAATCGCAGCAATTCCTCGAGACTTACTTCAAAGTGTAATATATATGTTCTGTAGGTGCCAAGAATGCATTCTAGTTGAAGGAAATTGCTTGTATAATAATATTAAGGAACGGATTTCCATGTAATTACATGTTTTTACACAAACTAGCTACCAGCATTCAATTATATTTTTTCGAGTTTACAAGACATTCTCAATGAATTAGAACTATTTTTATTTTACATATAATTACATATTTTACCAATTACGACATATTTCACTACATTTTAATATATTTATACGTCGGAACGGAACGTTTCAGATGCGCGTTTGCTATATATTTTGCGAAATAATCTTTCTTAAAATCAAATATAATGCTGCTGCGCCTTTGACCACCATATCTTCGCTATGAATTGACAAACTTACCTCTCCACCCTCTTACTGCTTATTCGGAGTAAAGGATGGTGCATTTTGTGAATAAAACGAATTTCAACTACGTTCTTGCTTATGTTTCAAAGAACACATTCGTTACTCCATCGAAAACTTACAAATATTTTTTACAGTAAATTGTCTTACGCGTTTCGATTTGCTGGGATGGGTGTATACCTCTGAACCCCTCCTGGGATTCATCACTCTACACGATTCTACTATTGACTTGTACACCGGCTCCTCGTAAATATTGTAATATATACTATGAACACATTTTATTTTTCGAATAAAATTCTTATGTGTGGTGAAGTTTAGAGTACAATTACTTCGTAGAGGTAGAACCTACTTTCAGTAACTCGAATCCTCGTTAAAGATTGATCAGCGACGTTTAGTGGTCGGAAAATACTTGTAGAGAACAAATTTTAAACACAATAATGAATTTTATTTTACATATTTTCGACGTTTCTTTACATGTTTTGGAAAAATAAGCACATATATATGTACATATTTGGTATTTTTATTGCAATAAAATCCGTTCCTAATAATAATATTTAAGGTAAGATCAGCGCAGCAATAGTTCCTGTCAGAACGGGAGTGGAGTCAGAGCTTCGCTGGGCGATCGAACCCTCGACTGCCCGTCGCCGGAATCTTCGGCGAACGATAAAATGAACATACTGTATTACCATATCTGAAATGAATGGTTTGACTGATGCATGAAACTGATATCCATATGCCTTGAATAACGATGGAGTATTGGGGGAATGTGAAGCAGAGCAAGTGGGAGATTAAGAAAACATCATACCCACTTTGTCCATCACAAATTTCACATGGATCGACCGGAATTTTAACCCCTGCACTGAGACTATGGGTAATGGTCTGATCACCTCACGATGGGTTGGGAGAACATGTCATAGGGACTTGCACATACTTCGCTTTGGCCTGAGTTTTAACCCTTACCTTCTAATGTTGAATTTACGGTGGACAAACCGAGTTATCCGATTTCAACGGCTTCTTATGCACCATTGCTCCATCATCATCATTCTGTAACGTCATCAGTTGGTAGTCAGGCTTCCGAACGTGCTAGCGGGCGTGGGAGTGCTTGCGGCCACATGAGAACAAAGGGCGACGCGAAAACAGGGCCAGCTAATGTGGAGTGGTGTCCCCCTATACGCAGGGCGATCAGGACAGGGGAGAGTGTCCTCCATGTGGGCGTGCATGTGTTGGCCAAACGGCCACTCTCGCCCTTAGGGAGGCTGTAGGCGATCACGTGACCGCCAAAAATAAGTGACCAGAGATGGCAGGAGACAGATGACTTCGTTTTCAGAGTGCCTCGATTGATTGATTCATTTGTTCGTGTTTCCGGGCGCGTCAACTACTTTGGTCATTAGTCCCGTTAGCGTAGTGCATGCTTTTTTCTCGGGAGATGGCGGTGATCTTCCCCCGCTGGATGGCGAGATCCGGCGCCGACCTACCGTCGGCTCCAGGGTTTCCCTAACCAGGACTCTCCCACCAGCGGAGCACCGCCCCAGCCGGGACAAGCTCTAAGCTCCCGACCGGTCTCCCGGACTATGTGGTAGTGTAGTGCATGTTAGTGTGTGTAAAGGGAGAGGATAGGACAAGGAAGAGGAAGGAAAGATCGCGCGTGGTCCGTGGCCCGTTTGTTAGGGTACTGCTCCGGCATTCGCCTGATGTTGATCCGAGAAACCACGGAAAACTACAGATCAGAGCAGCCGGCCGCTAGAATTCTCCTCCAGACAGCGACTGAATTCGACCTAGCTGAAAAGCTAGTGTCGAAAATCCTGCCCTCGTCAGGATTCGAACCTAGGACCTCCCGGTCAGAAGCGCTGCAGTAACATCAGTTGATGCACTGAGCTACCGCTCCCGGTCAGAGTGCCTCGAGTGCGGACGCGACTGCCAGTCCGGAAGAGTGTATTCCTCGTGACTCTGCGAGTGCGTTGCATTGGGTGGCCGGGTACCGGCGCGGTAAAGCATCTGGGAGGAGGATGTACTAGCCAGAGGATGAGGGGGGGCAATGTGCGTGGACGTAATAGAGGTAGATTGCAAACATAACCCCAGAGCTGTACATAGTTGTAAAAATCTTGCAAATAAACAGATTGTAAATTGTAAATGATCTTGGCTGTCTGGGTGACGCCGCGACCAGCCCTGAGGAAGACCACGAGAAGATGGTCGAAACGTCGGCAACACAGCCTTCGACGCGGCGTCACCCGGACAGCCAAGATCATTTACATGACTCTGGCCGCGGAAGCCTACGACTTGAGATTGTAAATTTAGTTCCTGTGTATGTCTTTATTTCTCTACCATGACGCCACAATTCTCGTCTACTCATTACACTATGACTTGTAGTTTTCAATACTCCAGTAGTTGAACATTTAATATAAACTTATTAAATATAAACCACAGTTCATTCCACCACACGAAATCCTTCCTCAGCTCATGAAGTCCAAGCAATCTCACCACATAAAATAAGGCATTAACTAACCAACCAACCGGTCCAGTTGTAGGTCGCAATCACATTGTCCTCTTCCTTGCGATCGCCCGGTCAGCCGAGCGTTGGCTGGCCGGCGGGCGCGTCGAACCTCGGTGCGACTGCGACCGGGACTTTTACGAGTTGGTAGTAGTGGTGGTACTCTTTGCAGGCACCGTGCGCGGCGTGGCGTACCTGTTGCACCGGCGCTCGCAGCGACACCCGACACCGCGGCCGCGCACGACACACATTGCGGCGTCCGCGCAAAAGGAGCAATCACCATCACCCGCGCAACCGCCGACGCCGACAGTGGGCGAAACTCCTGCGCCTAACACAATATAGTCAACTCCGGTTATAGTGAACTTGGTTATAGTGAATCTCGGTTATAGTGAACTTAAGTCACTTGTCCCGTCTCACTTCCGTTACAAATAAGCATAAGAAGATTCGGTTATAGTGAACCTGAACCTCGGCTATAACGAACTTACGAAATACGTACTGGAAATTAATTCCCTCCTAAAAATAATATATTGCCTCAGTATCTCCAAATTTCAACACAAGCAGCTTGAAAAAAATATCGTCGGCCAAAGACCATAATCGGAGAAATCTATCCTAAGGTGAAGGTAGGGGACCCCGAATAGGGGACCTTACTGATGAACTTACGCCACTCAGGTCGTGTCCTGCGTGGGCTATACTGGCGGCGGTGAAGCGCGATTGCTTGCTTCAGTTTCAATCTTGGTGTTACTTGATATTCCGCGAGACAAAACGCGTTGAGTTCTACGTAGGCGACAGGAAGCACGCGAATGCCACAACCTGCGAATATTCGCGGTGCCGCGCCGCGCAGAAAAGCGATCAGTTTTATTAGTCGCTTTCGCCATCCCGCTACCAAAAGCATCTCGTATGTTATTAGGCGAGTAAAAGGACCTTCGGAGAGTGGGACGGTGTTCCAACCGTGCAAAATTCATTGAAGGGTGAAAAGACTATATTACGATACTTAGACACAGAGAACAATGCAGGAATTATGTATGGAGAGAGAACGAACTCTGAAGAACGTTCTAGAGAAAGTACTAATGAAAAAGTACGAAGCAAATAATTGAACATAATTGATTTTTAAGGACAAATAAAGGTACTGAAATTTTCAGTTTGTGCTATTAATATATTTTGCTGTACCTTTATGTTAATAAAAACAATCGTTATGAAGACATTCTATTTCATTTTGACATCATCGGATGTAGTGAATCTCTGATATCGTGAACCAAAAATGTTAGTCTCCAGAAGTTCATTATAATCGAAGTCGACTGTAAATGGATTTACTTATGTTTACGTATCTCGTCACACACTTTTACCAAACAAATTTGCTGTAACAATATTCACCTTGCGATCATATAACCCTCCCACTCCACTTACATTAAATCAGGAAGTAATTAATAGTTACCCGCATAAAAAACTCATGAAATATCTAGGAGTCTCAATGGATACACAATGAAACTGGAAATAGCACATAAATAATAAAATATTACAGACTAAAGCTAAACTCTACCAACTAAGTCGAATAACAAACTTCCATATAACACAGTCCGAACTATATTTAAAACCATAATTAGGCCTTTCTTATTAAATGCTTGTTCAGTTTGGATAAATCCCGCAAGATTGAACACAAAAAACTTTCTACAAATGGTTTTTGTAACAAATTTCCAAAGAGCAGCTGCACTTTGAATTACAATTCAAAACAATAGAAAACCACGTTAAATACCTCTCCACATGGGGCTGCCACAGCTTACTACAAATCACCAGAATACGTTCCCTCCGGTTAGACAGAAATTTCAATTGTGTTACTCTATTAAAATAAATTCCCTTTCTATACCTTCCTTACAAAATTTTCCGAAATGTAACTCCCTTGAGGTCTCTCCATAAAAGGATCCTACCCCAAAAATGTAATTATTAGAATGAAGTTATTAGCATTAAGTGTGTATCAACTCAATGATATAACTTAGAGCATGAACTGAACTTTGTAAAACCTGAAAACGTGTATATTAAAAAACGAACAAACAAACTGATGATTCTGGGACTGAAATTGATAACGTCATTTAAAATGAGAATTGGATTCCAATAGGATTATAAATAATCAAATTTATCAATGTTTCCTTTAAATGATCGATTTCATTCGAAATATTATTCGCTACAATGTTTCGAGGCCCAGTTGTAAGCACATCATCAGGCAGAAGCTAGAAAATATATACTACAAATAATAGAAAAAATTGAATAGTAAAATTAAACGTTAGTGAACTAAAATAACGAATGGAAACAAATTATTTTAAAATTATTGTATGCTTGAAACAGGGAGAAGTAAAGCAAAAATTATGCAACAAGTACTCGAAATAACTTTATTTCAAAGTTACATTAAAATGACACAGATAACTTCTTAGAAATGAATGTAAATAAGCATCAAGTCACCATCCAAGGAAACTAAAAGAAGAATACAAAACGTGTTGAACGTTTTAAAGTTCCAACTAATGTATTAAGATTTGATCTGAAACCTTAAGGAAACTAAAAGAAGAATACAAAAGACGGGCTCCGGACATAACACTTCATAAAACCGAATGTATGTGCATTGAACGAACTTTCGTGGATATAATAGCTGTAGATTGCGATACAATTAAATCCAGTAAGAACTTTAATTCTTTGGCTCGAGATTGTAAAGCATAACTTGTGGAGGGCAAAAAAGGCAAACTACTGAAGGGGAAAGACAGAAGAAGACGAAGAAGACAAAGAAATTCAGAAAGTGAGTCGACTCTTCGGCGTACGAATGGATTATTCTCGGATGAGACGGCGATGGGAAGAGTCGAATTCAGCATTTTGAAGAAAATACTCCAAAGACACTTTCTTACTAGTTGCCTACATTAATGTTTTATACGAATTCATGGAAACTTTCAGCAATGTACTTTCGGAATAATTCTCAATTGGCGAGGCGGCAGCCATATTGAACCTTTTACTACTAATAAATATTATTTGAAATGAAAACAAATTTAAATTTACTATTAAACAAAGTAAAATGTGTTCCCGTATTCTTCAAAATGAATTAATAATATGGAAATTGATTTTTTCCCTCATTTTGACAGGTTATCTCTACTACTTATAAAAAATAAATATTATTTATTTTTAATATAATATTCATATATATTGTGCCATTCCCTAGAGTCGCCGCAGCTGCCCCGCTACGCTGTAAAGACTGCAGCGAATTATTGCATTACTTCGTTTCCTCTTATGAACATCTCATGAAGCATTCATTTATTTACATGATTCTCTTTTTTTTTCAAAAAAATATGCATTTGGAGAAAGCTGCAGACCGATTAATTTTTTTCTGCTGAGAACCTTTTGGCGCACTTTACACCAATGTGGGCCGTCGCTGCCGCCTCCGCCCCCGCCGCCCCCGTCGTCAAAGCGCGCGAGCACGGCTGCGTTGCGCGATCGTATCGCGCCAGAGGCGTGGGGGCGGAAAGGGGCGGGGCGAGGGCGGCGTCGGCGGCCGACAGTGCGGCAAAGGTCTCCGTTGGGCGCCAAAATGCGCGGTGCTATTCGATTTAAGGCTGAGCCTGGAGGTTTCTGCGTCACTTACTACTTCCATTTTATTTCTTTGTACTTTCTCGCATTACGAAGTTCTTTGTAAGAAGAGAAAATTAGGTAATTGTGCGCCGGAAAACGGAGAATATTTTTTTTAAAATTATTTAGTATTTGCTTTTTTTCTTACGTTTTACGAATTTATTTTTTTTATTTTTTATAGACGCTTCATTGTGACTCTAAAAATCAATAGACCAATCTGAGAAAAGAAGTCAGTAAGGATCATATGGATTTTTCGAACATTCGTTTTCTTTTTTTATAAAAAGGCTGTGAAACGCATATATTTATAGAGACATGATTAAGAATTGGTATAAATGCTCTCTTGGATTTTGACAAATTGTAATTTACAGTGAAACTCCTCTATAGAATGTAAATCTCCTCTATAGAAGACTAATGAACTTCGGTGATACTCCATGAAACGACACTAAAGTGATTGGAAACGATAGGTAAAGAAAATGATTCGCTCTACATACATGATAAACATGATTCGTTGAAAAAAGTCAATTTGAAGTCCAAGATATTTCGTAGGCGGTGTTCGCCTTTTCATCTTTGGGTTTCGGCATTGGGAGAAATTGATGGCCGAAAAATGGATTATGTCAAAGTCCACGAATATATTAGAACTATAAACTGCAGAGTTCGTAGGAGATATCTGTGCACTTAACGACAGTTTAATGCGAGAGAGATACATGAGAAGGGAGATATTGCACATGCACAGAAGAGCCATTTTCGCATACCATGGCTGTTCAGAAAACTAGGATAGCTTCATGCAAGGTAGAGATTGTAATCGCCCAGAAATTTGTTTTGCCTGCGTTTAGTAATTTGTTTCACTGGCTTTCTTGTGTACTTTCTTACACGAGGTGAATGTCATATTCTGGTGCCGATGCTGCCTGTCGAAAAGCTTCTTCTTCTTCTTCTTCTTCTTCTTCTTCTTCTTCTTCTTCTTCTTCTTCATTTTCCCCTTAGGGGCTTGCTGTTTTCACCCTCCACAACTCTCGATCCTCCCAATCTCGTGGTTTGAGGCCTCTATCCTTCATAGCTTCTTGGATGTATTTTTCCCATTCTAAAGCTGGTCTTCCTCTTTTTCGCCTCTCAGGTGGATGCCATTTTAAGATCTTGTGTGGCCATCTGTTTTCTGACATTCTCTGAACATGTCCATACCACTGTAGTGCTCTATTTTCCAAGGTCTTCGTAATAGAACAAATTATATTCATCCTTCTCCATATTTCTTCATTTCACACTCTGTCCTTGCGAGTAAGTTGTAGGCATCGTCTCATGTAGTCCATTTCCACTGTCCTTATCTTATCTCTTATTTTTGTGTTTGTGGCCACATTTCCGCTCCATATAGACTATGCTATATTTCTTTACATTTGTTTTTGTCCGGTTTTGGCGGATATTGTTATTCCATAATATGCTGTGTAAAGCTTTGGTTGCTTTCTTTCCCATAATTATTCTCGGTTTATATCTGCAGCACATGTACCCGAGTTGTTTATTAAAGATCCAAGATATTTGAAGGTGTTACAGCTTTTAATTTTGTTACCATTCACGTCTATATCTGTTATTCCTTGTCCAATGCACATACATTCGGTTTTATTAAAATTTATTTCTAATCCCCATTTATTGTATTCTTCTATTAGCTTTCTTAGCATGTACACTATATCCTCTTCATCTTGGGCAAAGATTACCTGGTCGTCAGCAAATAGAAGGGAGTGAAAGGTGTCCTCTCCGATTTTTATTCCCATGCCAGAACATGTCGAAAAGCTAGGAAGTCGATGTTTTTGATACGGCATTAAATGACGGTCTTCATCCTCTGTGACGTCAAATGCGTGCGCGGATTCCTCGCGCGAAGTCTACTTCACGTCAGGTCAAATTTTTCACCACTCGTTAGTAAGATTGATTGATGATTCCAGACGCGTCAACTGCTGAGGTCAATATACCTGTACGAATTTATGCATGTTTTACCGCGGGAGGTGGCGGTGATATTCGCCAGCTGGATGAGTTCCGGCGTCGACTTACACGTTGGCTTGAGGGATTTTCTCACCAAGGTATCTCCACCAGCGGAGCACCGCCGCAACCAGGACAAGCTCTAAGTTCCCAACGGGTTTCCGGGCATGTTGGGTGTGTTGAGTGCTTGTGAATGTAAGTGTATGTAAGTAAAGGGTAAGGATAGGACACGGAAGAGGAAGAAAAGATCGCTCACGGTTCGTGGCCCGTTTGTTAGGGTACTACTCCGGCATTCGCTAGTGTTGATCGGAGAACTACCGATCAGAACAGCCGGCCACTAGAATTATCTTCCAGACAGGGACTGAACTCGACCTAGGTCTCTAGCTAGTGTCGAAAATCATGCCACTGTCGAGACACACAAAACCTAAATAGAGTTGCGCCCGTTCGGAGGCGCATCGTTGCCACTGTGCTGTGCGGGGGCGGTGACTGACGTCCGCGGAGGCGGGGGGCGGAGTCGGGAGGCAGGCGCTGCTCACGGCCTCTCGGCAAACATGGCGGCCATCCGGCGGAAGTTGCCACTAGCGCTCGGGCGGAAGCGATACTACGAGAGCTAGAAAGCGCTGCTATCGGCCGGTCTCAACACTTCGCCGTCTTCGCACTCAGCAGATACTAATTAGCCCTCCCAGACAACCGCTCCAAAGTGCCCACCCGACCGCAATTAATCCATTTGCGTTGTCAATTAACATCAGTGAAAGAGGGGAAAATGAATGTGCCTTCATGCTTCCAGATAAAGTATACTGGTGTAGTTTTAGTGCAACAGATAAAAATGTTCTGATACTGTCAATAAAAAGTCTCCCATCAACGATAGGTGCACAAAAAATTGATTTATGATGCGGAACCCGGAAAGGAAACTAACATGTGTTACGAATATTTAGAGTAATGTAAAGCATAATGGCGATGTAACTATTAAAAATTTGTGATACACTAAATTGATTTTAAAGTAGGCCCATTCGTTTTCGACATTCTAAATTAGACCATTAATATCAATTTATCAATTTTTAGAAACTATTTAGAAATTCCATTAATATATTTACAGATTATTCATAATTTATCATTAAATGTTTGAATATTGGACGTACATTTTAATACAGAAGTGTAAAATGTCCTAAAACACGTATGCAGAGCAGTAATTCCATTCTAAATATCTCCATCGAAAGATAATTAATAATTACTTGTGTAGTGTCAGAAGAAAACACATGTTCTTCCTGCGACCGTGCGACTCAAACAGGTTCGATAAAGGATTATCCAAAGCTGTAGTTTATTTTAGCAAAATGTTTACATTGAATTTATGTAATTTTAATGACGAGAATCATTCGTGCTTCTTGAAAAATTCGATGGAACCCGAGAATTAGAGTGGCAATTCAAGCCACGAATAGCAGCAGTAATACTTTCCCTAAGGCATACTCAACGTATAATTTTAGTTTTATCTAATTGATTGTGATATAAGTTCATAGTCTGTTACGAATGTTTACAGCTAAAAGTATTAAATATATTGGTCAATTTTTAACTAAAGATAAAACATTTATTTATTCCACAGTTTTACATTGTTACTAAACAAATTTCTGTTATCCAAAAATTCGAATACTTTATGTAATTTTATTTTCTTTTTCCACTTCTCCCGACCTTCATAATCCGCGCCTGCTAAATTTTTATCATTTAAAAGTTCCTCAATTTCTCTCAACCAGTTATGTTTAGATCTTCCTCTTTTCTTCCTTCTCACAGGAAACAATTTTAAAATTATTTTTGGAATTCTAATGATCCTGGATGAAGATAAAACATTAAAACTTAACAATTGTGATGAATCAAACTTCTTATTTTCAACTCTTTAATAAAGGGGCCTTGAAAAAACGGCAGTTGTTTACAAAAGGGTTCAGAGCCATTGTTGCTCGAAGGAATTAATTAATAACTCTATTTTTGAAATATTTCTCACAGTTCTTCATACATTTATGGATATATTGCAATAAATTTAAGTCACCCACCTGCAATATTGTGTAGCCACGAGTATCAATTTTCAGATAGAAAATAAAACTATCGTCAGGAGGAAACAAAAACATCTGAAGAGCAAGTCGATTGACGAGAACACAATACTCCACAAAGAATACAAATATATCGTACCTTGTATTTATAACTCATTCTTACACCATTTATAATGTTGCAATATTTTACATCGGAAAGATAAAGGAAAATGAAAGCCCTTTAACATACACCATACAAATACCTCAAATTTATGATCGTGTATTTACCTTCCAGTGCGTTCGCGTATAACACCAAACACCGGGCTACTCAAGATAGCCACGAAATATTCTCAAAGTCCTAATAACATGAAAGTACTCGATGCATCAGCATATTCATAAACTTTCGCTGCCTTTTGTCGGAAGGTCTGGGCCAAGGGGTGTCCTTTATTTATGAGGCGCGTTAGGCTCCTGATCAAACAAAGGAATCCGAGGCGTGCGCCCTGCGTCAGTGTATTTTTCAAGATTAAATCCTCGGCGGAAATGCGAGGAGCGACCGGCGCAGCGCGGCGGGGCGGGGTGGGGTGGGGTGGGGCTGCTCGAGAACATTAGCATAACCGCTGCCAGGTGCTGCGCCAAGTGGGAAACTCGGCAGACAGAGCGGGCGGCAGGTTTCGATGGGCAAACCGTGAGGTGTGGCTGAATTAAAGAATTCCCAGAAGTGCACAGTAAACAAACCGATTAAGTGTTCTGTTGCGAACTTGCAGCACCGGACAGGAGCATATAATGTTTGTGCGATCTCCATGCTCAGCATTGCATTGCTCCAACATGCACTTGCTCACATGCACTTGCTCACATGCTCTTGCTCACATGCTCTTGCTCACATGCTCTTGCTCGCATGCTCTTGCTCGCATGCTCTTGCTCGTATGCTCTTGCTCGCATGCTATTTTTAATAATCTCACATCTCCAAGGTAGTCGTCGTACAAGTAGTCGAACTGATTTTTCCTGGACAGATGGACGGACTAGCGGTCTCCACCTTGTATGGTAGAGGAGTCTAAGGATCTAATTCATACAATTACAACATAATATTCAGAATGAGCAAATTGCACAAGCTATTCAAAATTCAAACTGAGTTAAATCCACATTTTTACAACCCAGAGTAAACAACTATGAATCCGTATAATGTCAGCTTTGCTTAAAGTACTATACCACAAGTGCGTGGCATTTTGGACTACCCTTGTAAAATTAATGCATGAAAGGAAACAGCACTGCAATAGCATTACTTGTTGCATTAATAATTTTTAAAAACTATGAATATTTTAAGCATAATATTGTTAACAATTGTTCCATATAAATAAAAACTATTAGCAATTTTTCAATTTACATTTGATACCAAATATATTATTTTCCGATTTTTCATTTGAATACTAAAATTTCACGACTTCAAAACTGTTATAAATTATAAAATGTATTTTGTGTCATGCATTTATTGCAAATTCAAATTTGTTTTCGATTCTCGTCGAGCCAGGGTTATGCAATTGGAATGTCTCCGAAAATATTGAATCTATAAATGTCAGCACTTACTGAAATTTCGATAGACTGTACCATTTAAACCAAATGAACCAACTACGACTGATAAAGCAACTTCTTCACCTGTGGCGTAACATCTCAACACCATCGACAAAACCACCTCAACATAAACTGCAAATGGTCTTAATTTTTCATCTTCCGTACCAAGTGCGCGATCTCTTACCGCTTGTACTTTATCATTTTCTCTTATACGCACGTATATACGGAAGAGGAAGTTGTGTAATGCTGCAGCAAAAAACGCGATTTTTCGACACAAAAACTCGTATTGAGTAGCCTTGATAAAGAAAAAGGTTTTAATACTCCTCTAATATGTAGTACATTATTTTCTTTAACACGTTATGTAGACAGATTTCAGAAATTGTGGATTCTTGATACCGAAAATGTGGTTTGCTTCAAAACGTCTGTTCTCCCGTTTGTGAACAACACTAGCGCCCAAACAGTTCGTATGATTTTTTCCAAAATGGATATTCTCCGGTCGATCTAGCTCGATTCGGAGCTCTACGTTTTTGAATATCTTTCTTTAATTTTGGTTTTTAAATTCCTTCTTGTTCTGTGAAATGCTATTGGCAAATTCAAATTTGAGATATCTCTTAAAAATGCAAAAACCTAGCCGGAGTTTCAGTGGCTTAGATGTCTCTAGAAACGACTCTTGTCTCATATAAATTAAGAAAGGTATATGGGGTATGGATAAAGTTCAATATCATAAGAATGAACTGATGTAAGATGAAGTAAGATGAACTGGGTCCACTTTAAGAAGAAGAGAATATCGGAAAAATATGGAATGCTATCAAAAGTGCTTTCCCTGTAAGCCATAACCTGCAAGCCAAATGTTGTGAAAATTTAACTTGACGAAAAATAGGATTTCAGAAACGACTCTTGTATTGAAACCAATTGGAATATACACACATATCAAGGAGTTCTCAGGGCAACATAATGATAACCCTCATTCCAAACAAATTTCATCCCTTTCCAAAAAATATCTTTTAATTTCCCCAATCATGCAAACCACATGATCCAAACACTTCAAAAATATTCACAGAACTACAGGATGGATAAAAAACAGGAAGTATTTTCACAGGGATATGCCTGTATTTATGAACACTTTCCTCTGATTTTTGGATTGGGTGATTTATGAACACTTTCCTCTGATTACAAGAATTAATTAAAAAGTCTGCAGTAGAAAATACATTCCGGTAAATTTTCTGGATTATATGTTTATACACTTCATTGGGGATTTTACGATTTAAAAAAGCAAACTTTTGACATTACCTTGTATATAGTTTGTTGAAAACATGCAAAATACTGAATATGTGCCTTTTGATGCTTAAGACGTGTAAGAAGTAAAAATTAACTTAAAACCTACCACAAATTCTTAAAAAATTTGTGAGGAAGAGATAGGAAACAACAAGCGGGCTTTAATGCGTCACTTTAGGATGCAGTGTCACAACAGTTTTTTCTTCATTTTTTAATCTTTCTTTTTCTAATTATTTTAGTCATTGTTGCCAATCAGTCTGAAAATTCTGAAAGGAGGATTTAAAATAAAGTTTAAAAAAGCATTGTTTAATTGGGTTTTAAGTAAATTTTCAAAAAGATGTTCATACATCAAAGTGTAATAACAAGAAAATCAATGTATGTAAAAAACAAAACAATGTTGCAAGATTTGGAAGTGATACCGTTTCATTGGTGTGACAAAGTATTAGGTCTTCCTTTTAGCGTATTAGTTTTTTAAATTTTATTTTCTGTATTATGAGACGAATTTCAATAATTAAGTATTGTTTCAAGATTTTTTATTCGTTTTTGTTATACAGAAAACTATTATTGCACAGAAACGTAAAAATTACAATTCCGAGCTGTAGCTTTACGGATTCTCGTGCGTAGTTGGTCCTTCATACTTAAAACAAAAAAGTTTAAAGATATATTATATTCTTGTTAGCTGCGTGTTAAGTTTTAGTGTCTCAATACAGAGATTTATTTAGTGTGTCAAAAAATTGAGATTGTATCAGTCAGGCACGATTAATATTTTTGATTTTTTAAAGCAGTAAAATGCGTTTATTCTTTCTGAATGGTTACCTTTTTTCCAAACTATGCTGCCGTCAAAAATGATGAAGTGAAATCCAAAGTTTCCTATCTCGACGGAAAACATTTTGCTTGAAAAATAAGTAATTTCGGCTTTGATTTTGTTTTCTCGAATACTGGAACCTCATGAGTTGCTGCTATATGGTCATTAATAGTTTAATATATTTCGTATTATTTGGTCTGTTTTTAAATTTTGATATCAATAAGTAACCATTTTTAAAGTGTATCACATTAACCCCAAATTTCTGGTGTATCATATTAACCCCGAATGATCCTAATTTTTATTAATTAATAAATATTAGTTACTATCTAATTTATCTATATTATCGATTGATTGATTGATCGATTGATTTTTTCTAGTTTCCGGGCACGTCAACTGCTTTAGTCATTAGTACCGTTAGTGTAGTGCATGCTTCTCTCGGAAATGGCGGTGATCATCCCCGCTGGATGGCGAGATCCGGCGCCGACCTACCGTCGGCTAGTGCGGTTTCCCCCTAACCAGGACTCTCCCACCAGCGGGCTCCGCCCCAGCTGGGACAAGCCCTAAGCTCCCTAACGGTCTTCCGGAATATGTAGTAGTGTAGTGCATCTTAGTGTAAGTGTGTGTAAGGGAGAGGATTGGACAAGGATGAGGAAGGACACATCGCGCGCGGTGCGTGGCTCGTTTGGTAGGGTTCTGCTCGGCATTCGCCTGGTGTTGATCGCAGAACCACGGAAAACTACCGATCAGAGCAGCCTTCGCTAGAATTCTCCTCCAGACAGCGACTGGATTCGACCTAGCTGAAAAGCTAGTGCCGAAAATCCTGCCGCAGTCAGAACTTGAACGTAGGACCTCCCGGTCAGAGGCTTTATTATCTATTAATTTATCACTTAACTTACTACTAATAAAAATTACAAAAATGTGATTATCACTATGTTCCAATTCCTTATATTAGTATAAGTAGATATATATCGCGAGATCGCCCTTCCTTGATCAATATATTGACAGCAAAGTGCAATCCTCGAGTTCTATGCCTCACGAAGTTACGAAGAACTTATGGTCTTTGTTGTCAAGAACCTCCCAGAAAGCCATGTTGTTCGAAGTGCTCTTGCGGTCCTCCTATACATAGTCTCTTTTAATTACAGGCTGTCACCATTACGCAATATTGCAATTGCATAAATTTCGAAAGTACAGAGATCTTACACAAGGACTCAGCGCTTTCAACTGCAATGAAAATAATCGCCCTGATCGAAAATGAATTTTGATCGTTCCGTCTTAGAATTTCATGATTCACTCGCCTTCTCGACCTAGAAGACATCGAAAACCGTGGCAAGACACAGAATGTAGGCCTCGCCGACTGCGTAATACCGTATCACCGCCGGCAAGGACCTCCTCCCATTCCACGCGTGATACAAAGCGTGCCCCCTTCGCCCGCTCACCAACCCGCGTGCCCCTTTTTATTAGCGACCGTCCCCCCGGGGGACGCGCCCCCTAAGTGGGGCTCATTCACCGCCGCAAAAGTCACAACAGCAACAGCAGCAGGAGCACCCCACCGCACACCGCCACAGCCACCACCATCGTAGCCTCCACACTGTGGTCCGGATACGGAAAAGAACTGGTCTACAAGTACCGGTACTAGCTGAGCTGGCTAAGAACATCAACCGGGAGGGGAGGCTCAGTGCATCAGCTGATGCCACTGCAGTGCCTCTGTCCGCGAGGTCCTAGGTTCGAGTCCCGACGGCGGCGGGATTTTCGACACTACCTTGTGAGCTAGGTTGAATTCACTCGCTGTCTGGAGGAGAATTCTAGCGGCTGACTGCGCCGATCAGTAGTTTTCCGTGGTTTCTCTGATCAACACGCGAATGCTGGAGCAGTTCCTTAACAAACGGGCCACGGACTGCGCGCGATCTTTCCTTCCTCTTCCTTGTCATATCCTGACCCCCTACACTTACTCTAACTTGCACTACACTATCACACATGCCGGGAGACCGGTCGGGGACTTAAAACTTGTCCCGGCTGGGCCGGTGCCCCGCTGGTGGGAGATACGTGGTGGGGGAAAACCTCGCTAGTCGACGGTAGATCGGCGCGGGTCTCGCCATACAGTAGGGGAAGATCACCGCCACCTCCCGATGAAAAACGTACACACTACACTTACGGGACTACTGGCTTCATTATTTGACGCGTCCGGAATCACTAATCAATCAATCAAAACATCAACTGATGTCGCAACAGACCTCTGATCGAGAGGCTCTAGGATTCGAGTCTACACGGTAGTAGGATTTTGGATTCTAGCTAGAAGGACTAGAATTTTGGACACTTGCTAGTTAGTTTGAATTATGCCGCCGTCTGAAGGAGAGTTCTAACAGCTGGCTGACCTGCTCGTTAGTTTTACGTGGTTTTTTCCCATGAACATAAGAGGAATGCAGGAGCAGTACCCTAACAAACTGACCACGAACTGTGCGTGATCTTCCCTGCCTCTTCCTTGTCGTAGCCTCAACCCTCACTTACATCTATTTACACTTACATGTCTTACACTGCTACACATGACAGAAGTCCAGATGGGAATTTAGAGCTTGATCCTTGATCTTCGCATTACATTGCATAGATCATCAAAAGGCAAATATAATTTCACGCACATTTTCAAATTCTCTAAGTTTCGTGTTCCTGATTGCACGAAAGCCTCTGCGTTTCTCAAGGCTCAATCTACAAAATTGAGCAAAAATCTACAAAATTTCTTGTAACTTTTGTATGTAGCACGTTCAAAACCATTTGTGTTGCAGGTGATCTTGGTATTGCAGATCACTTTGCCCCTCTGGCTGTGGCTGAATAATGTTGAGTCAATGAACCGACAGAACGAAACGAACCAATCTTCGCCTGACAGCCGATGCTATCGGACGCCGTAGGTAGGGGTCATTCGGGTTTCCTATGACCATTTCCAGATACCGACAGATGTTTGAACGAATTTGACTCCACTGTGACTACTGCCCAAGAGTCAACTATGAATTTTACCTTAAAAACAGTTCAACATATTTATTTGTTCATTATTTTTCTGTACAGAAAATGGATAGAACATAAAAAATTGGTTTTTATTTTCTGAACACCGCAAATAGTGTTGATAAAATTGAACACCGCATGGATAGTGTTATTCGCGCACGTTTCCTTGAGCTCTTCGCTTCGTTAGTTGCGAGAGAAGTGGGTAGTTTGGTTATTTTGAGAAAAGGAATTTTATATCAAATTTGTAGCTCGTTTCTTCGATCCGAAACAGTTTCTGTTACACGGAAGCGAACATTTATGGTTGTCAGATTTTGTCTACAACGATAATTGCTATCATTTATTCTTAATTCAACTAATTTTGGCAAAGGAGGGGGTGGTATTCCAGTGTTCAAGAAAACGTGCACGTATAATCTATACTAATAAAAGTGAATTCAACGAAGTGTAGCCGTCATCGATACCACAAAAAGTAGCGCATGAATAGATACGAAACTTTCACAGGCTGTTCTTCAGGATTGTCGCAGTGTCCTTGCAAAGTTTGGTAAAGACAAATCCAATCTAAATGCGGAAAATAATTAATTTAAATAATATGTTTGTAGATGGACTGCGACTATTTTCGCCTCTCGCTTTAGAGCACGTGGTTCCTAATCTATTCGCTAGAGTCAGTAGCGGTGCATAAGATTAGAAAAAAATCATCTAATAGCAATGGTTGTAAAATAAAATGAAAGAAAATTATAGTATTTATTAAAATTTGAACAATTGCGTTAAAAATAATATAAAACAGTGGTTTACATACAATTGATCTTTTCGCTTATTCGCAAGGATTGAATATGAAGAAAGCCCGGGCAACGCTGGTTATTTTCCTAGTAACAAATAAAGATAGGTTATTTTAGGACTGTGTACAGAACGATACCACATACTGTGCACAGAACGACACATAAAGAACAAAGTTCATGACTTATTTCTCACTACACTAATCACATGATATTACAATTTAACACATTAAACCGCTGTTATAACTGCACCAAAGGAACAAATCGCATCACAGGCTTAGCAAACGAGAGAAAGTTCCGGAAAATGACGCCAGGAGCGCGGTAGCAAAACTGCCACACGTACGGGGACACCAGACGGAAGCTTACGTGCTCCTCCTGAAGAGTGTGGTGCCCCACTTGGTGGGAGATATCTGGATGGAGAAAATATCGCGATCCAATGTGTAGGTCGGCGCCGGATCTCGCCATTCCGCAGGAGAATAAGAGCGCAACCTCTCCCACAAAACATGCACTACGTTTACGAGACCGATGAGCATAGAAGTTGACACGCACGGAAACACGAAATAATAAAAAATCAACAAGGCTTCCTGGAATCTTACGAACATTCTAATTTCGTAAATTATTGTTTTAAAAGTGACAATAGTACAGATTACATCTCGCATGGTCCGTCTATTTTCTGCCTTGATAAAAACAATCAGTCTCTGTCTGGAGGAGCATTTTGGCGACCGGGTGCTCTGATCGATAGTTTACCGAGGTTTCTCCGATCCACATCAGGCGATTGCCGGAGCAGTGCCCTAACAAACGGGCCTCGGACAGCGCGCGCTCTTTCCTTCGTCTTCCTTGTCCTATCCCCCCCTTACACACACTTACACTAACATGCACTACACTACCAAACATACCAGGAGACAGGTCGGGAGCTTAGAGCTTGTCCCGGCTGGGTCGGTGCCCTGATGGTGGGATATACCTGGTTAAGGAAAACCCCGCTAGCCTACCGTCGATCGGCGCCAGATCTCACCATTCAGCGGGGAAAGATCACAGCCACCTTACGAAAAAAAAACTCGCACTACACTTACGGGACCAATGAAGTTAGCAGTTGACGCGCCCGGAATATCAACCAGTCATGGAAAACCTGCATTTTTGCCCGCATTCTGCGCCGTCCAAACCACCGTGCGCCGCCATTCGGGGGCCCCGTCTCGCCGGTGGCGGCCCGCGGGCGGTCAAGTCACTCCCGGCAATGACACAATGCACGCGCCTTGGTGCCGGAGGGTTTTACCTGCCGCTCTGATTGACAAAGGACCGCGCCCGCTGCGTCACCTGCTTCCCTCCTCCCCCCTCCCGAGGACGCTAAGTGGGCTTGCGGTGCGGCGCAGCCACGAGGTTCCGCGCGCACAAAAGCTTTTGTCGAATTCTTCGGAAACGCTGTCGGCGATTCTCCGCCGGTCGACATCGCCGCGGTAATGAAGTGGACAAAAAGAAGAATGTGATTGAGGCGTGTCTGTTTTCGTCCTCGTGCTGTGGCACGCCAACAGTTTTCGTCTTTGTGATTTGGAATGAGTTCGACGGTTCGTCGGTTCTAAGCTTACATATGGTTTGCGTCGCGTCCTTTATAAAAAGTAACTATAGGAGACAGGCTTTTCTTTGAAGAGTATTAGGTAAATTTTAATGTGTTCTTAAAGTGAAACAAGACCTCAACAAGGTCTGGTAGTGGATGCTCTTGTCTTTCATTGCATGTATTCATCTAATTTGGAACAATTTCGTTTGAAAAATACAGCGTCTCACTTTCTGCGGTTGAAAGGAAGTTGTGGTGAACTCTGAAGTTACGAATGATCTTTGCTGAATAATACTGAGGTTAAAAGCCATCAATCCTTCTTGAGCCATGTTTCGTGCTAAGTGAAATTAAACGATACAAATGAACAAGTAAAACAAAAACTGAAAAGAAAATTATCTATTAATATTTCGTTAAAAAAAAATTATAGATTTGAAAATAATCCTCGAGCATGCGAGGCAGGCACAGACAATTGTAAAAACATGACAGCCCCACGTCAAAACACGTAGCAACCGGCCGGAAAGCAAAAAAAAAGTTTGTCTGATTCCCTCTTGTTACAATTACATATAAGGTGCTGATCCTATACTTCATTTCGTTTTTGTTCTCGCATTATTACACAAAATTATCTTTTCCAGAAAACGGAAGACCTTGCCGCCGCGAATAAAAAGCATGATATTAGTGCATCATTATATTCGAAGGTTATGCATAATCTGCCCTCTCGGCAGGCCCCGGCGCGGCTGAGATTGAGCGACAGGGCCCCGCCGGGGGACTGGGCCACCAGGGCACGTGCCCCAACGCCAACACCTGCGCCAGCAGTGGGTTTTTACCGCGACACCACTTACGACGAACAAATGACATAAGTGAGAATTTCCTGCTTCAGATTAATGGCACAGTCTGACCTGGTTGGCCGTGGAAATGCGGTTCTTGGAAATGAAAATTGAGATTAATTGATGATTTTTTTGTCAAATAAAAATAAGAAAACTGATTTATTGTTTGTAAAAACTATTCTATGATTCGTGAAAACATACATACGAATACGTACGAATATACTACTCTCTGATTCGTGAAAACATACGTCGTATATGTCTGATATTTGGAACCAATAGTTAATCACAAGCTTGTTCTGTATGTGTGCTTTTAGATTTAGGGAACAATTTCTGTGGTGTATAAACAAAATATATTTAAAATCAATTTTGTTAAATAATTATATTGAAAATAGTTTTGTTATGAAAAAAATATCGCGACGAAAATATTCCTTCTTGAAATCATGATTTTATTATCAGTTGCATTATTTAGTCTAATGGATCATTCACGTCTTTTCGTACTTTCATGTTTTGGTAATTGCATGGTCAGGAGTCATGTTCACAACAGTGAACAATGAGTAAAATTCGCAAAATAAGAATCAAACAGACAAACTAATTCGTATTTTTGTGACAGCTACTTAACATCCTGTACTTATTAGGTATTTAAGTATTGTATAATGCAAACTGAATATTTTATGTTGGTTACAAATGTGATTCTGTGTGTGTTTTGTAGAAAATATTACGTCTTGAATATACATTTCGATATTATATGAATGCACCTAAGAAGTATGAATAATGCGCAAAATATATTTAAAAAAAATATATAATGGCTTAATCGTCTCAAAGATTTCCCATGAACCCCATCTTGCATAGAGCTACGATAACTCTTATTTATCTCTTTTTAAGTGCATGGGAAATAAAGTAGTATTTAACTTATCAAAGAGAATGGATAAGTTGATGGAACCTATAGTGAAACACGCAAGTTCAAATTTAACATATAATTATTGCAAATAAGCAAGAAAAAAGAAATAAATCCACGTATTATACATTGATAAAATAATATATTAATTTTCACGAAATATTTGAATATTTTAATACTTTTCATTATCAATTACTGCACTTAATTACATCAACAATAATTACTGCAACCATTAGTAGAGATTAACTGTAGCATTCTGTATTTTGCACATTTTGCAACATTCACAATCTATTTCAACGTAAGGAATTTGACCTCTGTAATTTCCATTATAGTCATAATATTTGTACACACCATACCTTTCTAATTCCTTTTCGATTTCTTCAACCATTCGATCGATAGCCGACTACAGCGTGGAGCGGTGAGAATAGAAAGGAACCGGCGTTCGTGGCCCCGCCGATACAGTGGTTACAGCATCATTAGCATCAGGATTCCATGTCAAGTCCACATTATGATAATACAGAGGGAAAAACTCTCCTAACAGCTCGATCACGACGGTTATTTCCGCCGATGGCCGCCGGTTAGAGAAACGATCCCGCGCGCGGCATCGGGCGGGGTTTTTGCTCGCGTCGATTTGCGTCCGCGCGCTCCCCGCCCCAACCCGCCCCGCCCCAAGCCACGCCGCCACGGCAACTCAGGCTAGGAGGCATGCCGAGGGTAGGCAGAAAAAAAGCGATGACTTTAAAACATCGATATTTTCGACTAGAAACATCGATATTATAACATCGATGTTTTCTATCGGGAGAGATGTCTCAGGGCATTAATTGATGTCACTGCAGTCTCTCTGACTGGGAGGTCCTAGGTTCGAGTCTAGACGGTGGCAGGAGTTTTGGCACTAGCTTGTCAGCTAGGATCGGTTGACAGGATCAGCTAGTCAACTGCTTTGGTCGGTTGTTTTAGTGGTTTCTCTGATCAACACCAGGCGAATGCCGGAGTAGTAACCCTAACAACGGGCCACGGACTTCGCGCAATTTTTTTCTCCCTCTTTCTTGTTCTATCCTCTCCCCTTACACACACACTTACATTAACTACACTACCACACATGCCGGGAGACCGGTCGGGAGCTTAGGGCTTGTCCCGGCTTGGTCGGTGCCCCGATGGTGAGAGATACATGGTTGAGGAAAACCCCGCTAGCCGACGGTAGGTCGGCACCGAATCTCACCATCCTGCAGGGGAAGAACACCACCACCACCACCAACCGACAAAAACATGCACTACACTGACGGGACTAATGACCCTAGTAATGGACGCGCCCGGAATCCCTAAATCAATTCAGTAATTAATCAATCAATCGATGTTTTCTTCAGATCGATATATTGAAGCAGAAACATCGATGTTTTAATAAAAAATTCTTGAGATATAATAATAATTCCGGTAACTATTTTATTTGTGGATTGCTTGCAATCAACAGAAGTAAAAACCTGACACTATTATCGATCCGCACGCGCCACGAAACCGCTTCTATTCGCAACTTTTCTCTAGTGTTGTTACCTTTTTCGATTATTTTTTACGGAGTAATATCGTTAAGCCGCAATTTGAACCTTGACTACATCGAGCATTGTTTAGAAACATAAGATGATAGTCAAATATAAGGCTGCATATACTTTAAAGTAATATTGAAATATTATGTGCCTCACTAGAACCAGACCATTTTACTTCGAAATATATATTTAAAATATCTGTATTTTAAAATCTATGTTTTAGGTCGATGTTTTCATCGACATCGAAAGTCTATTGGTAATCTATCGATGTTTTGCTAAACTTTGCCCTCCGCCGCGGCGGCATCCGCGTGCGCTCCAAGATACACTGGTTGCAGCGGCTGACCTTCTGTTCTGACCTGGATGCATGGGTTCAGGGGGGATCTACATTACCAATTTCGAATAAACGACCGGGAGCAGTAGGTCAGTGCATCAACTGATGCCACTGCAGCGCCTCTGACCTGGAGGTCCTAGGTTCGAGTCCTGACAGCGGCAGGATTTTCGACACTAGCCGGCTGCTCCGATCGGTAGTTTTCTGTGGTTTCTCCGATCAGCACCAGGCGAATGCCGGAGCGGTACCCTACCAAACGGGCCACGGACCGCGTGCGAGTTTTCCTTCCTCTTCCTTGTCCTATCCTCTCCCCCTTACACACACACACCACACAACACACACACACACACACACACACACACTTACACTAACATGCCCTACGCTACCACATATTCCGGGAGACCGGTCGAGAGCATAGAGCTTGTCCCGGCTGGGGCGGTGCCCGCTGGTGGGCGAGTCCTGGTTAGGGGGAAACTAGCCGACGGTAGGGCGGTGCCGGATCTCGCCATCCAGCGGGGGAAGTTTACCGCCATCTCCCGAGAAAAAAACAACATGCACTACACTAACGGGACTAATGACCAAAGCAGTTGACGTGCCCGGAAACACGAAAAAACCAAACCAACTAAACCAAACCAATCGAATAAACGCTGTTTGGAGGACGATTCTAGCGGCCGGCTGCACTGATCGGTTGTTTTCCGTCGGTTTCTTCGGTCAACAACTGTGAAATGTCGGAGCAGTACCCAACAAACTGGCCATGGGCAGCGCGCTACCTTTCCTGCCTTCCTCGTCCTATGCTCAACTCACTTTCACTTACACTGACATTTGTATGCGCTATACTACCGCACATGGCGGAAGACCAGACGGGCGCCTAGAGCTTGTCACGGACGGGGCACCACCGTCCCAAAATAGTGTTTTCATTTACAAGCCTATATTAATAGTTCTGAAATTATGTTTTTAATAGTTCTGAAATGATGCTGAAATGAATCAGTATCAGTTAACTGACAACCCCCAATATTATTAAACAATTTTTTTAAATTATTCACATTTTAACAAATTTATTTTATAGATATGTGGGCACATATAGGGGTGTACAGAATAAATGTAACTAAACGTAAGGATCTGTGGCAATTAAACCTCCAATGCTCACATAGATGTAAGTTTTTGACCGAAAGCAAAAGTCTCCATTCTTAAAATTGAGTTCCCTTCGTCATCGCTTATTGCACTTTGAAATAATTAGCACACTACCGCTAGATAAAAGTATTTATTATTGTTCCTGATATCAAGTCAACTTTTGGTAAAGATATCCAATTAGAAATTTCATTTAAGGATCGGGTAATAAGTCGAATATTTAGGGGAATGTTAATAATATTTATTACCACAGAGGAACGATACGGTTGATAATGAGCATATACGATATGTATCTTGATATCCTTAAATATGATAATTTCAAAATGTTCCATCATCGACTGTTTTTACAGATAATTGAGTAAACATTATTATTTATAAAGAAATATTGTAATAATATTTGTAACAATAAAATTATTCAAATGAATTATGTGACCACAGTTTAAATAATAACACTTTCCCCCTGAATTTATAATTCAGGAATACTATTTCTTTTTACTTTCGTGACGACTGGTTAAAATTAGAGGCCGCATAATCAGACCACGAAATCCCTAAATACTTCATTACATTCGCCCGTGGCAAACCTGCTGATATTACGAGCCACATTTCATCGCGTGTGACAGACAAGGTTACAGAAGAACACATCATTTCTTCGAGAGCTTTTTATCGTCTCCAAGAGAGAACCCGAGGAAATTAAGTGAGATCCAAAGTACCCGTTGACTGATAAATGTGACAACCTGCAGCATTTTGAGATGAGACCAGGTGCGCCGGAAGGCCAAAAAGTCAGCTTCAAATCTGCCGTGACCTTCACAGTGGCACGACGATCGCAGTAACGGTGGCGATGGCGATGGGTCAGTGATAGTGATGGAAGTGATGACTTCCTGGCGATGTCTTCTTGCTTTTGAAGAAAAACATATTTTTGGGTAAATATAACTATTCATATGTAATTGCAGATTTTCCTTGCTTGGTTGGTTAGTGATTCCGGGCGTGTCAACAGCTTTGGTCATTAGTCCCGTGAGTGTAGTACATGTTTTTTCCTCGGGAGATGGCGGTGATGTTCTCCCGCTGGACGGGGAGATCCGGTGCCGACCTACCGTCGGTGAGTGGGGTTTCCCCTAACCAGGACTCTCCCAACAGCCGGCCCACCGCCCCAACCGGGACATTCTCTAAGCTCCCGACCGGCCTTCCGGAATATGTAATAGTGTAGTGCATGTTAGTGTAAGTGTGTGTGTAAGGGAAGAAGATAGGACAAGAAAGAGGAAGGAAAGATATCGCGCGCAGTCCGTGGCCGGTTTGTTAGGGTACTGCTCCGGCATTCGCCTGTTATTGATCGGAGAAACCCCAGAAAACTACCGATCAGAGCAGCCGGCCGCTAGAATTCTTCTCCAGATAGCGACTCAATTCGACATAGCCGAAAAACTGGTGTCAAAACTCTTGCCGCCATCAGAACTCGAATCTAGGACCTCCGTGTTAGAGGCGCTGCAGTAACATCAGTTGATGAACTGAGTTACCGCTCCCGGTCAGATTTTCTTGCTACTATTAAATATAACGTTACATGCCCTTACAAAAGGGAGGAAATCGAAATTTGAGTTATCAGTCTGGATCTAAATTAGCATTTTTTAGGAATATATGGTATGGATATATAGTTGGGAGCAGTCTTGTTTGTACAGTCCATAATTTGCTCGAAAAACATTAATTTGAAGTAAAAAAATGATATTCACGGAAAATATACTTCAAGATTACTGAATAATTCCAGTTAAATAAAATGTAACTTTGTACATCTAGACAAAATGGCCTTGAATTTGACATTCACCAGCACATTTTAGTGGAGGTGTATTTCAAATTCAAAGATTCGTAGAAGACAAAAAGTGCTGGTGAATGTAATGGTGACCACATATGTTATGTATTGATCTTTAGGTTCCAGATTAAATTTGCTGTGGAGTTGAATGTTGGTTATGTAGCAAGAGGCATTAGCAAATGTTCTTAGGAATTTATTTGTTAGGACTTGATGTTGTGGAGGTTGGTTTTAGCAGAATTGATCCAAATTGGGCTGGCGTGCAACAATATGGGTCTTAGAATTAGCTTGTAACTAGCTGACCCGGCGAACTCTGTTCCGCCTTAACAGCCAGTCCCATCTTTTTCTCGCGTCGCACTCACTGTTAGAAATTGTACTATCCTTGTTGCACTCGTGATAATAAAGCAATTGCAGATTTGTGTTTTTCTCTCAAACAAAGAAGAATTAAAAAAACGCTCTGATATTAAATAGATAATTAAAAAATCTATTACGTAGCAGAGCGTTTTTTTTTGGAATTGATTTTTGTTTAAGAGAGAAATACAAAGCTGTAATCATAGGGACCGGCTGATAAAGGCAATAAATAAGCAGATTTTGGAATTTATTAAGTTAAATTGTTTATTAGAAAATACAAATAAAAAAATTAAGTAGATTAATCATTCATTATTGTTCCTGTATTTTGGAGCATGCAAAAACGTGCGTTCTCACACAGGAACGCTGTCGAACGGGATAAACAGTATCCTATGTCCGCCTCCTGGCTCTAAGCTTCCTGCTCACCAATTTTCAGCCAAATCGGTGCAGCCGTTTTTGAGTTATAAATAGTGTAATTAACACGACTTTCTTATATATATATATATATATATATATATATATATATATGTGACATACCGATATGTCACATGAAAATAAACTAACTTTATTTGTAGACTATATGGTGGAACATGCATTAGCAAATATCACGAACGACCGTGAATAAACAATGAGTTTTTTTTGTAAATGCATTAAGTGGTGTCTGGATGCCGAAAGTAGAAAATTTGGGATTGGGCGAAGAAGTTTAGACGATCGAAAGGTCAGCTACACCAAAATATAACGAACGTATGGATTGGCTGGGTGAGAGAAGGACGGTCAAATGTTATGAAAAAGAGGAAGATAGTTTAATACGAAGTCTTCGAGGGTGAATCATGCAGGAAGATTTCATTCTGACCGGCATCAGGTTTCTGAACTGATCGTAGGTTCGTGAGAGGGAACGAGTATAATACAGATAGTCAGAATCGGGTTATCAGATCGTGAAATTTTAAGGACAATAAATGATATTGCAGATATTGCATGTGGAAGTAATATTGATGCAGAAATTGGAACTTTGTCGGGAGTGGTAATCGAGTAATAGATTTCGGGACTATGTCATAGGACGTTATCGGGACTGATAATTTTGATAGTTTGAGACCAGCTTGGATAGGGGCAGAAGAGGATTTCTTGGGACTTTGGACTACGGCAAGCTCAAGATATTGTTTGCTAAAAAGGTAACGAGGGACATCAACGAAGAATAGATAAGTTAACCGCGGTATAAAATTCTAAATTCAAAGATATCTTGATCAAAGGCATAACATAAATTCACTAAATTGTTTGCTAAAAAGGTAACAATAAACTTTGTTAAATTTTGTTCTTTAGAAAAGAAAGTGATCTTTCATTTAGTCAATCCAAACAGAAATGAACTAGGAATAGAATCATTCTATTTCAGATTCCCAGCTGCGCTGTATAGTCAGGATCCTATAATCCATTATAAAAAGGATTATAATATATCGTGACCCATTGACCCAGCAAGCCGGACGCTAAGATCTTTGGCAGATATTAATGTAGAGAAAATTTTGTATATCTCAATATATATATATATATATATATATATATATATATATAGATTGTCTTGCTATGGAATATTTATAATAGATTGGACTGTTTTTGTAAATTAATGGTCAACGTTGAGACAGTTTTATTATAGTGTGAGTCACTTTAGCATTTATATGTTTTTCTCAATTTAATCTGGTGTCTAAGTATACATCTAAGTATTTTACGGCTTTGTTAGGAGGTACCATTCTGTTGTATTATTATTTAGAGTTAGGGAAGACGGGGAGAGTAGGGTTTTATTAAAAATATTTTAACGGTGGTTTACTTACATTTTAAATTAATTTTAAGTTTAGCGGCCCAGCTGTCGATCAGATTAAATATAGTTCGATGTGTGTTCTTAATTCAGTGAGGGCTGTACCAGAAGGGAATATGGCAGTGCCGTCGGCAAATTGTTCAATTGTAATTTTCTTTTTCAGATTTGCTATCACACTCCTGGAAGGTTGACGAGAGATGTAAAATTAGTGAAACTGAAATGTCCACACTTTCATCAGTAATTTAAAGAGGCAGAAGTTTGCTTGGTCTTTTCCGACTCAGAGCTGCCCTCTCGACAAGGTTGTTCACACTGAATCATGACTGAAACTCTCTTTCAAGTTCTCTCTTTTCACTCAACATAGAACGCTAAAACCGATGGCTGCAGTTTTTGCGAGAGCTATCTATTATACAAGTTCAATTCTATATAGATTCCTGAGGCTTTTTTTGTTTTACAGGGACTTTTATTTATAATAACAGTAAGCTAAATTAATAAAAGTGAATTAAACGGCATGTAACAGACATCGATACCGCAAAAAGTAATGTATGAATAGATACGAAATTTTTACAGGCTCTTCTATAGGATTTCACTCAGTGTCATGGAACAGTCTGGTAAAGATTAATGCAACCCAAATGCAGAAAATAAATAATTTAAATAATGCGTTGGTGGATCATCCACGATCGTTTTTCTCGCCTGTCTCTAAATACAAATCTTTGTTTCTATTATATTCCGCCAGAGGCCAGTAGCAGTGCGTAAGATCAGGTAATAATATGGTAAATTTTTTAAATGTTGTAGAATAATGGCAATAATAAAAACAATAATGGTAATAACAATAATAATAGCAATAATAATAGTAATAATAACAGTAATAATAATAATAATAATAATAATAATAATAATAATAATAATAATAATAATAAACCTTCCTTAAATCTCAGCAACAAAGGATACTACGCTGATATCACGTCAGTCAAGGAAAGATTACAGGTGTGGAAGTGGAAACCTCTCCATGATTTGAGATTTCCCCTAGTTCTTGAAAGTGCCGACTACAACGCTTGAGTGCAGTGACTCAGAGAAGGGACTCTAAGGGGAGAGACTGAAGGCTTCATTCAAGCAATTTAGGATCAAGTTATTTCAACTAATAACTACAAAATGTTTATTGAAAACTAGGTGTTAATGACAAATGTAGAGTAAGTCAACGATCAACAGACACAATAGATCGCCCATTCACTGGGTGCAAAAATCTCGCCAACACAGAGCAACTACACCGGCACAAGCTCACTGCAAATATTGTACACCAAGCACTGGCAACCAAACATGATCACTGTCAGAAGAGGACACCATCCCTTATTATGAATACAAAGCCCAATCAGTTTTAGTTCAGTTCAAAGTAATCAGTTCAAAATGTATTAAGACCTTTTGATACATACTGATAAAACGATTTCGGCAAGTAAACCAAAACATTTTATTACATAACGCAAAGAAATAGAGAAAGTATTCATTATTGATCCCTGCGGATCTCAACATCAATAAAGCAAAAACAAAAAATCTCAAAATACATTTATAGAATATAAAGAAATATACAAATTTGAGTCTGCTGAAATTATACCAAGTGTAATAACAGCAACTGGTCTTGTTAACAAAAATGTAGAGTATTATTTGAAAAAATTAGCTTTTCCTCCTCACAAAATTATTCCAAAAGCTCAAAAGTCCGGCATTCTTGAAACCTGTCGGATTGTTCGCACCGCTCTAAACAAGTAAAGCTAGGAATGTGGTTGCCTATGGGCCCCTTGTAAGAACTTGGCTAAACTCCTTGGTCATTCAGAAGACTGGGAGGAGCAAGAAATTGCTTTACTTGGAACATCCCACATTTTGCGAAAAGTATTGTTACAGAGGTATCGAGAGCCCATAGATCTGCTCCTCACGAAGCTGGTTGCAACCCGGAGTAGTTTTATATTCAATTGACTCATAACATCTTTGGTCGTAATAATAATAATAATATTAATAATAATAATATTAATAATAATAATAATAATAATAATAATAAATAAAAAAAATTGTCTATTTATGGCGACACTCAGACCACATAGCCTGCTCTTTCACCCAACCACTGGATTTACACGTACAAAATTACGTGTATGTATGTGTCATATGTATGGCAAATAAAGTTTTCCTGAAGCACCTTAGGACGGTCAGAGGACAATTGTTCTTGAAGTGGAGACCGATGGTGCTCCTGCCGGAGTGTCGGAGATGGCGGCGGCGGTGGCGTGCGGTCGCGCTCGAGGCCTGCGTTCGCGTGCCGTCGCGACGCTACCCTCGCGCCGCGGCGCCCGGATGTCGGCGCCGCGACGCCACGAGACAAGCGTGCTGGGAGAGCTGCACTCACGGCAACTTAGCAGACTACTCTATCAACTATCACAACCGACGACGTGCCTTTATGTATCTCAGAGCATAAAAACTTTATTGTTCGTTAATTAATTCTTTACTTTTTTGTTTAGTTTTTCTTCTTTCTTTCTTTCTCTTTTCTTTCTTTTTTCTTCCTTTCTTTTTTCTTTCTTTCTTTCTTTCTTTTTTCTTCTTTTCTTTCTTTCTTTTTTCTTCCTTTCTTTCTTTCTTTTTTCTTCCTTTCTTTAGTATTCTTACAACACAAGCCGCTTACTATCGAAATATTAATGATCTCCATTTCAGCTATACATTTTATTGCTCTGTTTATGACAATGATTGTGAGATGCAGGCACTGCCACATTCCTACCAAGCTGTATTCTGAAAATGAACATAATCAAATTTTCTTGTATTTCAAGCTAACAATTAAAACATTATTACTTCCAAAGTATTTATGGAGGTTCGAATTCAAATTACCTTCGCTGAAATAATTTTTGCATCCACCCCTAATTGATGCCCCACCAAATCTAACTTTGTAATTACAGTTGAATATAAATCTGTGATCTAGATAACTGCTGGATGAATTCGAATGATCATACTGTCATTGAAAATCTGATAATTTACCAATCCTTCTATTTAACCAATTTATGTTATTACTTCACTGTAAAATAGATATTTTCACATAAAGATGTGTAAATATCACAGCATGTAGCGAAAATACAAGTTGGTAGACCTGATATTCTTTTATGACTCCTTAATGAAATATGGTACTTAACTGGCTCCACAAAGAACTATATTGTCATTTCATTTTCATTCCAGAAAAGAACAATCAGAACGATCACTTCACGGAGAAAGAAGATAATTTATAATATAGTGATAATTGAGATCAGAAATATCTTCTTTTTTCTCTATCTAACTCTTTTCGAAATATTCGTTTGGCCATCATTATTACATCTTCCATCATTATGGATTACATATATCGCTGAGGCGCTCTAGCAATCTCAGATCGAAGGGTCGCGGATTTTGAGCATGCTTCTAGCGCGGATGTTTCCTTGTCCATTGTGGCATGGTGGGGCTCTCCCAATCACCATGTATCCCCTTTCAACCCTCATCCATCTTTCCCAGCAGGATTGATTGGCGCATGACGGAATCTTAAAATAACTAGTGAGCCCGTGCGGGAACTCTCGCAAGTTAAACCCCACCCTCTTCCTTATCCTTCCATTTCCATACTATGAGGGAAAGTTGTTAACACTCATTGTCAGAATAAGAAAATAGTGGCCAACTAAACGAAACGTGTTTATTTGTTTAAAAATGGAAAACGATAATTTGAAATGTTCTTACAGAATATTAAATGAAAATAAAAAAACCCAATGAGATTGATGTTTGAAGCAAAATTTTCAATAAAGGTTTATTCAGTATTATAGATATTATGTTCTTGGAACAATTCACAACAATACACTTAAATAATCTTTGCAGTAATTATACAATCTTCCTTGACAGATTTTTTCTTTTCTTGATAGTCACAAAAATATTAGAAAAGATTTATTCGTGAGAAAATGAGGTTAAGTTGTCGTTGTGAAAATACAGGATCGGACAAGCAAAACCCTATACTTTGCAATATTATTTAGCTTATTATCAAAGAGAGGTACACCCGTGCAATTCAGTTGCATGTAAATTTACTTACAGCTTATTCATCTATAGAAATTTAACCATTTCTTCCCATTGGTACCAATTTCACCATTGTTGCGGATTGCAATTGACATGAATATTCAGATGCGTTTATTTCAACTTCGTATTTCTCAAGTCGAAGCGCAATTCCACACGTCTTCGTAAAATTCTCTTTCTTTAGAGACTTTCTTTATTTAAAAATATTGATTACGTTTGAGAGCGCAAAACGCATCTGTACTACTGAAATAATGTAGGAGACGATTCTAAAAATCCAACAAAAGGGAGACAAATAGATTGCTTCTTAAAAAATAAGAAAAATATATGATTAGTGAATTTAATTAAAATGAAGTCAATATATTATATACATTTCTACACGGATCAATAATTCTCAATATTTGTTGAGAACAAAGAAGAATATATGATTCACCGTCTTTATTATCCCGAAGTGGGAGATTTAATTTTAAAATTAATATAAAACATGTTTATTGGACGTGTCAATTTCTGATGAGATTCCTGCAAACAAAACTCAAATGGGAATTTATGCTTTCGTTTTTCTAATGAAACTTTGCTTCATGGAAAATTTCTGTTGAGCTCTTATATTTGTATTCACGATTTTAAGTAAGTTTACTTTTTCAAAGTTATTATATTCTGTGTATTGTTATCATTTTGTACAAAAAACCATTCATTTAGCTCTACTAGTCGTACTTTGAACTAAAAACACAAACATAAAAAATATGCCCTTTGGATCGCATCATGAAAACTCAAGGAAAGAGCATTGCTTATAACCATTGCTTAAGTTCAATAGTTTGAATTTTGAATAAAATAATGTCACAGGTCGATGCCCAAACTCAAACTCTACATGAAATCACTTTCAGTTAAACTAATTAAATTCTAGATATATTGAGTTTTGGACCGAAAACTCACAATTAAGAACGAGGATTTTCGTCTAAGACATATCAATTTTCAGGATCGACAAAATCTGTTTTCACTCTCACACACCCACATTACGTTATCTAGGCTTTCACCTGCCGACTACTTTTCCCACCCCCTCACCCTCTCTCCCGTATCTCCCTGCTCGTGCCACCCCTAAGGGGAGGGGGTGAGATTCACATAAAAAATGTGCCAGGATTTCGCAACGCGTATTCACAATTTACGAGCTGCGGGTGAACGGGTCGGATGCAATCTGCTACTCTAATTCTCATAAATCGAATTTTTAATCATTTATTAAACTGATAACTGGAAAATTTCGCCCGCTAGCTAAACAAAAACAAAATCCTCACTCTCTGTGTGTGCTCAGTTTCGTTATGTACCGAACAGACGTGATACTGTGCCAACGAGAGTGTGTTGTTGTGATCAACCGGACAAAACAGCTATCTCGGAAATGAGTATTGGTGAATATGGATTATTCAAACGATAGTATCGCAGGAAAAAAATTGTGATGGAAGCAGTAAATACTAATTTGGAGACAAAAATTAGTTTCTTTAAAATTCATTAAAGATCTATTAAAATGTAATATAATGGAATCATATTACTTCTTAAATTATATAACAAGTGAATAAAATATATCATTAAAGATTCTCATATTTATTTTTACGATTTCCTCTACGTTAAAGAAAATATGTACCTGTGTTTTTAATGCAAATACATGAAAATTACATGGATATTTAATGATGTCTTTTTCACAAAATGAAGTTACCTTGTAGACAGTTTAATTCAGACCATCAGGTGTCGGTTTCTCTGCCTTTCTGCCTGCCTGCCTGTCTGTCTGTACTGACGCGACAGCCCGCGTGCGGGTGATAGCCTACCAGCAGCGTCCAGGCCTCGCGGCAATGGGTTAAGGGGGTACGGATGGTTAGCACGAAGACATCCCCACACCTTATTCTGGTTTTCTCAGCGTCACACAGCAACAAATACTGGGACATTGTAAGGAAAACGCACATTGTAATCTTCCCTAACCGGAAATTGAATCCGGGGTCGCGTCGCGGAAAACGAAATAATGGTGACTACAAAGGACAATTTTGATGAACTTTTGTACATTGGAAATATATTTTAATTTTGTGGATACACCGTAATTCATTCAACCGTCAGAAATTAAATTTGTATTAAACTTGTATTAAAATTGCACAATTAATATAGTTATAATATCCGACATTTAATATCATCATTGTTCTTTATGTACTGTTTTGTTTAGAAAAATATTTTGGCCATGAATTTGAATCCTCAAACATATGTTTTACATTAATTGCTTCTTCTGTTAATTATGCATAAGGAAGGAATGCGATATAATTAAAGTTTGAATAAAATATATGTTTTAATCGTGATATTGGAGACATTTTCTTATCATTCATATCAAGTTGTTTACGATATTCTCAATCGTCTCATTCGTCCAGAAACTATTGTTTATTACTGCCTCACAAGTTCTCCGGAATTTCCTTCAATCAGCTCTGACGCTTAAAGGCGTAACGAAGCCCTTATACCATTATCGGATCGCAGGAATCGAACACGCAGTCTCCGAGTAGGAGGTCGCGTTTAACAAGCCATCATGCACCGTCCATCCGGGGCGTGTCGCCCGCCGACTCCCGTCCTCCCGCGGCGATTCGTCGAGGAAGTATCCTTAACCCCCCACCCCCACCCCGCTCGGCCCCTAATGCCACGGTCCTTATGATTAACGAACACGTCACCCAGATTGTAGGGGGAGTCCGCCCGGGCAATCACGAGATCCCATCAGCTAAAGCGTTTAACAATCTGCCGGCGACAAGTCTTGCAGCGGGGCGCTGCTGGGTGGAGTCGAGCAGAGAAGCGCGGCGGGTTGCGCCGGCGCGACAGGGAGCGCCGCTGGTGGCGGGGTGCGCAATCAGCGATCGCGTGCGCGCGCTGGGTGGAGTGGTGATACGGCCGATATGAGTAAACCCAATATGAGTAAAATATGAAATGAGTAACCAATATGATAAAACCAATACGAGTAAAACCAATACGAATAAAACCAATATGAATAAAACCAATATGAGTAAACCCAATATGAGTAAACCCGAACCCATACGAGTAATTGTTATTTTTGTGAATGAATGACCTTGCGTTTCAATTAATGGAGGACTATCTTGATGAATTCAATGTTTTTATTTTCACACTGCTAACATTTCGTCACTTGTTTCTACTTGTCAAAGGAACGATGATAAATAGAAACAATTCCCAAATACATGGATATTAATAAGGCAGTTACATATTACATTATTTATACAACTTTATCCTCAATGAATGTACACAGAATAACAATTTTGTACTTACATAATTCTTTCAACCACTGTTTCCATTGATGTGGACCACAGCTTGAGAAACGCTCTGAAAGATCAACATATGACTTTATAAACGGATTTCAAGCATTGGGAAGTGTAATTAGGAATATACGTTAAAATTTAAAAAGTACTTATAGACTACGGATTTTGTTACTCCATTTTAAATTGTAGAAATAAATATTATAAAGTATATTTTCTGTTGGTATTACACTGTGTTGTGTGATTAATTGAATATCAAGAAAACTTTTAATAGGAAATTGGCCAATAGTGATATTGAAAGCGGGTTTTATGATGGTTTTTAACAGTGGTGCGATTGGTGACAAGTACTACAATAATAAAACATATTTACTCAGTTCCCCTTTTTGAACTGTTTAATTACAATGTTGTATTATCCCCGCACGCTTTCTTGAGCCCTCGCTACTCTAGTTGCGAAAGGTGTGTGGAGTTTGGTTATTTTCACAAAAGGTATTTTAAATCAAAATTTTAGACCATTTTCGATGCAAATTGGGAGAGAACATATCTGGTTATCACATTTTGTCTACAACGTTTGTTGCTATTATTTATTCTTAATTGAACTAATGATGGTAAAGGAGTGGGGGGTAGGTATTCCGGGGCTCAAGAAAACGTTGGCGTATAACACAAGGATATTTTCGCCTCTTCAATCCGTTTTTTGAAAGCTATTTAAAGGCTTCTTTTCGGACAATTCTTACCCGGATGAGACTACTGTCAGTTGATGCAGCACAACCTCTTTTCTCGAAACAAGGAAAAATGGAAGAAAGAACATAGCGAAAAAAATAACAAAACTAAAGCCTAATTGAAATTAAAAAACAATAAACCTGAACATTGAATATTTGAAATAAAACTACTATTTCAGAAAAGCATTGAACTTTGATTTAGCAAGAAAAATATTCTGATCTTGCCCTTTTCTATCTGTTGCCCAGAACGGCTGTCTCGCTTTAAATTCGGTGTAATGCGTCAGAAGTTGAGTGGCCCTAATACTGGATGTGGTCTGGGAGTCAGATAACAAGAGGATTTGTGGACCGGTTTGAAAATTTTGAAAAATTAAAAGGGCGAACCTGAAGACGACTACTGGTGTTTGTAGTGATTGCAGTGGTGACATGCAGTACTTCAGTGTTGTATGCAGACAATTGCATTCCAATCAAGGGCCATGAAAATTAATTGTTATATAAATAGTAAAAAAAGTCAGTGGTTATAAAAGTTATATAAAAAAGTCAATAGTTATATAAATCGAAGTTAAAACGGGCGTCGATGGATCAGTGGCAACAGCGCTGCATCATCGTTGCATCTGCGTGATCCTTGGCCAAATGCTATGGTTCCAGTGCCGATATAGTGGCAGATTTTCCACACCAGCAACGAATTAAACCACTACCCGGAGGAGAATTCCAGCGGTCTCCGATCTGATCGGTGGTTTTCCATGGTTTCTTCAGTCAATACTGTAGAATGTCAGAGAGGAACCATTACAAATGGATATGGACCGCGCGCGCGATCTTTCCTTTCTTATCCTTTTCGTCTCCTTTCCTCTCGCACATTCACATCCAGTACAAATGACGGGAGACTAGTCGAAAACTCAGATCATGTTTCGTCTGGGGATGTCCCGCTGGGAATGATTCATGGAGGGGGAAATTACAAGCCGACTAGAAGTTGCTCGCCTGATCTCACAATTCAGCGGTAGGAACAATACCTCCTGAGATAAAAAATGCTTTACAATTACTAATGAACTAATAGTAGACGGGTCCGAAATAAATACTTGAAGTTACCACTAAGTAAATTATTAATCCTTTCTTAATTTTTTGTATTCATTAGCGCTTAATTATTTACAATTAACCAAAGAGGGTGTTGCAAATACCTAAAATACATAATTTTTAAAATTTATCAAGCGACACTATAGCTTGTCTCCAAGCTTCACAGCAAATCACAGCAATTGTCACAGCAAATCGGTTGAAAAGCACTGCCCTAAACAGCACTCCAGTTCCCACCAACCCGATGAAGGCAGTCTAATCTAACCTCACCCACTCAACACGACCGCCTACCGAAAGCCATTTTGCACGCTTCTGATTTTAATACAATGGAGGTGAGACTAAACGGATGACGCCGACCAATGAGAACACGGTTTCGCTCGGCAGCCGCCGACACACCGTCGTAGGCGTCGTTGGCGTTGTACTGTGGCTTCCACTGAAGGAAACGGGACCAATAAAAATATTCAACCCGATAGTTAAATAAATGTGCGTTCGCACTTTTTAAGATGTCTGATTTCAAATCTGGCGTTGGATTTGAAAAAGAATCAAAATTCCAAATGGGAGAGGGAAGATGGATTAAATTTCACATTAAAAAAATATTAGTGTCGTATAGTACAGTTTTATAAAACCAAATCTTTTAGTTGTATACAAATTAGTGTAGTACATTGTTATATATTTATATATTTAAATCTGTTTCATTTCCCTTTTACTGTTTACAGATTTTCAAAGATGCATGAGAGAATCGTACAACAAGATTAATCCTAATTCTTAAGGAGATTTTGTTTGAGAAAAAATATTTTGTAATGAATGAAGAAGATTACAGTCAGTTAAAGTCAGTTAAAACATTACTTTAAATTAGTTTTATATAACATTGGACACATATTCGTTCTTTATTTTTATAGAAAATAAGTTTTGCAACAATTGATGAAAACATTTTTGTTCGATTCTGTCTCGAATGTGTCAAACATGACGATCTACTGAATATGTATTACAGATCAGTATAACAGAAGAAAATCGAAGACGGTAACAATTTATATTAAACTGCGAAATTGTTTTTCATATCACAATAAAAATTAATATTATTTAAATTAATATTTCTAATACTTTTTTAAATGAGTAAGTGCTGTGAAGTTGCTGTGAAGTTCTAGTCAGTGTAATTCAAAGCAAAAAACAGTGTACTGTAGTGCAGTGCAGTAAAGTGTAGTGAAAGCGATCAATGAATTAAAAAATATCTAATTTAGCCAATATTTCTGTAGCTTGTAAATTTTAGCATCACCAACATATAATTATTGGATATCATGACAGAGTTGAAATAATTGTTATAATACTTAATAGTGATAGTATGATTCTTGCATCCTCGGCTTGTACTGTACTCTTTATTATTATTGTTATTATTATTAATATTATTATTATTGTAATGATTGTTATTTAACTGCCACCGGGTCATACCTAATTGCAGTTCAAATAAATGTGTGTGTATACTGAATACAAGTAATTTGTTTTAAAAATCTAAACCATCATTTTAAAACCTAAAATGAAAACCCAAGATTCAAAATTAGTAGCTCAAAGTATCTCTGTATGTATGTATGTATGTATGCAAAACCTGAATTTAATTCCCTATCATTGTCCATCCCCAACTTAGACCGCAGTGCATCGGACGCGGCGACGCGCGGGGGCGGACGAAAAGCCACGCGGAAATGGTCTGGAACTCTCCGAGGAAGTCAGTGCCTTTCATCTTAATGGAGACCCCATAATTCTTAGCGCGGGCGGTCGCCTCGGTAATAACAGGGCGCATCTAATTGCTAGCAGATGAGAACAATAATCGAGCACACACAGAGGGAAATAGAGACGGTGCTGCAAGCGTTAGAGGAGAAAGAGAGATGGAGACAAAGACAGAGAGAGAGAGAAACGGTCGTACAAACCGACTTGCGAGGAATTACCGCCGACTGCAATCAGGTATCACTCGAGGGTTGGAGGGGAGGGGATGGAGGATGGGAGGGCAGAAGGGGAAGGAATTTCAATTAAACTTTTGCTGAAATGCGCGTTTTTTGCGTCCTTTTTTCGTTTAGGACCGCGGAAATTGTGCGAATTATTCTTGATGGCGCGCCCTCAAAGCCACCGCCTGGTGGCGTAGGGAAAGATGCAGTCGCAGTCGCGGTTTCTTGTGTGGTGTGCCGCCCAGCTGTGACGACGGAACTACCGAGAGAAGTGGCTCAACTGATGTCTCTGCCGTGGTGCCTCACACCGTGAGGTCGAAGGTTCGAGTGCCGACGATGGCAGGATTTTCGGCACTAGCTTGTCAGCTGGGTCGAATTCAGTCGCTGTTTGGAAGAGAATATTAGCGGCCGGCTGCTTTCATCGGTAGTTTTCCGTGGTTTCTCCGATCAACACCAGGCGAATGCCAGAGCAGTACCCTACCAAACGGGCCACGGACCTCGCGCGATCTTTCCTTCCTCTTCCTTGCTCTATCCTCTCCCCTTATACGCACACACACTAACATGGCCGATACTACTACATATTCTGGGAGATCGGTCGGGAGCTTCAAGCTTGTCCTGGCTGGGCGGTGCCCGCAGTGGGAGTCTTGGTTGGGGAAACCCACTAGCCGACGGCAGGTCGGCGCCGATCTCGCAATCCAGCGGGGAGGATCATCACTATCTCCCGAGTAAAGCATGCACTACACTTACGGTACTAATGGTCTAAACTGTTGACGCACCCGGCATCACTAACCAACTAACCAACCGGAGCAGTACCCTGACCAACGGGGCACGGACCGCGCGCGATCTTTCCTTCCTCTTCCTTGTCCTATCCTCATCCCTTACACAAACACACACTCACACACACACTAACATGCACTACACTACCACACATGCCGGAAGGCCTGTTGGAAGCTTAGAGCTTGTCCGAGCTGGGTAGGTGCTTCCTCGTGGGAGATACCTGGTTGGGAAAAACCCCGCTAGTCGACGGTGGGTCGGCGCCGGATCTCGACATCCTGCGGGGGTAGATCACGCTGCCACTTCCCGAGGGGAAAGCATGCACTACACTCATTGGACAATGACCTTAGCAGTTGTTTGCACCCGGAATCAGTAACAATCAATCAATCATCGACAGAAGTCCGGTGGTAAGGGTGTGCAGTGCACACTGTGCACTCTGCACTCTCTCCAGGTCTTGCGAGGAAGAACCAAGTGATGTACAGAGATACGAGTTTGAAAAACGCGAATAATGTAGAAACTGATTGATTAAATTATGCTAAAATTTAAGCTTCTTGTTGGACTGGCGGATAAAAGAATTATATTTTACTTTCGAGATTCTCAGTGAGAAATAGCATCTAAATCAATAAAAATTCTTAAATTTCATACAAACACAGACACAAACCAAGATATTAATTAAGAACAAGGTACAAATGACTAATGGGATATCAATGAGAAATTGTTCTTTAAACACATTTCAATTCTTAAAAGACTTAATCCAATTCATTAACAGGCTTTAGATTTCAGATTCATGTTTTTGATGCAATGACTCTTTATATTCTCAGAAGGAGTGACATTACGTTTATACTCTTCTCCTTTACTCCGATGCTCGATTTTGGATTCGCACAGCCTCATAGCATTTGGGTGAAGAGATGGCGTCAGAAAAATTACACATTCAATGATCTGCTCTTCGGAGTGAATTTAAGATTTATATTGTTTACAATGAGTTTTGTGTGTGTGAGGAGGAAATACTTATATTAACGAATCCTTGACAAGAAACACCCCATTTTTTTACTTAATGTAGAAACAATGGTTAACTATATTTATATCGTCTTTAGTTAGAAAACCGTGTTCAGAAATCTTTCTCTTCATAAAAATCACTCTACGAGTAGGAATTTTCTTATTTAGATTTTAGTTAATTTATACCAAAAAGTGACGAATTAAATACGTTCTTCTTTTATTATTCGCAGCATTTAACTTAAAAATTTAATTTACATAATGCCCCCTTTAATTCATTGAAAAGCAGTATATTAAAAATTTTTTTAATTTTAATTTTCGTTTATCAGTTAAACTAGAAAATGTAACATTAATTTATCCTTATTCAATTTTACGTTATTTGTCAATATTCTTTAGTACTATACTTTCATTTACTAATCTTGCCTTGATAAAAAGATTTCTATTTAGTTCTTTCCTTCCAAAGTAGTGTGAGTCTTTTGATAACTTATTTATGTTTTTGTTTTTACAAACTCCATTAAGCTGATGTAATGTTAAATATCAATTTTGCCTTTCACATGCAATATCTTCCCCAGCATGGCCATGCTGGTATTCCTCAGTACTACCACAAGCATGTTGGTTTGATATTCGTTATTGCAACAACATAAAATATTGAACATGAATAAATTTAATATTCAGATGTAAAACACATTTGGTGTAAGCATATTCAAAATATGAAAAAAATACTAACATACGTTGTATTTAAACGTTGTGAAAAGTACGCTAGCAAAACTTCCCCATCAGAAACTCCTGACTCTTCTGACTGCCTTGTCCATTTTACAAGATTTATACATGTTATATTCTCTCTCATATCTGTCTTTACTTTTCGTAGGAAGAACATTTTCATTGCTTTCTCAGCTTCTCATATTTCATACGGAATATGATCAATATCTTTCATTTCAATTTGTTTCTTTATATTATAAATCACTATGGTAATCATAAGAACTCAACACAAGGGCAACTGAAATGGGTCTTGTTCAGAACGAATACGATGTCATTGAGTGTACGCCTTGAATGCTAAAGAGGTAAAATTGTCAAAATTAAAATTATTCTTAAATGGAAATGAAAAAAGTATTCAACGTAACATGAGCGAAAATCGGTAAAATTACATTTGAGTAAGTAAGAAAACTCGCTCGTAACGTCGCTCATTTTCTTGAGCATACCACTCGTGCAATTATAACCTTATTTATCCACTAGTTTCGTTAATAATCAAAATTTTATTAATTTACAATTAATAACAATCACAACTTTGCAGCAAGTCTCCACTTTCTTGAGGGATGATATTTTTTGGTCTAAAATCACTTGAATTTTTGTAATTATTAAGGCACTAGCTTTTTTACTTTTTAAAATTTTGTTACCATTTTAAAGTTTCAAATTTTTGAGCATATATTTTTTGTCGTATGACATTTTATTCAGAGTATCTTCCATTGCCATCCTCAATTTCGCGTAGCTTTTCTCCAACTGTGCATTAATCGCCACCTATATTATTTCAGAAGTATATATACCTTTTGCTGCTCTCACACGCAACCAATCTTTATAAATGATATCTCTAAAGAAAGAGAATTTCACAGAGACGTGGCAAATTGCACTTTGACTTTAAAAATATGAAGTATTTGTTTTAAAAAAATCCCAAATTTTTAGCATTTTGAAGTCCTTAAAAACTTAACGAAGCATTTTGAGGCTTTAAAAACTAAATTTTTGAGGCCAAAGACCTCAAAGAAACGTTCCTTATACTAGATTCTACATGATGAGATCTTCTTGGCCATTCTATTACATTTTTGCTGGCTTCACGCTTCTCTATTCTACCTCAACTATTCACAGTCTGTAGAATCTGCAACTGCTTGTGAAATTAAATTGAATACTTGATATTATACACAGTTGAAACTTTCTGCTCGGTAATAACCTTAAATAAGAATAGTTTGCATTGACAAGAGTGTGTACTGTATTTTATTGTTATCAATTACGAGGAAACCTGCAGAATAAGTGACAGAGGACAACAGTCTTGAAGAAAAATATGTATTACAGGCTGCTTAATATGGAAATCGAAAAATAGGGAAGGGGGTGGGGTTATACATGCGGGAGTTCTCGCACGGATACGGTAGTTTTTATATAATGGTAAATGTTTATAAATCAATGTAATAATAGAATAGCTAAAATTATATTAGTCATGTTTCTTCATCATCATAGCAATGAATCGCTTGAGATTAACTACGTCTTCCACGTGACAAAGGATATTCTACAAGTTAGATCAGATTTTCAAGGCGTAATTTCATTACTATTGCCTAAATAGACGAAACAGTAGCATTAATGAATGCGCGCACTTTAGCTAAAGTAAATACCAAGAGTAAAATGCGATAGTGCTTGAAATCAGAATGCATACTATACCTTGAAACGACAGCTTATTTGTATAATACGAGTGTATCGAATACTCAGTAGTAAACATGGTATTGTTCAGAGTATTTTACAAATTTATTCCTTAGAGGGTATCACTTGCAAGTCATAAACCGTAATCCGTAAGGAATTCTTTGAGGTCACGTCAATTAAAGTCAAACTGCTGTGTCGTTAGAGAAGGAGACATATTTCAAATTACATTAGCGTTTATGTGAGTAATAAACTACTCTCTACGGCCCACTAATATTGAACTGTAAATTGTAAATTGTCGTTTCTTGCTATAGAATTGCTTGGAATTTACTTGCGTTAAGAAGATTACTTTCAAAGGTTTAATTAGCAGAATTGTCTTTTTTGGTTAGCACGTGCTTTTTCAAGAACGTGTAACAATTTCAAAGGTCTATCTTATGAAAAAATACATGAATAATTACTTCATTTTGATCCTTACATTCAAATTTTCTATTATCAACCTTCTCTGATACAATTTTACTCAAATTGCGATTTGCCGTAAAGGTATCTCGTTCTCTCCTTACAAAACATTTATTTAAAAAATGTAATACATAATTTATCATAAATAAAATAAGTAATTCTAGGTAGAACTTGTTTGCAAAATTTTTATTATAGTGTAAATGTGAAATTTGTAGCTTGGAAAAAGGATTGGAAGACAGTTTTGGTAGACAAATTGCAAATCAAAAGAATATTTATAGTTGTAATACTAAATTCTAGGTGGGTTTGATGTGGAGATAATAGGCTACAATTATCGTTTCGACTTGTTTGCGCTGCTATTACAGCATATTCGGCACTAAAATAATTCCAGCATATTCGGCATTGCAGATGAAATTAGATACTAGTGCGTTACGTGATTTTCAAAGTGGGATTTTTGGTTGATCAAAGGAGCGGAGTTGAAGACCGACATTGCATGGTTGGTTGGCGCTGGTGGAGTCTAATGAAGCGTCTAACACATTAGGAGTGAATGCAGGATGGCGGCGACGCGGTAGAGGCCAGCAGAAGAGTTTGGGAGGAGAATGTCACAGTCGCAGTGATAAGTTCGCTCCGAGCAGCGGTAGGGTACACATCGCGCTCCGCTCTGCTCAGCATCAGCGAAAGTGAAATACATTTTCGACAAGTCTGTTTAATTTACAATTCTAAAGCATTAGTGCCAGTGTGAAGTGTTGTGTACAGTGCGCCGCACAAAGCATATCTACTTTATCCAATAATTGTGGCAGTCAGCGCCGCCCAGCCCTGGCTTCGGCCAGTGCATCGCCGAGGCCATGGCGGCTGTGTACGGCACGAACGCCATGGACCATCCCCAGCCCAACGCAGTCTCATGAAGAGGACCATCTAGAATCTGAAGAACAGCAAAGAATCCGTGACCAGCAGCTTACCGTCCGGCCATATCGTGGCAAGCGGAGGCTATCAACAGGAGCTGAAACACCACTCGTAAGCAATGCCGGTAATGGCATACCGAGGTTAGTAACCATGACTTAGACAGCGGCCTCGCCCTTGGCCAAAATGCCCGAGTGCCCTCCGGTAACTGTAGCAGCAATGCAAAACCACAAACAACAGTGGTAAAGAAGTTTTAACGATACCAGTGATGAATCATTACCGAACAAAAAATCAACAAATAACACAGACTATGTCTATTCAGTGCCGACTGGAAACAGATACGCACCACTAGAGGAACTAATTAATGAACCAAGGTTCACCTACATTAACGACACTTCGAATCAAGAAAACGAAAATGTCAAAATTCCTCCTATTTATGTTAACGATATAGAAAGCATTTCTGAATTCAACCGGAAATAAAATCTAAAGTAACTAATCAGTTTACATCAGATATTAAAAACAACCGAATCAAAATAATGTTCAGAACCATTGCCGATTTCAGAAAGGCTATCAAATATTTAATCAATACCAATAGGAGATTTCACACGTATAAGGACCCGCTAACAAAAGTTTTCTATAGTGTTTAAAACCTACATACATCAATAACCCAAGAAGAAATATACGAAGACTTGAAGGAAAAGTGTTCATCATTAATTAGTGTCACACGACTGTATAAAACAACTTCCCATACCTGTTGTTGCCGCGGAATTTGACGGCAGACACAGTATTGAATCAGTGCTTCAAATTAAACAAATTTGTAATTTGAGTGTTAAACCTGAACAAAGACGAAAAAGCAAAGGCCCTGTTCAATGTCTGCGCTGCCTGGACTTTGGACACACTAAAAATAACTGTAACACACAATCGCGTGTATTTACTGTGCTGAAAATCACTACTCAGTAAATTGTCCCAGCAGGAACAAGTACTGATTTGTAAGAACTGCAGGGCCCCACCGCGGAGATACTCGAACTGAGGAATGTCCTTCTACAAGAAACTTATAGAATCCTCCAACAAATGCACATGCAAGGAATCTCAAAACTAAATCAAACGATGCCAGGCCTCCTGCACCCGATTCTCTACCGACAACTTTCCAACTCTCAATCAAACAATCAAATTCCAAACTTCACTTATATGAACAATCCGCCTAGAGCAAATCAAACACCCATTTCAATCATAACCCCGGGCAATCAACTCATCATATTCCTAATCAAGTAATAATTCATTTATGCACTCACTAATTAATTCAATCACAGCCTATATTACCAATATAATAAATACTATTATTCCATCAATCATAAGCAACATACAAAATTCATTCACAGCGTATTTTAATTATAACAATAGCAGTACAACGCCTTAGCAATATAAATCTACTAAACTGGAATGCAAATGGCATAACCAATAAAAAAACGAACTTAACTATTTCTAAAAGCTAAACAAATCAAAATAGCCTGCATAACGAAACCCATTTGAAAATCAACAAAGTATTCAACATACCAGGTTATAATACAATCAGAACTGACAGACCTAACAGTAATGGAGGAGGAGTCTTAATACTAATCGAAAATCTCTCCCATATATACAAGTGAACCTCCTAATACGCCTGGTTTAGAAACAACAGCAATTAAATTCCCATTAAATAATAGACTTATAACAGTAATAGCAGCATACAAATCACCACACATAAAAATAGAAGTCACAAACATAGAATCTTTATTTCAACTGAACACCCCCACTATTCTCATTGGAGATTTAAACGCAAAAAACATCAGTTGGGGCTGTAGAATTACAAACAATGCCGCAGACACTTATTAAAACTAATAACTGACCTAAATTTAAAACATTAATCCCCCCAGAACCAACATATTATCCATACGACACGAACAAACATCCAGACATTTTGGATATCGCAATTACGAATACACAAACCACATACTACTCAACACCACTATTTGAACTGGATTCGACCACTTACCAATCATCATCTCTACATACCCGCCCCACCCCACCCCCACCTACCACACATTAAACACGAACAACATAAACTGGAAGGAATTCAGGAAAATAATAAAAATAAAACCCCAATTTCAAAATCTTAACACCCCATTAGAAATAGAAAGGAAATTTCATACTTACCGATATAATTACAACACTATTAAAAAAAAAAAACAGAAACAGAACCAGAAGGTTATGGACCAAACTCAGAAACCCACACTTAAAGAAAGAAAACAGAACCAGAAGGTTATGGACCAAACTCAGAAACCCACACTTAAAGAAAGAATTGAACCTTTTAAATTCAATAACAAAAAAAGCAATAAACGACTTTCATAGCTCAACCTACAACAAACTAATAAAATCATTAAGCACAACCAATAATTCTCTCTGGCAGTTCACTAAAAAAATCCTAAAAAGGAAAAATAGCATCCACCTCTAAATACCCGGATGGGAAAAATTCCCTTTGACAAAGCCGAAGCATTGGCCAATCATTTTGAAACAACATTCACGCTCAACAACACACCAACTCATTCCGATCATGCGATGATATTACAAACAGTTTCAGCCCCGAACTATGATGTACCACAGAGGATAAAATTCATATCCCCAAATGAAGTGAAAACATAATTAAAAAACTTCCACACAAAAAAGCCTATATAAACAACATCTATAACTCAATAATAAGAATTGGATATTACCCTATGGTATGGAAAAACTCAATCATAATACCCATTCCAAAACCATATAAAAATCATAGCAGTGTTGAAAACTACAGACCGATAAGTTTACTAAACACACTTTCAAAAATCTCGAGAACTAATTCTAAAAGGTTAAATAGCTACCTCAATCGACCCAAATTATACCATTACACCAGTTTGGCTTTATAAGTCATGTATCAACTGCACAACTACTCAGACTCTCAGAAAATATCACACAGCATTTCAAAACAAACATCACACAATAGTTACATTTCTTGACATTTCACAGGCGTTTGATCAGTATGGCACGAAGGACTATTATACAAGCTCGAACAATGGCAACACCAATCTATTTAGTAAAAATCATCAAAAGTTTTCTAACTGATAGATCCTTTACAGTGTCCGTAGAAAATCACATCTCAACCCCGAAAATAATGCAGGCCTTCCACAAGGTTCACCTCTCACCCACACTATTCAACATATACACAGCTGACATACCCACTACAATACACACCCAATTAGCACAATTCGCCGACGATACCGCAATCTACAAATCCAGCCACTCACTTAAGACCATTACCGATAGGATACAAAATCACTTAAATGAAATAGACCAGTGGTCAACATTGTGGAAAATCAAACTCAACCCAACTAAATCAACTGCGAAAATATTCTCACTAAGACCATTTTCTCACCCACCACCATTACACATTAATAAACACACAATTCCATGGACACCAGAAAACCAACCAGTAAACGACACAAGACTCAACTGGAAAACCACATAACACTAAAACAACAACAAGCAAAAATAAAAATAGCTCAACTAAAATGCCTTATCAACTCCAAAAGCCGGCTATCCCTAACAAATGCCATTACAATCTATAAAGCAATAGTCAGACCATTAATGCTCTACGCATGTCCCATCTGGACCAATGCATCTATTTCTAACATAAATAAACTCCAAATTGTACAAAATAGATTCCTCAGATTAGCAACACATGCCCATGGTTCATCTCTAACGCCCAACTTCATAAAGAACTGAATATATCACCGATCATCAAACATATTGCCCATCTTTCCAATAATTTTACTCCAACCTAAATACAATTAACGAGCCGTCCACTACAACCTGGCCACCATAATTGACTTCCTACTAGAATTAAAAATAGATTTCCTGCCGAAGCGTTCCTGAACATTTCTCTTCTAATTGTCCACAGTAGGGGCTCTTGTAGTTTCCTACACCTATAGTAAGGTAGTTTAGTTTTAAGTTTTTAGTATTAAGTTTAGCATAAGTATCAATGTAAGGCCATTAGTCTCGTCAGTGTGGTGTATGTTCAGTCGCAGTGATGAATTGATTGATTGATTGATTGATTATTACTGGTGAGTCCGGGCACGTCCACGGCTAAGGCCATTAGTCTCGTCAGTGTGGTGTATGTTCTTTTGCTCGGGAGGTGGCAGTGATTACTGGATGGCGAGATCCGGCGCCGACTTACGGTCGGCTAGCGGTTCTTTCCTCCAACAGTAGGGTGCCGTCGCAGCATGTGTGGTAGTGAAGTGAGTGTTAGTGTATGTGTGTGTGTGTGTGTGTGTGTAAGGAGAGAGAGAGAGAGAGAGAGAGAGAGAGAGAGAGTAAGGGGTGAGAATAGGACAAGGAAGAGAAAGGAAATTTCGCTCGCGGTCCGTGGCCCGTTTGTTAGTGTACTGCTCCGGCATTAGCTTGTTATTGATCGGAGAAACCACCGAATACTACCAATCAGAGCAGCTGCCCGCTAGAATTCTCCTCCAGTCAGTGACTGAATTCAACCTAGTTATCAAGCTAGTGTCGAAAATCTTGCCACTGTCAGGACTCGAACCTAGGACCTCCCGGTCAGAGGCACTGCAGTGACATCAGTTGATAAACCGAGCCACCTCTCCCAGTACAACCTTCGCCGTGGCATTATTCTAACAACCAAGAACATTCGAATGGAAGACATGCCAATGGATGGAGTGCAGGTGCAGTGGTGAGTGGTGGCTGATGTGTAAGCGATTGGCATAATGTGTGGTGAATGGAGCGTGGTCTGCATGAGCAAGTGTTTAAGCTGGCGCGTTTGTCGTTGCGTTGGCAAGAGAGTTGGCGGTTGGGATTGTGGATGCGGAAGCGAGTGCGGGGGGAGGGAGCTCGGTTGTGAGTGGTGGGTGGAGTTTTGTAAGAGGAGGGGAGGGGGTAAGATTGAAGAAGGAAAGATCGTGCTCAAACCATTTGCTAGGGTACTGCTCCAGCATTCGCTAGGTATTCATCGGAGAAATCATGAAAATCTACCAATTGGAGGTGCTAGAATTCTCTCTAGACCGTGATTCAATTCGATCCAGCTATCAAGCAACAGTCTAAAATCCTTCCCCGTCGATACTCAACCCTAGGACCCCCCGGTCAACGGAGCTGCAGGGGCAACTGAGTTGCGCCTGAGTCATCGCAGCCGGTAGCTCACCTTATTGTGATATTGATAATAATAATAATAAATAATAATAATAATAATAATAATAATAATAATGGTTAAGAATGATATATTAATTACCTGGGGTTCGATTTTATTGAAATATTATTGCTTTTATTTTCTCTTAGGAACAATGCCTTGTAATATAAATATTAATTTTATGATATTTCAAAAGAAAATCGGCCATTTTTATACGGAATTTTTTGCATTGTTTGACAAATTCGACTCGTAAATCATTTTTTTCCCTTTTCCCTTTCATTTTAAAGCACTTTTTGCTGATTTCGTAGATTTTAAAAAACATTTTAATGGAACTCTCTTCAAATAATATTCACAAGCTGCAACAAATGTTCTCCATAGAATTCCTGAGTGGCGTAATCGATTTCTTCACCCAAAAATTGTAGTCAGCCGCTGTATGTAATCTAAGGTTCCAGTGACGCCCATCAGTCATTGTCAGTTTGGCCGATTTCGGAATATCTGAAGACGGATATTACCTGGTAAAGAACAGTCCAAACTAAAAGTTGGCAAGCTGAGCTCACTTGAACGAAACGAAGAAGGCTGGTCATTGCTTGAACAAACGAAGAAGGCTGATCATCAGTAACATATTCAACAGCTTGAGTTGTTCATCTGAAATGGTTTCCATCGAATTTTTTACGTCATTTTTCTTTACTTTCAGGGCATTTTAAAAACATTTAAAGAGCCTTTTATTGATAATTTTTGGCGATGTTTTAGGTCATCAAAATCTGTCCACTATTAATTATTGTCACGGGTGAGAGATGTTCTACGCCATTGCGTCCTATATTTTTTTAGTAGGTGACAACGATGGCGGTTTGCTTTTGCCTTCCACTGGACGACGCGGCGGAGCCAACGAGTTGCCGATAAGCCATCGCACTGCGCCTGCGTTGATATAGAACGATTTTCCTAAGGAGGAGCTAAAGTGACAGTTCGCGTAAACAAGTGAACATCACATGTATTTCAGAGAAGTATCACTCCGCCGCGACAGCTGTTCAGCTACGCCCCTTCGTAAAGTGCTAATGGCTCCTGTGGAAACATCCCTATGCAGATGTCTTACGAGTTTCGCTGTGGTATATGCACGTACGCGAGTCTGGGAAATATTTAAATTTTATTTCGTATGTGAAAATCTCTAAAAATGTTCTCACAGTAAGTAAAATAAAACTGCCACGAATGTAAATGAAAGCTCTCAATCACAACTCGCCACACAACAGCACAAAGGCCGGAACCACGTGCATCGCTACGCATCTCGCAAGTATCGATTTTAAAATAAACATAATATTTATCACACAAAAAGTAAATTCAATGTAATGTTTATAGAAAAAGAATTTTTCAAGTGCACATAAAACTGCACTTCGTTTTTCAATTATTTCTCCTGGCGCACTATATTTTCGTCGAACGAGGACATCACAAAATGAGGCGTTGAAGCCATTTACAAGTTAGCCAACTGCAAACGAACGAATGCGGGAAGGGAGTCTAATGGGCTCGAGGGCACAACGACCACAGAACCTTCAGTTATGTTGCCAGCAGTAGCTGTCACTTTGGCTCATCCTTAGGCAAATCGCTCTATATGAGAGGCGGTGTGTGGGCGGTGCCTCTGCGGAGGCAGCGGTGGCGCGCCGGCGGCGGCTGCGGGCGACGCGGTGTCGGCGCCCGCCCGCGACAATTGCGGGGCTGTCAGTCCGCGGCAGCGGCGCGACCGCGGCCGCTCTCGCGCGCGCACAAAAACCCCAGCGCAAGCCCGGGCCGCCCCAGCGCCGCCCCGCGCCGCCCGGCCGCCCGGCCGACTGCCCGCCGACTAAACCGGGGCTGACAGTGACAAATCGTTCGTTCCGAAAATCTGGAGGACGCGAGGCGGCGCGGTGCGGTGGAATAGAGGACAACCCGGGCCGCGAGGACGAGTAAAGATAAGAAACCAAGAATAAAAAAAGGAAGAAGCGGGAATAGAAAACAACTGGGAGCAATGGACAAATGAGTTTGGATAAGAACACCATGTAAAATATAAGGAGTGAATAAGATATGATCAGAGAACATAGCTGCAGTAATTGGAGTGGGGCGGTTCATGAAGGATTGACAGGTACCTATGATGTTGCGAAATGAACGTGACGTATTAGATTATGAAGCATGGCCAATATATACTTTAAAGGTACGAGTAATGGAAAGACTGAGTACGAAAGTGTCAGAGCGGAAGATAGTAATACGAAAATGTCTTGAAATAAATGATGATTGGTATGAATATCATATTAGTCTACATGAGGGATATTGAAAAGGTATTTCGAAATTTAACGGAGATAGGCGACGTGAAAGTTATATGAAAAATAAGCAGAAGAAACTAGAAATATCACAAAACAGGATGGAGAAAAGGGAGAGAATGAATAAGAATGTGCAACTGATACAAAGTGAAGGGAAGAGGTAAAATTTCAAAAATAATTCGAGGGAAAAATTATTTTAAAAACTTTAGTTCAAAAAGACATGGATAGATAGATGTCAATGAAACACAACGAGTTTCAACATGATCACCGCGGTCTTTAATGGAATAGATCACTCAATGAGGGACGAAGTGAAGAGAAGAACTTTAAGAGTTAACATATCCAGGATCACCGAAAAAGAAAAAAATACAGTATTTAAAGCTAATTTTGAGTTAATTCTGATCCAAAATTAAATATTTTTAGAACAATTAGAAAGACGAGTAAACAGTTTTTGAAAGAGTGAGTCTCCTATACGAAAAACTATCTGATGTTGATTATAAAATGACAGCTAATAAACTAAAAATCGCCAATTGTGAGTCAATTCTGATCAGTCTTTGAGAGCCATGAAATATTTGTACAGAGTCACAACTACGAAACAAATTTCTGATAATTCCAATCTTTTACGTACAGTAAAATCCCAGTATTCCGAACTAAATGGGGTGAGGTTTGTTTGGATACGGAAATGTTCGTATTATCCGAAAAAATGTACAATACATATACAAATACATCCCTAGGACTACCAGTCACAGTGAAAGGTAGCCTGAGATGTGAGAAAAAATGGCAACTTGGCGAAGCGATCGCATGATTACATCGTCACAACGTATCATGAACCAGATTCAGTTCCTTATGGCAAAAGAAGATTACTGATTTTGCACGTTCCTCTAAGTGATAATTACCGGTACATAAATATGTGATATACACTGTATATACCAGTTCAACAAACGTTTCATTTCGACAACTTGTGTTTCAATAATAAGTTGTTTAATTCTACAGTAATTATAAAATCCTTTCTTTACAATTCAAATATGCATTTTATTTCTTTTTTATTTTTTCCCTTATCCCGAATTCTGATCGGATTATCCAAAATTTTGGATTTAAGGGGTTCGTATTAGCGGGGTTCTATTGTGTAAATATATTTTGTCATAAATTTCATATCAAAAAATTAAAATTCACCAAGTGTAATATTTCAATCATAAGAACTAGTATGAGAATAATATGGAAATCATTAAAAATCTATTCAGCAGTAGTCATTTAGATTTTTGAATCATATTTCTGAATTTTGAATTTGCCAGTAAATTATATCAGCACATTTTTATGGTCCTTGGATTCTGAGAATGTACTTCTCTCCTAGATCTCAGATACCTGAATAGACTCAGCGAGCTTTTATATAAATGAAATATGATTATTGAGTTCATGATCCAGTGTAGCCAAAGATAGAATGGTGAATGAAATTGATATATACGAAATAATGTGGTGATATGAAATAAAAGGGAAGAGAAATTGGAAAACCTCTACAAAAGCTGCTACTCACCCAGTTTGTCCATCAGGAATTCTTCATACAAGAACGAAATCTCAGTAGACAGAGATGGAAAGTTAGCGTGCTGACCGCTCTGGTACGGGTACCGTGAAAGGGGAAGCACAGAGGGAAATACAGCGAAGTTGCATTGCTTGCACCGCTCGTCATTCCGAAAGTGCTTTTCTGAAGTGAGACCTACTGCCTTTCCGGAACCCGCTGTACTGCTTTTCGGACGTTCGTTTTACTGCGTCTTGGTAGTCTATTGTTCTGCTTTTTTGGAAGTATATTGTTCTGATACTTATGGATCGTTTGTACTATTTGTTTCTTATATACTGAAAAATTCACAATCGCTCCTTTGAATGGTAGCAAATTGAGTTACTGGCAGTACAAATGAAGGAAGGAAACCCTACCTTTTCACTCTTTATTCGATAAGATTAAGGTATGATTATTAATCCGACCACATAGGATAATTGTCTGCTAATAGAAGAATAATTGCTTTCAATATATTTTTAGAACGTTACATGAAGAGATTTGAGCAAAAATCCGTTTCCACTGTCAACGGTCCATAAACCTACACTTCACCGCATTCCACAGGGGGAGGGAGCAGCGATACGAAAAACCAACTTCGAATTTTCTACCATCCCCATTGTGTGCTACCGCTCCATTACGTTGCGTTCCGGAGCCTGAATGTGCGATTGATGATGTGAAGGCGTTCATCTCGCGGTTGTGTCACCAAAGTTCTCGCCGTTCTATTTGCGGTTTCAAGAGTGTGTGACACGTCGCGCGTTGCAAAGGAGGAGGTTTCGCGACGTGGGAGGCAGCCGTTCCGGTTAGCGCGTTTTGCTCGTCAGCGTTCCTTCGCTAGGGTGGGCTCTTAATCGGTCTTAAAAGGGAAAGGACGTGTTTTGAAAAGTATGACGTAACGAAATGATTAATGAATAACCGTCAAAATTAAGAATAAATTTCCGTCCTCTATGGCCATTAATGATGAGTGTTACAGATCATTCAAACATAAGAACAAATGATTCAAACATTTATGACGAAATATAAAATAACCAAATTCTACCTATCTATAAACATAGATAAGTAGTCGTTGTCCCAACCTATTCATGTCGTACAAATCAAAAAAAAACAACACCCAACCTTAAAATAAATATTCTACTGAAAAGATAAAAATACGTAAAGAATTAAAATTAATTAGAATTTTTAATGGTTTTCTGGTATATTTTTACAAGTTTGCGTAAAGCGTAATATTAGTGAGTAAAGTCAAGCTAAATCCAAAAATAGAACAGTGAATCAACCAAGCGAAAACGAAAGGGAATACTGAGTTGTGATGTAGTTGTAAATAAAGTAAATTTTTATTACAGAGTTACTATGCATTACAAACGATAATTTAAAGGCTTCAAAGAATAAGATACAGGAGTGTGACGTTATTTTGGAAGACCCATTCTATTGGCGATAATATTTGCAAATATCGCGCAAAATTTCCCGCAATATGGCTGCTATACTAATATTATACTTCAAGGTTAAATATTGTTGAAATTCTTCATACTTCTCTTAAGCGAAATATTTCATCAGCCAGTTTGAAATTCAGAATCCCTCAACAAATAACTCGCAAATCCACTTAGTCCTCGTTATCCCCACAAAGAGCAGGTAACGAAGTAAAGACGGCACCGTCGACGCCGGCTGGGGCGGCGGGAGGGGGTGGAAATCAATCAGAACAAAGGGCGGGCGGGGGGTAGAGCGACGGCGGCGCATGCGGTGGGCGGCGGACCCGTGCCCATAATTCAATAAGCCACCGCGTGGCCGCACGCCGCACGGCCGGCAGCTCGGCTCCTCGGAGGGTGCGACCATGGTGCTCGGATGATGACGGTGCACAGTGGGCGGGAAAGGGATTCGAAATGTCGGTTCATTAATTCACTCACTCACGCACTCGTTCACTCACTCATGCACTCTTCGCTCACTCACTCACTCACTCATTCGTTCACTCACTCACTCATTCACTCACTCACTCCTCTTTCTCTCTCTCACTCCTCACTCACTCACTCTCACATTCACTCACTCACATTCACTCATCACATTCACTCACTCACCATTAATTCATCACTCGCTCATTCATTTAGTCATTCCGTCACCCATTCATTCATATTATTTATTCACTAGCATACAGAGAAGCTCCGGCGGTTACTTTTATCTCAAAAAAGTTTATTCGTGCTTTGAGCAATTGATTTAATTATTCTAGTTTGTGGTTTAATGTACAACGTATACCTCTGATGAATGTCCAAATCCGGACCGAAAAGTTGGCATGTTGTAAAAAAATATTCAATCAATCAAACAATGATGGCTTATTTTACATGGTGAAGTCAGATCAGGCCTGCTCATCCCCCTGATCATGCAAATTTCGCTATGCCCTTTTTGCCATCTAGTAGAGACTCACTAGCTCGACTGTTACCACTCGAGCGCCAAAACAAGCAATTTGGATATAGCTCAAAGGTTTCTTTTAGGCTTAAAAATCTTTTACAAGCAGTAAATCTATAACATGGGTCAGCCGGCTTTACTTCCCATCGGAAGAATTTTCTCCGTCTTAAACGGCTTTGAAGGGGTTTGAATCTGCGTCTTTGGATATACGATCTCATACGCTAACCGTTATACCGCCAAATCCGACAATATTTCCAAAGAGGATAACTTGACATTTATTCAATTGAACGAATAGTCCATACCAAGCCGACCTGGATGGCCGAGGTGGCTAAAGCGTGTCGATGTGTGCCGATTCAGCGCCGGGGCTCGCAGGTTCGAGTCTCGCCGTGGGCATGGTTGTTTGTCAGTGGTCTTTCATGTATGTGTGTTGTTACGGGAGACTGATGATCACAGACCGAGCAGCCCGCAAGTGCGTCAAAGTCTAGTGTAAAGGTTAATATGTGTCCCCTTGAGAGACATAGTGGGTATGCGGGACATATAACCCAAATCGGCATCTCCTAAGCTGGAAAAAGACTCAGGACGAAAGAATAGTCGATACCTCCAGCATACTATGACCCCTAAATAGACATTTTCTACCACTGCTTGGCGGCGGGGGCGTCGCGGGCGGCACTTGGGGCTCCCGGGGGCGGCGGCGGGGTGGCAGCAGCCTGCTCGTACCTGGGCCGTCTGCCGCCGCCGCCGCCGCGGCTGCCACCGCCTTAATTACCGGTCGAGGGGGAGCTTCAGTGGGCCACGCGGTAACGAATGGTGCAATTACCGACTCGCCCCGCCCCCGCTGTCCCCTTGCGGTGCCGGACGGTCCCCGCGCCGCCGCCGCCGTCGCTGCCTCCGCCACCGCGCATCCGTTACTCCCGCCCTCGCTGCCGCCGATGTCCCCGCCCCCGCCGCCCCCGCCGCCCCCGCCGCCCCGCCGCCCCGCCGCCCCGCGCCCCGCCGCCCGCCGCCCCGCCGCCCCGCCGCCCCGCGCCCCGCCGCCCCGCCGCCCCGCCGCCCCGCCGTCCCGCCGTCCGCCGCCTCCGCCGCCCTGCCGCCCCAGCGCTTGCGCTCCCAAGCGCTCGCGGGCAGCGAAATGTCTTCCTTCGGCGTGAGAATTCGTCCACGCGGTGCCGCCGAAAGTTTGAGCTGGACACCGCCCCCTCCATCGTAGAAACTGAGACAGGCAGCCCACGTATCCAGGGGGAGACGGAATTGGTATTGTGGGGAATGAGCCGCACCCCGGGGGAAGGGGTTAAATTTTTTTGTTTGTGTTTCCGGGAGGTTAACTACGTGGTCATTCATCCTCTGAGTTAGTGGTTGTAGTGCACTTCACTCAGCAGTTATTATCGATATTGTGTGTTGTGCACGTAAGCAGACGATCTACACGTCGCATCGGCTTGAGGGATTTCTCTCTCCAGTTCTCCTTAGCAGGTCACATTCTTGTGTTTTTAAAAATATTGTTTACAATATTATCAAATTAAGCTTTTGCTTGAAATAAAAAATTCAGTTCTGCGCGCGCCCTCCCTTTTGTCAGTTCCTGTATCCGTTCCTATCTTAGAAAACCGGATATTGCTGCTAAATAGTGATCTATTTCTCGTGAAATAGTTTAAATGAGATATTGCCGACCAAATACAGAAAACTGGTCCTAGTATTTCCTGGGAAATTACAAAATAATGAATAATAATTCACACAACTGGAAGATACCTAGTGGTTTGCTTTGGTCTTCCACTCTCCAATCAAATACAAATGAAAGCAATATGAAATTGAACAACTCAAGTTTGTTAAGCATTTGTCATTTTACATTCTCATTTTACTTAAATCAGAAGACATTTAGTTTCCATAGTCCTTAAAAATAACGTTTTCCACATTTTGAGGAAGAATAGAAGCTTACGCTACCGCTACCGTTGTCAACACAATTGACGCCGCATCCAAGGCAGAGTTGCCAACGTTTTGGCAGTTATACTCAAACATTCCTAATGAAAAAATGCATTTGCATTGACATTTGAGGAAGGTCGCAGAATGACAGCCGAAATGTCGGCAACTGTCCCTACGACGATGCGTCTCCCGGACAGCCAAGTCTCTATCGAGAAGGAAGAAGTTGATCGACAGTGGTTCTATGCGATATGTCTGTGTTAGGTAAATCAGCAGTTGCGACTCGAAGGACTCCACCCGATGTTCAAAACTGCAATAAGGAAACCCTTGGTATCACGCTTCTCGTAACACCGTAGAGCTTGCACTTCACATATGACCACTTACATCCTTATTGTAGCATTGTGTCTGGAATTCTAGCATTGTGTCTGGAATTCTAACTCTTGCTTGTGTTGTCAATTGCTCAGTAATGCACCCACACGCGTTATGGAGTCGGCATCTGGGACATTTTCAAACAGGATTACCATCATATATACTGCACTAACCACATTTTATAATACTTCGGAAGGTGCAACATAGTTCACTTGAATTACGGAATAGATCTTGTGAGATGGAAATAAATAACAAAACCAATTTCATTAGTATAACATTTTAAGCTTACATACCTACTTAATAAAACAATTAATTAATGAGAAATTAAAAACAAATTTATTTAAATGGCAGATGGAGCAAAAGATGTAGTCATAATAAATTCAGCAAAAAACAAGGAGCATTGGGAGTGTCAGTTGGAGTTAATTACTATATAGATCAGGCGACTGAGACAAATGTTTGAATTTCCTGTTAGTTATACGACTCACGATTCTGAAAGTTTGCATGAGGAGAGACATCAGAAGTCAAGCGCCGTTTCCGAGAAAAAATGTCATGTCTAGAGAGGACAGCACCTATCCGCACAAAAAATGATACATGTCGGAAAATGTTCGTCAGCGGACATTTTTTGCCTTCTCAGCGATTCTTCTGCTAGATAACTAGAAACAATGGTATTCACAATCATTACGAAGCCATCACGAAAGCATTTTGTCTTTAGAAACTTGCGGTCGGGACGGAAAGGAAGGTCTCGCTTCGGAATTCAGGCACGATTTTTCTTCCATCAAGGTGCGGCAGAACAAATGTTTAACTCCAAATTGCAGCTTTTTAATAGACCTAACGCTGCGATACGCACGCGATAAGAGCAGCCAGCCGAAAAGGAAGGCAGTCCACCCTTCGGAGGGGCACAGGCTGCGACAGGTGTTGCGGACGCCCCATCCCCCCTCTCTATCCGAAAGTCTCCCGGTAGGTTTTTCTGGCAATAACTCAGAGATTGTGAATTGCTCTAGATAATTAAGCTTGTTCAGAATTGGATTAGAAATACACGAGTAAGACATAAAAGGGGTAATTCTTCTTCCTGAAGTCGTGCTGAGACGTTTATTGTAGTGTCTTGGAACAAATGCCCTCTTTAAGTGTAGGAAAAAGGACTATTTTTTTGGGTGAGATAGTACCGGAAACAGTATATTTGTTACATTACTTTAATAATGTAGGGCGGTTAGGGTGCGTTGAGGTAGAGATTTGTTTGTGTAAACGTAACAAAAGCTGCCTATTGATATTTAAATTAGGTAATGCGCGAATACTGAGAAAGATATTAATGGTGCTACACCACTACATACATTCTCGCATTATTTTATATTTTGCAGTTTTCGAAAAATTAGAGATTGAACGAAAATGATACCTGCGCCAATCTTTTCAGCTTTCTATTGCTATATACGTGAAAAAGAAATAAATAAAAATTTTGTAGCCGATTTTTGAAAAAATGTTTTTCTTATAAATTGCCTGAACTTCAAGCAGTGTTTACGCGAAAACTACTCATTTAAAAAAAGAAATATGACGGTTTTTAAAGATCTGATTATTTTAGAACAGATTTCATTTAGTATAAAAAAATTCTCTACAATTGAACTTTTGCAATGTATTTTTTTTGCAATATAGGAAATACAGAGAGTTCGCCGAAAATAGAAACAGCACCAACATTTTTTCCGTACTTGATACACACGAGAAGAAAATTTGAAGAAAATATTTGGAGCCGTTTGTTAAAAAATAATTCTTTAAAAGTTGCTTTTATTTCACGCAAAAATACTCGAAAACTACTCACATTTCGAACAATTGTATATGACTTTTTTTTCAAGATGTCTTTGAATAACAGATTTCACCGAGAAAAAATCTCTGTTTTCAATATTATAGTTGTGGGAAGACACCGAATATTTTTTAATTTTTGCAATTTTCGAAAAATCAGGAATTTCAACGAAAATTAGACCAAAGTCGTTTTAATGATTTTTTTACAATTTTTAAAGATATTGTTTAATAAAAAATTGGAGCAAGTTTGAGAACATTTTGAAAAATTTGTTGGGATTTCATGAGAAGGACTCCCCAAAATCAAAATATTTGTTTCAAACTTGCAAGAACTCTAGTTGCTCCAAATAGATCAGGGAATATCAATTTGGCGAAAAATCGTCGGAATGATTTAGACCCTACTGTTGACCACAGGCGGAGATTGCAAAGAAATAGACGGACAGTCAGACAGACACACACGCGGCTGGCGGTCAGGTGGGCAGATGTTTTGCCGTCAATCGTTTTTTCCGTAAAAAGGACCCACAAAACCTGGATTCTTACTACAGAACCTGATGGAGTAACTAATTTTCTGCATATAGGAACAATGTTATTTCCCTTTCGTTACCATGACCCACTGAAAGAGTTTTTCTGTCGACGATTTCCAGCGCATGACTACAATACATTTTTTTCTTACGAAGTAAGTTGAGAAAGTAAAATACTGTAGCATCAAACACGTAAAACGGTTTAAAAATCACAATTCATCACGAGTCAAAAATCACAATTTCCGTTACACATTTGACAATTACACGAGAAGTACGAAGGATATTGTTCTTTGAGTTAGTATCGTTGTACTACGTCACTTCAGGTACCGAATACTTAAATGTGATGAAACAACATTTGCAGTTGCCACAATTTTTAATACTAAGTACTTCTTAGGCTATGTTATAAAGGTAATATTTTAGAAATTTGTATTACGAAGGTTGCTCCGGAATAAATATGGAACTTTTTGGAAGATAGAAGTAAAAAAAAATAACTGAGCTTCACAAGAAAAGTAACATTAATTTTAACAATGATACATAATACTTATTTACCATTTGAACTGTGTAAATGAGTATAAACAACTTGTAAAACTATTGTACGACAGCTTCCGGGTCAATGACCCCATCTCGATCAGGTTTTTCGTCCAGTTTCCTGATCCATTGAGCAAATGCTGAGATGGCCCTTGTTTTGCTTCTGGACATAAACGTAACTTCATTCCCGTGCACGTCTTCTAGAATTCAGTGGGAAATACAATTATTCAAATTATCGTTTCCATGTCGGAAGTAATAAGAGCCAAAATTATTGTTATTTGTCTTTGAAAATAGATTTTATTACATGGAGTTTTGATTGTTTTTTCCTTTCAAAATTCAAAATTTATTGCTTATTTATCTTTGAAAATAGATTTTATTACATGGGAGTTTTGTTTTTCTCCTTTCAAAATTCAAAATTTATTGTTATTTATCCATGAAATAGATTTTATTACATGGAGTTTTGTTTTTCTCCTTTCAAATTAAAATTTAAGTATATGACTTAGAGTAGGGATCACAGAATTTTGAAAATGTACACATCACTTTTCCATAGCACGTCATACGCAGTTTTAACGTTTTGACGTAAAATAAATAAATAAATAAATAAATAAATAAAATTGCAGTCTACGGACTGGGTTTGAATATGAGGTTCCATGCAACAGCTTACGTAGTAGTTTACTTGAGGTTTGTCTGCAACAAGCTATTGCGGATTCGGTGGTATAACGGTTAGCGTACCGGACTGTTGTACCCAAGATTGCGGGTCAAACCCGGTCGAAGCCGTGGAAGGGCGAAAGAAATCCTTCGTACGCTTTCCTTCGGAGGGAAAGTAAAGCCGGCTGTCCCATGTAGTACAATTTCTGCATGTAAAAGATCATCTGAGCATTGAAAGCAAACAAGCATTAAAATCGCTTGTTTCGTCGCCCAACATAATACCTTCTTTCTCCGCTAGATGGTGAAAGGAGCGTAGCGAAATTTGCGTCGTCAGACCGAAGAGCGGGCCTGATGGTTCGAGTCTCGCCACGTAAAATAAGGCATTAACAAAGCCAGCTAACCATTTGTAACTAACAGGTGTTGCTGGCACTTGGACCGTACCTGCTGAGTAACAGAATTCAATTTCATCCACAATAACTCTAATGCTGCATTGCCTCCATCGGAAGCCCTGACCTTCTGACACAGTGCAGCTGCGGCTTCCAATACTTTAGAGCATGTCGGCCAGGGCCTTCAGAGGCGGGGCAAGGGCGCCCATACGTCACTTCAAACGTCTTCCGCGGGAAATGAGACTCATTAAGATCATTTAACCGTGCCGGAACATGCCACAACACTGTGGTTAACTCCGGATTTCTGTCGTGATGAGAAAAAATGGCACCCTGATTTGCCCGTGTTGTTAAAGGTGAAAAATGTCATCTGTTCCGGTTTCTCGCCACTATTCTTAGTAATCACCGAGGCAGAAAGCTTTGAAAACAATAGTTTTGTATGCTTTTATACTTGTAGATAGAGAATTTTTTGAATTCACTGTAAATGACTTGCGCGAACCCATAATTAACAACAATTGTAATTTGAGAGCTGGATGAACTTGTTTGTACGTTTTTCACAAACAGAATAGGTTATCTAGCGTCTTCGTCAAGAGGGATCTATTCTAGTAGTGAGAATGGAAGACTGAAATAAATGGAGTTTTGTTATTACTTATTATTAAACGAAGCCATTGCAACAATTAAAATTTTCTATACTAATATAAAGTGAAATAAATTAGCATCTTACCAGTCATAAGATATAAATGCATTACAACATGTTACAAAATTACTTCAGAAGAGATCTTAAGGGTATTCTTATACTCTTAAGGTACAGTAGGCATCCAATTTAGTAGTTTCTGGACGGCAGTGACACCCATTTTGAAAATTACCTCTAATAAGGCAATACTATATGCACATGATGGTATCATTCCTAATCCAAGGACACTCGATGCAACAACGCCATTCCAGAGTAATTACTATCAATTTCAGTTCTCCACATATGACATGTCTGTGCCACTAGCGCTCGGTAGCAAAACTACTCTTTTACTAACGACTCCTACTTCGTATTGCATCCTCAGAGAAATTAATCATCTCTCATTCCGTATCACCATAAAAATTGCTATGATCCTAAATCCAACGCCATAAACTGTTACTGCAAGAATAGATGCTCCTGATTTAAATTCTCATAATTTCACGTGACCAATGCTCAGTAGTAAAGCCCATTTTCACAAAACATCAACCTTTTACATTTACCTTACTACATTTCTCAGAAGTCAGTAACTTCTGCCCCACCATTGGTACGATTCATAATTTTTCGGTAACCATTACCAAATTACAGAATAAATGGAGACCGATTTCATTTCTCCTTCTGTATCATGTGTAGCACTATTGCTGTGATGCCAAACTCCACTTTTACTTGCAACAATGCCCTATTTTACTAAGAAAACAATACAACAGAGGATTTACCTTCTTTCCTGTCGTATCATTGTAAATGTAGGTATTAAAAGATACGAAAACTCTGTTCACTAAGCTCATCACTTAGAAGTCTAAATCCCCTTCCTCGCCGCATTGCCATACAGGCGTCTCCTCACATTCGGTATTCGGCGAATAGCGAGCGTCTGCTCGCCTAATGTCAAGTAATGTGAATGGGTTGCCGAACGACGAATGTTCGGTGCTCGCCCTATCCACCGCGTGTGTCTTCTGGACTCATCAAAGGAAACTAAGATTCGCCGAGGATATCTGCTGCTCGGAATGGGGCGGGCAATAGCTCGCTATTCGGCGAATGTTTTTGGTTTTTCCCCCTTTTTTTTCTCTTCATCTCTTACATTATTTACATCTGGTGGTATCACTGAGCTACCTTTTTCCTTCTGGTGGTATCACTGAGCTACCTTTGGAAGTCTATTATCACCTATTGTCTCTATATGTTTTAGCTACCTTTGCCTATAAGATTGCATTCTAGTATTAAATGCAGTTACTTGTAACTCCTTTCTTATTTCATAATTTATTATTGGGTCTTCCCTTGTACATCCTTTTATTCTTCTTAGAAACTTCATCGCACTACTTTGTATTCTTGTTAAAGTTCTTTATGTAGGTATACACGTATCACACCAATAGAGTAATTTAGCAATGGCCATTATATTGTAAAATTTTATTATCGTTTCTGCCTTGTTTTATTTTTAAGTATTGTAATAGTCCATATATTGTTTGATATTTCATCAATTTTATGTCTTATTTTTCTTTTCACCACTAATTTTGCACCTTATGTAATCGAAGGAGGACTTTTCTAGAATTTTGTTTCAATATAATTTTTTTTCCTAGAAACCTCGTTTTTTCTTTTGAAATGGTCCTGCCATAATTCATGCAATTTTGTTAAAAAATGGTACGATTCTAAATCCACAGAGACTAACTACTATTACAAGAATACATTTCGCCGATATAAATTCACCATATTTCTCGCGGCGAGTGCTGAGTTGCAAAACCGATTTCCATCTACCACCCGTACCTCCAACCGCATCCCTCAAAAGCCTTAATTCCCAATCCAGCTAAGTACGATTTTAGATGAAGCTTTGAACCGACACAAGTCAAGTTTATACCTTGTTCAGAAGTGCACATTGCCTTAGCAATCACGGCTAAATCGACATCTGACATTCTGGAATGAAAAAAAACTTGTTTACATTTTTTAGGGTGTTCACATCTATTGAAAAAATAAAACTTCACAAGTTACTCTACACAATATCGCGCAAAAATGAAAAAAAGATCTGAGGTCCCCAATTGAGGACCATGGCAGTTAATGGGTTAAAACATAAAATAGTTCTAAATCCGCTGCCTCAAAGTACTAATACAAGAATACATTCCTCCGATTTAAATTATCCATATTTTGCGCGATGAGTGCTGAGTAGCAAAACCAATTTTCAGCGGCCACCACAAGTGATGGAAAATTTTATCAAAACATCAATACACCAATATTTCGATACATCGCTAAAGGGTTTTCAATGTCGATGAAAACATCAACGAAAAAACACCGACGTTTAGAACATATTTAATTGTTTTGTTATCAGCATATGAGTAGTATGTTAATAAAAATTATTATCGAATGTAAAGAATAAAATTAACAATAAAGAACATCGTGTTTCGTTAGTCACTTCCATTCCTTACACTCCATTCCCTTTCACCTCCATTCCCTTTCGTTAGTCACTTCCACCTTTTAGTCACTTCCATTCATACACTATCGAAGTAAAACCACCCAAAATTCCCTCAGATTGCACAGGCGAAATGTGTAGCGTGGTAAAAACGATGACGTAAAACAACGATATTGCTGTGGATTGATGCTACTCTACAACGTGCCTAAAACTCATTATTGAAAAATATTAAAATTAAAAAAACATCGATGTTTTTGCAACAAAACATCGATGTGAAGAAAACATCGAAAGCAAAATATCGATGTTACTATATTGATGTTTCTGGTGTAAAAAATCGGTGTATCCCCCACCGTAGCCTCCATCCGTAGCCCCCACCCGTAGTTCCAACCGCATCCCTCAGAAGCCCTCACCCCGCCCCTTCCGCGTGAAGAGCGACAGCCGGGGCGTGAAGGGGCGGTCGAAGGGCGGCCATACGTCACCGGCAGACGTCTTCCGCGGGAAATGAGCCTCATTACGACCATTTAGACTCGTCCGACCGCCGCCGCCGACCCCGTGGTTAAACCGACATCCCCGCGAGGAAAATTTTCAATAATGGTCGCGAGGCGTGGCGTCGGACGTTCGTTTCTGACCAAAAACACACCGAAAGCGTTCCGCTAAATTACGGGCGTAGATTGTTTTAATAATTGTACGCTTTAGCGGAAAGCCGAAAGGCGAAATGATAGGGCGGTGCGTTTGTACGGGGGAAGGAGGCGGGAGGTAGCGAGCGGATTAGACGGTGTGGACGCCGCGGCAGATCGGACGCCGGGGGACAGATGTCTCACTCCGTGTGCGGGAGGAAAACCCCAGGCAGGGCAGTCTTCCTCAAGCCCTTCTGCTACAGCAATGACGGGTATGTAGATTCATGGTAGACGTGATATATACGTACCAAAAAGTTTGTCGTATTCAACTGCTTGATTGATAATTTTGACTGGCTGGGTTTAGCTCAGAACTAGCATTTCCGTTGATTCTGCGCCAACTATGACAGGAAGTCCTAGAGTTAGTGACCCGATTTTGGCTGGTTTCCGGCACTAGTTACACAGCGAGGTTGAATTCAGACGCTGCCTGGAGGAGAATTCCAGCGTCCTGTTCCTCTGATCGGTAGTTGTACATGATTTGTTCTAACAACACCAGGCGAATGCTTGAGCTGTTCCCTAACAAACGGACTACGGACTGCGCGCGATCTTTCCTTCTTCTTCTTCCTTGTCCTATTCTCTCCAACCTTACTTACACATCTACACATGCATTACTACCACACATGTTGGGATTACTCTGCAATGCAGTGAAATGCAGTGGCGTACTGTACCTGTGTGTAATATTAAATAGGTACTTTTTCTATTGCCAATGTCGGCCATCTCAGACCACGCATCACATTATTCTCCGAGGCCCTGTCATATTCATCCAGAAGGGATGAGTATCTTTTACTCGCTATGAGGAACTGCCTTTTCGGTTGTATCAAGTATTCAGAGAGGCTGTTAGACTTGAATAATGAGTGGTGAAGGGACAATTGCAAATACGTCCATGCCGATGCAGGATTATTATTATTATTATTATTATTATTATTATTATTCTATTTTAAGACGTTTTGTAATCACTGCCACCAAGTTGTACTCTATTGAAGTTCAATATACTCTTCATTCCTTAGAAATCCTTCCCTAATTCTTGCAAAGATCGTTTTTGTCATTTACTTATCTCAAAGTCATCCGTCTCCTGTCTGGTTTATCACATTACTCTCGCGTCCGGCGCAGCTCCGACGCTGGGACAGATGTCTCACTCTGGCGGCGGGCAGTGGGGGGGGGGGGGGGGGGGGGGGGGGTGGGCGGGGGCGGGGGCGGGGGCGGGGCGGGGGCGGTGGGCGGGGGCGGGGGCGGGGGCGGGGCGGTGGCGGTGGGCGGTGGGCGGTGGGCGTGGGCGGTGGGCGGAAGGACGACTCGCCACCGCAGGGCGCCGGACCTCCCAGGCTCCTCTCAAGAGGGCGTTCTGCTCGGCGCGTCTGTCTCTCGCGTGTCCATTGTGGCGCGCGAGGAAGCGGGAGGGCGAGCGGTGGGGGGTCGCGGACAAAGATTTCTGTTTACCTTCGCCCCTCCTAGGCGGACGCGGACAGCTGCGGTCGGCCGCTGTGCAATTTTGGTGCGGCTGGATACTTGTAGAGTTCGCGCGCGGGATCTCTGTATTCGGTGACGTCTCATAGGAGGCAGACGGCATATCTGAATGCCGTCTCAAAAACATTGATTTCGTTGATTTCCGACAGGCAGCCTCGATCAAAACAATTTACGTTTAGGTTTCGTGTAAGAAAGTACCCAACAAAACCAAAGAAACAAATTACAAACGCATGTACACAAATTTCTGTTTGTGAGTTTAACGATTATAATTCCTAACTCAATGGCGATAATCAATATTTTATAAAGAGCAATAGAACGCAAAATTACTCAACTTCACACCAGTGCAATGTCTCTCTTCTCATGTGTCACGCCCTTAATTTTAAGAATCGTCGAGTGCACAGATTTCTCATGCAAACTCCACTAGATAGTTTTTGCATGGTGCACTGTAATACGAAATTGGTGACTGTACACAACTACCTGTGTCGTATGAGGTGTAATGCATATTTTCCACTTTTCATTCTAAAGACAACGATAAAAGGAAATAGTTCCCAACTGTGAACGCTGAGTGTGATTCTACCACTAAATTCCCTTAAACCACTCCTCTTAATTCGCATTTGTTTCATCAGATCTGCCCTCCATCATGATGTTGAACCATGGAATACAATTACAAACATACACTGCCACAACAGTTTGCGATAAATTCCATTTCTTCTAATGAAGAAACTTGTATGGTGTCCCATTTCGAATCACGTGATTACTCCACAATTCTGTTCGAATATCGTTTTCCGATGTAATTCGACGTGACGTTGAAGTTCGAGCATGCGCGACGGTTCAAAAGTAGCTTCATCGTATACGACATTGTGCATCTCAGTGTGCAACAACTATCCCGTATCAGGTGAGGTTGTGTGCATAAAAACTGAATATGCTGCATTTCACGATTCCTTGCTGATTACTGCTTTCTTGTAACGGAATGATGAAGTAAATAAAGCTATCCCAGTTCGCCAACTCTCAGTTTCAAGATCTTAAGGAGTGACCGGAGATGTGTGAGGAGGTGGTGAGGATGGAATAAAAAGCGAGTATGAGTATAAATTGTACTGTACAAAATAAATCGAACACACTAGAATTCGCAAATTTTTACAATTTAATTTACAATTATTACACCTTAATTCATTTAAAAGATATACTAAATAATTAAATAATACAAAAATCAATGATTTATAATATTGAATAGACAATTATTACACCTTAATTCATTTAAAAGAATACTAATAATTAAATAATACAAAAATCAATGATTTATAATTTAATAAATGTACGTGGACATTAAATTTAATGTAAATTTAATTAAATTTAATGTAATTTCTGACAGCGTATGCATGATTGTCAGTTCAAAATTTGAAACAAATTTATGAGACAAAATATTACAGAATAAATTCCGTGAAGATAACACAGTATTACAGATTAATTATTTACCTCTCTGATTTATGTCTGTCTAATGTTAACCTTGTGTCAACTTGTCAATATTCATTGAAATAAAAATGAGTAAGCTATTAGTTACGACTAAAAAGTTAATGTTTTCCTATTGGGTTCAAGTTCTTGAAAGGTCTCATGCTCGAACAAGAAGTGAATAAATGTATACTGCAAATATTACATTTCAAAAGTGAGATCACGGAAATTAAAGATAATTTTTGTTTGTGACTGGAGAAGTTTTGGAGAAGTTTTCGAGCGCGAAAGGAAAGCGAAAGTTGGAGGCCAGATAAACAGCTTGAAGTTGGGTCTAGTTTTTTTTGACGTCAAGGGCACTTCCTTTCTCCGTTCTTCATTACATGGCCTTCTGTATGCATCATTAGTCCTCAGCAATACCCACTCGACTAGCTGTCGTAAGGACTATAAGGCAAGGACTCTTACGAGTGAACTTGACACTTGAGTGGACGGAGGAGTCGTGGTTTACGAGTCGTGCTTCGTAGGTTCTTTATACACACGAAACCTATTATGGATTACGTAAGGTCCATCTCAGTGAGCGTGGTAATATCACTGCGCAGTAATGAAATAATAAGAATATGTTATTTTTTCAATGCCTTCCACGTTACTCTTTCATCAATGTAGTTTTAATGATGTACATGGTACTGTGCAAAACTATTTTGTATTCAGATACAAATTCATACAAAATCACCATACACAAACACATCACTCAGATATCAAATAGAGCGAGAGGATTTGCAAAAATAAGAGTTTGTGGATCAAAATGAAAATCATGAAAAATCCAATCTAGTTCAAATTCAACATGTGCAGTTATGCGTGTTAATTTGAATTCATAATCTACGTTGGAGGACAATATACTGTATCCTTGTTTTTTATTTTCATCAACAAAACTCATGTTATATATTAACGTATGGTTCCTATTTCTTTAACGATTTGATGTTTAACCACGGTTAAAGCAGCTAATCTGGCAATTTGATGCCAGACACATTTATGTTTTAATTATCAAGAAGAATCGAGTGAAGAGTTAAAAAATACGGGAATAAAACTATTCCTTTAAAGTTCAAAATTTAAGTTCGAACATTCTCAGTGTTACATTTCGTTTAACACTCATTCTACATTAACTATTGCGATATTACACAACATTTCTTTATAAAATCGATAATATTCTTACGAGAGATTATAGAATAAAGGTCAAAGTAAATAAGTTTTCCGTTTCGGTATACATCGTCACGAAAGTTTTATTTTAAACTGGAAAGAAATTCAGTTGTATAATTAGTAGTAAATTTTATCTTACTAAGTTAACACGCGCGCGCGCGTGTGCGTGCGTGCGTGCGTGTGTGTATACTAGGGCATGCAGCTATTTTCAGCTTATTGCCAAATCTGGTGAAATGAAAAATGCAGTCGTAACATACAGTAGTGCAATTATTGGTAGAAAATGCAATAGTTCAATTGTTTTACTAAGTTAACTATATTACGACATATGTATATACGCAACGTATTGACAAAAAAACGGAAAGAACTAGCACATTTCGGCCCACACACTGCGAGTAGAGGTGCTTTCCAACGCGCAAACCTACCGCAGCGGGGTCGATGGGAGATGTTGCGCTGTTAATGGCGTGTGAGCGGTTACTTCGCCCCGCGCACATCACACCTCGCCGATTTCCCCTTTCACTCCCCTCCCTCCCTCCCTCCCTCCCACACTAACCTTCACCCTGCTCCTCCCCCTCCCTGCGCTTCGTCGTGCGCATTAAAGAGAGGTCTCTCACCGTAGGATGAAAGCATAGATCATCAACCAGGCTTCTAATTAAATACAGGTTTCTTCCTCGCCTTCTGTGATGATGGTTGCTCGTAATTTCATTAACAGAAAATGACGAAGAGGAGGGTAATTAATCGCGTTGATTATAATGAGTTGCTTCCGAGGATCGCTGGCTGCGCAGAGCAGGAGATGCAAAAAGAAAACAGGGTGCCAATAATGTGTGAGGTGGGTAGTCTACGTTCGTCGAAAGTTTGCAGGACATTAAAAGGTAATATTGGCTTCTGGTTTCAATTGTTGTTAACAAGCAAAATATCCGACATTAGTCGGGCTTTCTTCATACTCAGTTCTTACGAAAGAGGAAAATATCAATTTTATATAAACCACGGGGTTTAAGATCATTATTTTTAATGTCATTGGTTCAAATTTTAATAAAATACTACAATTTTACTTAAATTTTATTTTACAGTACATTGCTAGTGCAGGTTATAATTTTTATCTTACGGAATGCTACACTCCTCTAGCAAACTATTAGGTGCAATTTGTGCTGCACCGGTACTGGCCTCTGGCGGAATATATTAGGAAACAACCTGCTCTTAGCAATAGGTGAAAAATAATGATCGTGGCGAATCTAGCAACATATTATTTAAATTATTTATTTTCAGCATGTGTGTTGTATTAATCCCTATCAAACTTTGCAGGAACACTGCGGTAATCCTGAAGTATGTAAAAATTTCGTATCTATTCATACCCTACTTGTGTGGTGTCGAAGTTATATGTCATTGAATTCATTTGATCGGTTTATTTTCTTTAGTTTTCATTTATTGAATTCATTTGAATTAATTCTTTGAATTCGTTTTCTTTAGTTTTTGTCTCTGCACGAGAAATGCCTGTTACTGCGTTCATGTTCATATCTTCTTTAAATGACTTTATTAATAGTTATTACTAGTTCATTCTAATACTAGTAATTAATACTATTACTAGTTATTCTTCATTTTATAAGAAGTTCTAACTTGCCTCAAAATCATGTCTAATTCAATGCCTATGTGACTTCCATGCAGAATGTAGTAGACTGGGTTTCAAAAACAATATTTTTCTATTGCGTTGGGATACGCTCATTAATGTTTAGCTTAATTACTCTGAATGCATATATTACAAAATGAAAAATAATTAATTTTATCAATACTCTGCCCTGTGCCACACCCCAAAACCAGCATTCTTCTTCCTATAGTCATTGCCTTGCCCTACTTCACCTGGCCCCGACCCTAGAATGTTTGCTATGATCACTAAGAATCCTCTCTTTATTCCATCCTTATCACCAATATTCTCTTCTAATTCACATAGCTGTCTGACTAGTTTCGAAAATTCGCCACTATCGGTACTCGAACCGATCAGAGACACTGCAGAGGACACTGCAGAGGCAAAGTCTTATTGGGTGGCAAAAAGTCAGGCGCAGCCAAACACCACCTCAACCATTCGGCAGAATCACTTCGCTGTTCCCGTCCGAACTTTCCTTCGGCAGAACACACGGATCCATTCTGAACGCACCCTGAGTCGAAAGGCGGATCCATACGATCAAGGGGGGGGGCAGCACATCGTGTTTGCTTTTCATGACGCGACCCCGGGCTCGATTCCCGGTCGGGCAAGATTATAGGGTACGTTTTCCTTGCCATATCCCAGTATATGTTTCTGTGTGACGAGGGGAAAACTCACTTCTCAGGTTTAGAAGGAATACGGCGTAGGGATGCTTACTGCTAACATATACCCTGTAACCCGTGGCCGCAAGAACTGACACGCGGCTGGTAGGCCCAGATTTAGTCAGAGGTTGTTGCGCCGAAAGACAGATACACTGTAGATATGATAATATACAATATTATTGTTTAAATAATTACATAATTCGAACATACATAAACATTTAAATCAATTTTGCCAAATAAAGGAAGGTAAATGAAAACTCTAGGCCTAAGAGGGGGACATGATCTATATGCTCCCTCCCCTGGATCCGCCAGTGAGTCTCTTGCGCATGGTATACGACTTCACCCGATGAGCTTCAGACACCAATTTGCGTCACAATATTAGCGAGAATTTTTAAATGCAGCCAGATACCAAAATTATCTCATCGTTATAAGATATTGAAACAGATTTTGGAAGTATATCTGTCAAATATTTCATCTTGTACACCCTCATCGTGTTAGTTTTGGTTGGCTACTGTTGAAAACTTTGTATCGCTTTAAAAATGTTTCTCAACACTTCTCGCTGTCCTTGCAACTTGTCGACCAGCGTCTGGTCTGGCTTTTCCAACGAAGTGCTCGTTCTGTGGTCACGTAGTTCGTGACGCGAAATGGTGATGTGCAGAACCAGCTAAAATCGGTGCATCGGAGGAAACCACCCATATACGAGTGACAGCTTGTGTTGGCAACATAACTGAAGGTTCTGTGATTGTTATGTCCTTGAGCCCATTGTACTCCCTTCCTGCATTCGTTCGCCTGCAGTTGGATAACTTGTAAATGGCTTCAACGCTTCCTTTTGTGATACCCTCGTCCGACAAAAATATAGTGCGCCACGAGAAATAATTGAAATTAGGAAGTGCAATGTTATGTGCTCTTCCGTACAAATTATTTTTTCTACAAGCATTACATTGAATTTACTTTTTGTGTGACAAATATTATGTTTATTTTAAAACCGAGACTTGAATATGAGATGCATACCGGTGCACGTGTTTGAGGCTATTGTGCTGTCGTGTGTCCAGCTGTGATTGAGAGCTTTCTATTTATGTACATTTGTGGCAGTTTTCTTTTACTGATTGTGAGAGCATGTTAAGAGATTATCCACATGCGTAATTAAATTTCAGTATTTACCGGACTCGCGTTCGTGTATATACCTTAGCGAAACTCTTAGACTTCTGCATATGGATGTCTTCACGGGAGCCATAACCAAACAGTTTACGAAGAGGCGTGGCTGAACAGCTGTCGTGGCGGAACTTCTCTGAATTACGTGTGATGTTCACTTGTTTAGAGAAATGTCACTTTGACTCATTCTTGGAAAATCCTTCTATGCATGTGATGTTCACTTGTTTAGCGAACTGCCACTTTGGCCCATTCTTAGGAAAATCCTTCTATGCATGTGATGTTCACTTGTTTAGCGAACTGCCACTTTGGCCCATTCTTAGGAAAATCCTTCTATGCATGTGATGTTCACTTGTTTAGCAAACTGCCACTTTGGCCCATTCTTAGAAAAATCCTTCTATATTTCCACCGCGCGCGGCTCCTCCACCCCGCCGCGTTCGCCAACTCGTTCGTGTCTTACCCGCCCGGGCGGGCGGCTCGGGTCGCGGCGAGGCTCGTTTTCTTCTTTTACGCGCCCACAAATCACGCCGTCCCCCTTCCCCTCGCGTCGTAATGCGGCCGCTGAGCACGTCGCTCGCCTGCCCGCCCGCCCGCACCTGCCCACGTACACGCGCACGCCCCGTGCGGCGGGGGTGCGCCGCGGAGGGCATGAGGCGGATGTGGAGTACGCGGTCATGTTGGGGAGGGGCGGATTTAAATTAGATTTACTTAGCTGTCGCATGCCAATTGGGAGGGAGGGGGGTTGTCGATGGTTGCGAGCGTAGTTTTGAAGTAAAGAAGCAAAGAAGTGTGTTTGTTAGTTCTAAGTTACTTCCCCTAAATCTATTTACTTTCAAAAGAATATTACCTACATCATATGATCATCACGATCGCCAAAAATTATTCGAAGAATTTGGAACCGCCGTGTTGCCCTTTTGCAAATTGACAGTGCGTCCAAGGAAGCACCGAAAATTCAAAATTCTATTTTTTGGCAATTTTTGAAAATACAGAGAGATCCCTGAAAATGGGAGCCACACCGTATTGTTTACAGTTCATTGCTACACTCAAGGAAAACATGTAACGAAAAAATAAAGCCGTTTTGGTTAAAACATAATTGTTTAAAATTTAAAAATTTTTAAAAAATTTTCGAAACGTTGAACATTATCTTATTTGAATAACTGTTTCGCTAAACATATAAACAAATAAAGAAACAATCTATCTTCATCATTGTAGATGTAGGAAGATGCCGAAAAAAGTTTGAACTTTTCGAAATTGCAAGTAGTAGAAAATAAATTAAATCTACTTCATTCTCTACTCAACTTTCAGAGGAAAATTTTTGAGCCATGTTTGAGAAAATTTTGAAAAAGTTGTTGATGCTTCATGTAAATATTCCCCCAAACAAAATATCATTTTCAAATTCATGGGTCCGTGATATCAGTCAGATCGATGGGAGTATGAATTTTGGTGAAAGTACTTTGCCTCTAAGTTTACTTATGACAGACGGACTGACAGACGTTTGCCGTCAATCGAGTTTTTGGTATTAAGGACTCATGGGCCCATGATCAAGAAACGTGGATTCTGACTAGACGTGTTAGAGGAAGTAATTTACTTCATACAGGAACTAGACGTATTCACATTTTCGTTGCTAGGTTCCGGCAAAAAGATATTTTATAAAAAAATTCCCCGTTTTTTCGCACCATAACAATACTTCCTCCATAATGCGTAAAGAGAAGATGAAGTAAAAATGTCAATGGATTGTATATTTTCTAATCGTGATGCTTCAAGTTGATAATGCTTCATGTTTAATTATTGGGTTAAATGAACTATATTTTTGGCATGTAACGTAGTATTTAACAAGATTTCATTTTTGTATCATATTTTGGGAGAAATAATAGTATTTCCATTATTATTATGTTATACCAAATCATTAGTTAGAAGTCGTATTTTCGCTACGAAATTCGTTAATTACTCTGACATTTTTGAATGCCGCAATATTAAAATTTTAGTTGAATTGCATATAATAATCATAATTTTACAACAGTATTTAAAAGATAATATAAATTATGCACTTTTTAAATTTTAATAAAATTGTCATTCTCTTTTACAAAACTGTTTTTTTAGTTTATTAGCTAGTTCTACAAGCATAGTTCTGTCTTCGGTTTTCAAGTCAGTTTTTCAAGGCAGTTTCTTCCTCGCTCATAATGATATAGGCCCCAAGTCTTTGATGGGACTAACTAAATGACGGTTGACTACTTGTAGATAATTATGGATGATTAAAACTTTGCCAGAATAGTGTTCACTTCACTTAAGATACAAAAATAGTTTCTACAAGATTTGTATTAATATCGCGTTACGAAATGGAATCCACGATATATTTTATAATTAATTTTCTTAAATTAACAATTTAATACAAAGGTTGTGTAATTCGGATTTTCATGTGATGATAGTGTGAGAAACTCTGCCAAGAATCGAAACGATCTTTGCAACCAGCTACAACAACGTCATATGAAATGAACGGAACAAACAGATTTCATTGCACCATCGAATCGAATTGCGTTAATAATGTCACTTCCTCGTTAGTGGAAGGCAAACGGAAAAAATACCGTCGTATAAACCGCACCAAGATTTCAAAATCGCATCAGGTACGTCGCGTAGTGTTTATGTTCCAAAGTTATAGTGATGTTTTTAGTAATGTGAGAATTAACCAAATATTTGTAAATTCATTGAATGTACATAATCCGTAATGCTTTTAAACTATTTGATTAATAATGTTTTTTCAGAGATGATGTCATCTACAACGAACCTCGTCATTACAGACTATTTGTCTTCAGTCATGTTGAAAAGATTGGGACAGATTAATTTCCCACACAACCGCCTCTACCCAAGCCCTTGCCATACGATGTTTCGGGATGGATAAGAATTCAAAAACATGCATGGTCAGTTGGAAAGGACTTCCCACAAACAAGTATTAACTTTTGGCGTGCCTTAATACAATAGTCGAGTGAATATTCTTCAAATGGAAAAGTTACACAAAAATATTATATACTGATAAAGGATTTCAAACAACCAAAACAAAAATACATTCAAATGGCCTTATACAAGTTTTGTTTCAAAAGCTGCATTAGTAATGAAATTTTTCACCAGGTACTTTTCAATGTAAGTGTTGCAAACTTAGCAACTCAAAACATTCATGAGTCAACTTATCCTGATGTTAAAATTAAAAATTTAGCGCAAAACATAAACAACCTTTCTGTTCTTTCCAAGCCTAAGTCGTTCAGCCGCGTCTCTATCAAAATTATTTTGTTTCCTGCTAAGTTCCCAACCAAGAAAATCATAGAAAACATACAAATTCTTTTCTAAAATACGTACAATAGATTTTCAGACACATTAACAGACAGATTAACCGAGACAATTAGAGAAATACCAGCAAATTAATCCATTAAAAACGAAATACAGAAGTGCTCAAGTTAGTTGCTGCAGCAGCATGAATACGGCGTGTATGCCAGACGCCATACACGCACCACAGGAATATTGAGCTTTCCCCTAATCCTATTATCATCACATTCACTGATCAAAAATTGTATTTGTCGTTCGTTATTGCCATTTTCAGTTGAAACTTCTATTTGTGACTATTGAAAACAAGTTAATTTATTTATATTGTGATCAGAAATTTCTATTTTTATATTTGATCCTCAATTATCGTCTTCAGAATGAACTTAGGATTATACAAATTTTTTCGCATTAGAGATAGAGTCCCAATTATTTCGTACCATCGCGGGTCAACGGCATGTAAATATTTACAATTTTTGGAATTTTAGTTGAACCCATGCGAACATTACGAACTTTTTACATAATTGTTTTAAAAGTGATTCAAGCTTTTTTAAATTTTATTTATTTTAAATAGCTCTGTAACTACATGGTAATAAGCGATCAAAACATGTTTTACAATTTTACATTTTATGTCACTATACACATTTAATTATAAAAAAAAAACAATATTTAATGACGTCTTTTAACAAGTTAAAACATTCACAAAAGTACACATTTAGAACAAGCATGTTAAGTTTTCTTTTTAAAAGAAAAGAAAATACTATATATATTTTTCTAATTTTGCAGCAGATAAATATTTATTAATTGTGTCACACTGCTAAGTAGAATTTAACAAAGATTAGATATCATTATCAAATTTTATTTTTACCTGAGATCACTTGTTAAAGAACATTCGTCTAATAAATGGAATGTAGAAATAATTTCATCACAATTTGGACATGGATCTCGATTTGTTTTTCAATAAATAACTGTGGCTCAAATTAAAATGACTAATTTGGAATCTTGATAAAATAACTTGATATTTTCTTTTGAAGTTGAGGAGGAAAGAGAGGAATCTAGTATTGATTTCCTAACTAGAAGTAATTTTGAATTTTTGATTTCCGTTTCAAATCCATAATCGTAATGTTGATAATAGAAGAAGTTATTGAAAGTCTTCATTGGAACCAGATATGGAGTTATGGGTAAATAATGTTATGGGTAAAATGTTACCAGATATGGGTAAAGGAAATTTAGAAGCGTTCTTTGATTCGAGATTCTGACTCAAATTTACTGTTACTTCTTACCTCAAACATTTTTGGGGACTCGTGACACAAGGGTACACTCTAAAAATTCAATAGATGTTCAAAATGATCTCATTTTGTAGATCACGGCACCAGAAACAAAATTCGAGTGAGAATAACAAAATTCTGAGTTTCCCCTTTAGAATAACGAAAATCTGGTTTTAAGAGGCTAGTTTTTTTGCGGAATACACGATGGTCTTGTGAGTTTCAGTATAACATGTAAAGCAGGTTGCTTGCTTGTCTGTTCTTTTATCCACATCAACCTGCGAACACATCAATTTTCCTCCCTATATAGAAGTATTAGGATCGCGACACATGTTATTTTGAGCTGTAATTTTGCACCTACACCAAAAATAGTTCATTAGTGTTGGTCCAAAGACGGCGTACGTCGATTGGTGCAGTCGGCAAGGAAATACACGCAATTTTGAACCGGAAAAAAGGGATGTCTGTTTGGAAGGATGTCCAGATGAATGAATGAAAGTTTGTGTCACGCATTACTCCGCCTGATTAGAAGGTTTTGAGCTGACACTTGGTAAATACATCAGAAATAAGATCTTGAAATGAAGTTTTGGAGATCAACAAGGTATTGCAATTTTTGGGGTACTTAACATGAAACTCCTATGACATTTTCATAATTTCATGGATATTGGCTCCATATTTTTCTCTAAATGTATTCTGGAATAAAATAAAGTACATTATAAATATGGTACAGTTCTGATTTTAATCACAATAACTAAAATACTGAAAATTTTAAAACTTTGAATTCATTTTCGAACTTGTTCTACACTCCCAATATTAAAGACAAACATTTATCAATGCAATTTATCCTCAACTTTTTATTTTTAAAATGATGTCACGCACATTTTTTTAAAAAAAAGATGAGTAGGTGTAGTAGTTGAATGATAACACTAAGAGGGAGAAAAGTCTCGGTATATCTATCATGTACACTAGTATCGTGTTAAATCGGTTTGATACAGAACTTCGGGGCAATTCCCTGTCCAGAAATCGCACACTTCCGGGGAATTGTGCCGCTGGTTTCTTATAAAAAGCCCAAAACCATCTTTCCTAAGCGTATTTTATACAGAAGATGAAATTTCTTTCTACAGCAACGGCAGCGTGTAAGCGACTCTGATAATTCAATGTGCTGTTGCCACACATTGCTACACACGCGGCACCACCTACATGACAGAAATTAAATCTCAAAACATTAACACTTACTGACAGACTATGATACGTCTTGATATCATTATCATAACATTCGCCAAAGCCGAACCTTAACCTTATCGCCTACGCGCTCTCGTGTGACTCAGATTATCGGAAACGCTGAGTCGTGGCTGTGAGAAAGTAAACAATTCCTTACAATCCGATTGCTTCAGAGCTGGTCACATGACACATCGCAGCACATGGCGAGAGAACTGCCGGTAAGGTGCATAAGATCCGTCTGTGACCATCCGGCCAGGGCCTTGTAATTCGCGAATAACGTGGTGGAGATTATTAAACAAAAATTTGCATACTGGAAATCGGGAATAGAACCATACCTGCTGAAAGCGGCTAGTATCCCTCTTACAGGAATAAAATAAACTGCTAGAACGTTATTGAAAACGTGCGTAAACTTTATTAAACAAAAATTTGCTACTGGAAATCGGAATCGAACCATTTTGACTCCAGACCAAACTTTAGATAAAACATTAAACTAATTTCAGGCGCAACTTCATAAATAACTTAAAGAAAACTCGCAAGCACTTCTTACTTCAAACAGCTTTCTCACGCAATACAGACGTAATACTTACTGATACTAACCTTTTACTATGTTTGGCTGCAATATGTCTCGATCGAATTACATACCTCCCTCGTTTCGTATTTCTCACAAATTAGCCAATTTTAATGAGCGAACGGTGGCGAGCCTGTATCTGGCCACACTAGCGCCTCCTATAGTAGCACCCTCTATCTTTGTCCCCAATTTTGATGGCGTGTTGCAAGGCCTTGCCCCCGGCCACTGCGCCGCACGGGGCCCACGGGCCGACCGCTGTGCTAGCTGGCGCGCCGAGCCGGACGCCCTCTCCCGGCGCGGCCCGGGCGGCGCGGCGCGAACATCGATGTTTTTGGAACATCGATATAATAACATCAATAGTTTGCTTTCGATGTTTTCTCCACATCTATATTTAGTTGCAAAAACATCGGTTATTTTTAGATTTTCATTTTGTAATGTTTTTAATAGAGGGGTTTCAGGACGTTGTAGAGTAGCAGCAATCCACAGCACTATTGATGTTTTGCGTCATCCTCTATATCACGCTGCACATTTCGCCTGTGCAATCTGAGGAAGTTTGGAAGCTCCTCGTGTTATCATTGTCGCCAAGCGTGTCACTGCCTGAATTGGCAGTGAAGCAGGAAATGGATAGCAAAACACGAAGTTCTTTATTGTTAACTTTATACTTTATATTCGATAATAATTTTTACATACTACTAACATGCTGACAACCAAATAATGAAATATATCCGTTTAACGTGCCGTAATAAAAAATGGATAGGAAAATAGTATGTTTATTAGTCTGTAATTAAAACATCGATGTTTTCATCGACATCAAGAACCCATTAGTAGTGTATCGAAAGAAACATCGATGTATGGAAACATCGATGTATGGAAACATCGATGTATGGAAACATCGATGTATGGAAACATCGATGTATCGAAACATCGATGTATCGATGTTTTGGTAAAATTTGCCACTAGTGGGCGCGGCGCGGTTCTTGTTTCTCCACGGGCGCCCTCTCGCGCGCGCGCGCGCACGGGGCCGCCAGGCGCCTCGGCCCGGCGCGCAGCACGCCGCCGCTGCACGCGCAGATGCGCCGCCCGCGACCGCCCGCCGACACGCCATCCCGCGCGCGCTCCGCGCGGGATAAGGGGCGATGCGTTCGCCGAAGAAGACTCGGGCCATGGAGTAAAGAATTTATACCTCTTTAGTCTACGCTCGGTCGTGGGTTGGGGAAGAAATGTTTGGAAACCTCTGGTAGCAGAGTTACTACGCCCCAATGCCAAAACGCATATTTTTGTTTAATTCCCAATTTTTTCTTTAACTTTAATATGAAGGGCAATAATAATACCAGGGTTAGGATATATATGAAATGTACCTAAATATGAACTTGCATCCGGATTATAAATATTATAAAGATTACAAATATTTATAATATTATTGTTATATTAACTATGATTACATATAAAATTGTTATATTAATATAATTTTTATCTATATTAACTATGTGGACTAACCATTAATAAAAAATTAAATTAGTGAAAATAATGAATTAATCAAATATTTTAGTTACATAAACAAAACGGCCAAAGACCTTACTTTTAACATTATATTTACAACAAGATATAATTATAAACTAAAATAGTCTCAATATTGTGCAGCTGTAAGTTCATTAATTCTTTCCTCATAATTCACCACTTACTCAGCAGTGGATTACAAAACACTGTTTTAACTGTTCAAATATTGAACGGCAGTTTCCTAATATTAGTTTTGAACCAGCTAAAATGCCACTCAACATCAGTAGTAGCAGTAATGCAGTTCATCTGAACACTGTAACATATATCTAAGTTAAATCCGGATCTACTTGTAAACCTAATTTTCCATTTAAAATTGCACTAATACGGACTAAAATGAATAATAAAATACTTCAGATCACTTCAACAAACTTAATTCATAAACATGACAGTTTCATCATAACTAATGAACAAACAAATATGTAATTTCGTTCAAATCCTAGCTCTGCGTATTACTATTACTATTATTATTATTATTATTATTATTATTACTGTTATTATTATTATTGTGATAAATTATGTTTGACTGTTCAAAATACTGGCTGTCTCGGTCGAGATTCGAACTCCAATCTCCCGCCGATGAACGCGGTGAGGAATGTGACGATGGGAAGAAAATGACACGATCATGACACTAATATGTTTACTCTAATATGTAGAGCTACTGGGTCTATGCCTGGAGATTCGGGTTCGATTACCGGCTGGAGCAATCGAATGTTTTGAACAATAAAACATCATTTATAACAATTACTTTATGCTAAATATGTATGGGTGCGCAATGGTAGTGGACAATTGCGAAACGAGAAAAGCATTCCCACATAAACGTTAAACTTCCAACTGTGGTGAAATGTAGTAGTTTTGCAGTTGTTGTTATTATTATTATTATTATTATTATTATTATTATTATTACGGAAGGAGTGAGTATTCCGTTGACTGATTTCTTCTTTAGTGATATTTAGTGTAAATATATGTTTGGCGAACGTTTGGCGATTATGGCTGCATCTTAGGGACAAATCAATATACAAAAAAGTGGTTCAGAAATGTAATAAAGATAAGGAGTAGTAAACTTTCGGCATGCAAATTATTCGTCTTAGAACTGAATTACCTGAGTAATTTATTATATTTGTTCACTGGTCTGGAAATACTGGAAATGCAATAATATACTCAAAGTATTTTTACTCCCTTGGTCTCTAATGTTAACTGGCCATTATACTCCTAAAAATTCATTTTGTGGTCTCCATCACCACTGTCTACTTTGAATCGGCGAAATTATTTTATTTAAAATACAATTTTTCGTAGAATAAATATGACAGATGGTCATTAAACCATCCGAGTTGCAAAAAAAATTTTAAAGAAAATTATTATTAAATGTTTGGATCTGTGGATATTGAAACTCATACCTCCAAGTTTTCATTGCAATCGTGACCAAAATCACCATACGGTGAGTGTATTTTAAACTTTTATCATGATAATAATTTAACATACATTGCCGTTTCGCTATTGTACAGTACTTGCTGCCTGTTTTCCTGTATGCGTTCCGTGCTGTTTCCTTCCTAACTTCTATCTTTCGTGTCATATCTGCTTACAAACCCTCGCATCTTATCTCTCATGTTATTTCATTTCCACTCATTATGTTGGCTATATGGCACGCTTCCGTGTACATTGTCACCGTTATCTCACTTGGAAACACCTTACTACTTGTAGCTTACGCAATGTGTGTCCCTATGCAGTGTGTGGTCACGTATTACTCATTATTTTGTTTGCTACAGCAGTGTGTGCTTCCGAGGTCATTTTATAAATTGTGCTGTTTGTGGCGTAGTACGCCTTTTTTTTTAAACTTTCGTCGCTTTTTTTAAGTTCCATTATTGGAGCTTTGTATAACGAATTCACGGAATGACACAATGAACAGTGTCTGACACTTATCTACAGAAACTGATTAGGATAAAGATGCGTGTTTATTGCAAAAGACACTAACGTAAATTAGGAAAACAGCATTTATCAGCAAAGGGTTACATCTATTCCGTCTTCTCGCTTTTTTGTGTGTTTGATTTTTGGTTTCGTTTTTATTTGGAAGTCGCTTCCGGAAGTCTAGTTTATTCCATATCAGTATCACAGTATCAACATACTGTTCCTTTCAACTTTCAGTTTCATACATTCTTGAATATCTTGATATCACATTTTGTACTCGTGACTGACTGTACTGGTCAAAGCTGTTCCTCAACATTATAACCTTTTTCAACTACTTGCTCTCTGCCCTATTCCTGTCGTCTCCTCTTCCAATTGTGCGTTCATCACCTCTCGCTTAGCGCCTCTGACCGGGAGATCCTAGGTTCGAGTCCTTACGGCGGCAGGATTTTCGACACTAGCTTTTCAGCTAAGTCGAATTCAGTCGCTGTCTGGAGGAGAATTCTAGCGGCCGACTGCTCTGATCGGTAGTTTTCCGTGATTTCTCCGATCAACATCAGACGAATGCCAGAGCAGTACCCAAACAAACGGGCCACGGACCGCACGCGATCTTTCCTTCCTCTTCCTAGTCCTATCCTCTCCCCTTACACTAATATGCACACCACTACCACATATTCCGGCAGACCGGTCGGGAGCTTAGAGCTTGTCCCGGCTGGGGCGGTGTCCTGCTGGTGGGAGAGTCCTGGTTAGGGGGAAACCCCACTAGCCGACGGTAGGTCGGCGCTGGATCTCGCCATTCAGCGGAGGAAGATCACCGCCATCTCCCTAGAAAAATATGCACTACACTTACGGGACTAATGACCAAAGCAGTTGACGCGTCCGGAAATACGAAAAAATCAATCAGTCAATGAATCAACCTCCCGCCAACCGCTCTCCAATAACTTGAGCAGATGCGTCACGCTAGTCACACATTCCAATGATCCTCCGCGAGCTTTCGGTACACATCGCGCTTCCCGACTCTTCTTCCATCAGCAGGGGGGCTGCTCGCAGGTGTCCAGGAAGCTGTTTGTACACTTTGTAATGACTTAGTAGCGGCATCGCCCGCAACTCATGCGCCAGATAAAAAAGAAGACCGAAAACAACGGCTAAGCACTTCAAATTAATGCACTCGGGCTGCCCGGGAGCATGTGCTCCGCGTCTCTCGCGCGAGCCGGAGGGGGTGGGGCGGTGAGGTGTAGCCGTTAAGGGCCGAGACGGCGTGAGGCGTTGCGGGCCAGGAGGCGGGCTGTCCGAAGCTAATGTGTTCTCTGCGTTGGAGGAGGAGGAGCAGGAAGGAAACTTGTACGCCACGGGGTCTCGTATGGCGTAAGATGAAAAATGCCGAATGCAAGAACAAGTGCATCTGAACAACGTAGAATTATCTCTTCGTATTCGGAATGTGAACAGGAAACAGTCCTTTATGATGATAAAAGATCGTTTTCGGACCACACATGAATTTACAAACTTGTTTGGGCTTTTTGTTTTAGATGCGTTAGTTAGAGAGCATGACAATTTGCGGTGTAATTATTATTCTTGAAAGAACCATTTATACTTTCGTTAATTAGTTCCTTGCATTCGTTGATTATATTTCAAGCACAATAACGCAAGTTTCAGTGGATATAAACCACGGTTTTTCTCAGATCATCACATTTATGTTCTAAATATTAGAATTTAACAAAACATATAAAATAAATTTCCCAAGGAAAAACAAACTGAACGTTCATCTAAGCAACATTTAATTATTTTTTCGTATACGGAATGTGGATAGGAAATAGTCCTTTATGATGATAAAAGATCGTTCTCACATGAACTTACAAACTTGTTTGGGTTAGCTCAAGTTAAAGAGCATGATAATTTGCACTATAGTTATTATCCCTGAATGAACCGCTCATACCTTTATTAATTAGTTCCTTGCATTCGTTGCTTAAATTTCAAGCACAATAACACAAGTTTCGGTGAATAGAAACCACGATGAAAAGGTTGTGAAAACGCATATGTACGGTGAGTCAGTTTTCCTAATTATTCTGCTTTGAAGTAAATTGATAAGGAAGACTAAAATATTTTCAAAAATTAATATCTTTTTTCTACAGTTTTTTTTTTATTTTCACCCTAAATTATCTCTTTCATTCAGTCTTACGTGATGAAATATACTTCAAGTTTAATATAAGTACTTGTAAAATGGTTTACTTTATAATTATTTTTCTTGTTAACAAATCATTACCATTCGAAAGGAGGCAGACGTTGGGTTAGAAATTGTATAATGCAATTGTCTCTAACAATGTTCCACATTCTACTTAATTTCTGGTAATCTTCAAGAAATATCAATTTCTAGAAGTGTATTTATCAAAGTGAAATTCATTTTCTAGAAATATAAATTCTCTTTCCAAATGTTAGTAACCACTAGAAGCCATGAAAGCCACCATCATCATAGCCATGAAAATTCCCTTTCTTTAACATAATTGAACAGTTATTGTATTTTATATTTATGAATTTGTTTAGTAGGAATATGTTGACCCAAGATTTTACGTTCTGTTTAATTATATTATATTTTATGTTGTTCTTGTTTAAATAACTATAAAATAATAACTGAACTAATGAAACATTTCTATAGCATTGACAAGATACGTTGAGATCGTTGATCCCACTTTACTCCAAATTTTATTAAGGTATTTAAAAATTAAGCTATTTATTTCGCCTCCCCGACTAGTTGAATAAAACACGTTAGTAATAATTTTTTTTCGAATAAACATAAACAATACAGTAATATCCAGACTTTCATACTATATTTGCAACACCTTCACACAATTCATCATTTGCCCGATTTCTATTACCTTCTCACGGCCATGGTACCACAGATTCTTATGAATACTTGTTACATTTAAATTGAAACAACTTCGTTTTCTTACATGAATTATACACTTTCGTTTTGGTTCTCGCTGCACTATTGGCTGTCGAAATACGTGTGAAACTCATCTTCAGATCCATAATCTCCACACCCTCTTATTGCTCCGATCGATTTACAATTTATAATTTAACTCTGACGTTCTGAAACTACCATCTTTAAAAATCCATTCTTTAAACTAATTAATTGATCGCGCACTTAAATAAATCTTCCTGTCCTCCTTTCACTAATTCAACCACCAAATCAACGAATTATTTCGCAATAAAACTCCGCTACCGACACCATGTCTGAAGCCCACAGTTGCCGAGCACGTTCTCTACTGCAGATCGAATTGCCCCTCTTTCGCGGCCTCCTGGTGACCGACCTATCTTCAATTACGTCTCTTTTTGCTAATTACTTCCCATTGTTTTCAATTGTCGAGCACCCCCCCTTCTTCCCAGTGGCTGCCACTTATTATATTGTTTATTCTTTGATATTCTGCCCTTTTCTATTTATTATTCTGCATTTCTAAGCACAGAAATTACTCACGTGCCTCTGTATAAAACTTGTTTCCATTATTTTTCACTGGTTCTAAGTTAGAACGTCTAACGCCAGTATCTTCCGATCGTAGCTCATATTTATATATAATTTCTCGCGTCCATATCGCCTTCTTTTGTTATTTGGCACGTAATTTCTTTTTACTTTTGTGATGGTCACAACATAAACCAGAATAATTCATTACCTCAAACATTTATTTGATCCACTATTCGGAGGAACTCTGTTATAGCTGATTACATGTTCTTTGAAATATACCGGTGATTATATTTCTGAAGAATGACACATAATTTTATAATCAAAACTAGACAGAACTGTAGATTTTCCGTAGTGGACTTTGGTTTATATCTCGTAGCGCCCCGAGGTGAGTTGGAGAAGCAAACATAGTTCCCCTTTCCTTGTTGCAGAAAACAATATTCATTAAAAGTGTATTTTGTACTGACTTAATGGTAGAAAATAAAATGCCCAAACATTTCTTTTCACCTCTGTTAATCAGTCTCATATTAATTCGATCTTCCGTTCCATCGGATTTTGAGGTAAATGTCTGTTTTAATGTTTTACGTAGAAATCAGAAATTAACTATCAACTGTTTCCTTTATGACATTTCAGAAAACACATCAAAACCGCCTAAAATTTCTATTACAGCATTAAGGTCTAAATATGACTTTTTTTATTAGAATTGCCATGTACAAATTTCTTTTGACATCGAATAATCTCAAGAACAGACAATTCTCTCATTTATGTTTTCGGAATTTCATTGTAAGGAGTTTAGGAGCTTTTATAAATAGCAATTTTCCCAATTTACAATCCAGCTAACTCAGCTGGACTTATTAAAGAAATATTCTGAACTTCGTGCTAAACTCCATCTTAGGTACTTCAGAATTTTTCTGTGTTCTCAGTTTTCGTGAGTTATATTGTCAATGGTTCATCTAGTAAGTTCTGGAAAGCCGAAATATAACATCAGTAAATGCGCTTCTACCCATCGATCCACCACGCGCATCCTATGTTTTTATTGTTAACTGCGTTCCGAGAAGGTGAGCAAGCATTAATTTCTGTGAGCTTCAACAGTAGTCAGACAACTGTGGATTGCACCTATTTAATATGAAAGTCTATAGTGCGTCCGACACTTCTCATTATTTACACGTTTCACAAAAAGTGTCGTTTAAATAATAATACAAACAATTGCTAATAAAAACTTGAATTACAATAACATTAATTATAAAAAGTTATTTTCTTCTAAATCTTTTAATAAAATTTAAACGATATTTTCTCCGTATGTAAACTTACTTTGGGCGTAAAAAATTGGAGGTTTTAGAACCTCTTTATTAAGGTCCTGAAACTACGCAGCTTTTGCGTAGCGGACGTTGGCCTGCAGTATCTATGTCGTCCCACTGGCGGGGTCGGCCGGAGAAGCAGGGATACCTCCACCTGTCGCGGGGGCTGCCAGTAAATTAGTCCATTACGCGCGCGCTCCCTGGGGGCGGCACGCGGCGGCGCGGGGAGCCGCGACGCCCGGAGACCTCGACGCGGGGACAAGACGGGAACCCGCGCGCCGCCTGTACCGCCTGCGTCGCCGCCCTCGCCGCTACCTGCGCCCGCCGGGACGTTCTGTAATTTAACGGTGGCGCGCCCGCGCGGGATTGACAGCAGACGCCGGCGCCCCCGCGGCCCGCACTTCCCCTGGCGCCCCCCCCACCCGCCGTAACCTCCATCGCCCCCGCCGCAGTCGCTGTTCTGCCTCGCCCCGTGCTTCTGTCGCCCCCGCCGCTGCACGGTCGTCGCCACTTGCCCCGCCCTGCTGCTGTTTCTGGATCTATCTCTCCATTTGTGAGCTTTTACCTGCTCCTTCGTCTCCGCTACCGTTGCATTTTCCGCTCACAGAAAAATCTTCCCCAAGCTTCCCCAAACACAGAAAAATAGAATTTTGAGGCACGTCAGATGGAGGTTAGCACGAAGAACGGAAGTATTTCTATGACGCAATCTCAGCTGGATTTTAAATAGGGAAAATTGCTATTTATATAAGCTCCTAAATTCCTTACAATGGAATTCCAAGAACATAAATGACACAATTGTCTGTCCTTGAAATAGTTCGTCTATGAAAGACATTTGCACAAGGAAAATATAAGAAAATATCTGAAAGAGAGCTCATTAAGAAACAAATATTTAGGCCTTAATGCTGAAAAAGAAATTTTAGGTGATATTCATGTATTTTCTGTAATGTCATAAAGCCAGCATAAATAGTGTCACTTTGTGCTTTGGACGGGGTGGGCGAAGATGATCAATCGTCTAATTGCATTGAGGAACGGATTAATCCGTCTTGTGATAGCGTTGTTCCTCGGCCTGGACATTATTATTCACGCCCTGATTGTGGGTAAGGGAGGCATGCGGAAAGCATGACGTATTCTCGACACCGTACCTGGCTTCTTTAGCCTGCTTGAACTTTCTTTAGATTCACCTATAGATTTGATATAGAGAAAGATACAACAGCACTTTTACCCAGGCAAGGAATCGAACTGGGACGCCTCAAGAAAGTATACGTTGTTCATCCCGAGGGGCTAGGTGAAAAATATAGTTTATATAGTTATCATCTAAATCATCACTAATCATTTGTATATGGCGTGGTTATATTAACTAAATGTTTCTCAACATTTCGTTAAAGACATCACGAATACTATCCTTCAGTGTCTCCTCAATTGCCTTTCCTTACTTTTTTTACGACGATTTTACAATCCTCGACTTGACGTTGCTGACGAAAACTTACTACCGCTCAATAAGTGTTCCAGAAGCTACCTAAGCTTCCATTCCCACCCTTCAGACGCCTCTGATGACACCTGCAATTCTGTTTAGCTCACGATATTGTTTCCTTCACAATCATTTCATTTATCTCTGATACAATAAATCATTGCTATTGACAAATGCGGCCAGTAAAGTGCCATTACTAGAGTTGCTGCTATCGCTATAGATTCCGCAATATAATTTAAACAATATTTACATTATATATGCAACAGCCACCATTTAGTTTACTTTTCGAAATGGATTTGTAATCCGTTACTTTTGCCATTTCATCACTTTCAATATCACTGCACTTCCACCTTGACTGTCTATTCTTTGCTACTTAACCCACTGGAACCTTTGCCGTAGTTCCTACAGCAATGAGAAGATAGGTAAATTGATTATTTACTGCATCCGGATGCGTCAATGACTATAGTCATTGGACCTGTAACCGTAGTGAATGTTAAATCCTGGAAAGTATCGGGTGTTTCTCCTGAAACATGAAACCGGCTGAAATATGAGATATTGTGCTCATCGACACGTCAGTTTGTGATGTTTCTCCCGACATATTTCGTAAAGTAATGCACTTAGGTGTGCTTAGGAGTAAGATGTGATAAGGATGACGAAGGGAAGATAGCCGGCGTCGTCCATAGACTGTTTGTTCATGAACTGCTCCGGCCTTCGCCTGGTATTGAACGTTGAAGACTATCGATAATAGAAAGGTACCACTAGAATTTTCTACAAGTCAGTAGTTGATTTCGACGCAGTTGTGTATCAAGTGTAGAACATTTGTTACCGTCGGGTCACTAATCCTAGGATTTTCAGCAACGCTGCTGAGTTAACAACGCGACGTCTTATCCATTGCAACCGGTACTAGGATTGACACAGTTTCTCGCTCAATCACCTCTGAAACGTGAGTCAACGCTGTGAGATATAGGAAAGGGCTAAACGGGCTGATTCGTAACGACAAATTCTGTTGAAGTGGAGTTGCCTCGAAAAGATTCAGAGTAAGAGTAAAGTTTGAAATTGAAACTCGATGGTGCTTGATTTGTTTCAAGGTAAAGCAAATAAATGAGCCAACGTTGTCCCTTTTTTGCACATTACTTTTTGGTACATGGTTCAAAAACTGTATTCTTTTCCTAAATGAAGAGTAAGTTTTAAAGTAATGTATTATTATTCTTTGTACACATTTTCTATTTTATTCGAAATCCAAAATATATCTACCAGCTATCAAAAACTAGACACAGAATATTAAATAATAAAAAAAATTGTAACTGAACTACAGCCAAAGAAATGTACACGAATAAATTGTAACACGAGAGGGAATATCAATATTTGCAATTTGCGCTTCTTTTGAAGCACGATGGACAAGTGACTGATTTCTCAGTTTCATGTACGTAATCTAGATATTGTTGTACTCGTGTTTCTGGTTACATTTCGCGTTGATCATTCAACAGAAAATAAATCTTCAAGTCAGCGACAGTGACAGTGAAACTACTCCAACTTACATTCAGGAAATATCGAATTCGACCACCGTACAATTATAATTATTATTACAATTACAATTATTTCAGGTATTATGTATCTTCTATTACAACACTGACGTTGGTGATCCTTATATTGAGTTTCAAAAAAATTTGTTCAAAATCTATTCTAAGTATTTCAGGATCGTAGAGAAAATATAGTCTTCTCCTCGCGCATAATGGCTATTATTCAGTTATAGAAATTAGGACACTCATCGTACGTCGCGTGTGACGTAAATACCTCGTGGATAATAGCCATCATTAAGCACTCGTCGAAGAATATACTATCATATTATAAAATATCATCTACATCATCACTATTATTTCCTCGCCGTCTGGTAAACCAATGTACTAATTCTGTATTAATGCTAACCCGCTAATGCACAAAGGAAAAATACATTCGGGCATGAGAATGGCGTAAGTTATTATGAACTAACAATCTATAATTTTACAAACCATCCTCAAGTGCAAGGAAATGTATCTATGAGGTACTTTACGAAATTTTAACACAACTGAATTGTGAATCTGCTTGACTGAAAAAAACAACTAAGTATACTCGCTCGAAAGTGGAATGCTGTGACTTTTCTTAAGCTCATCTCTGTTTATTATAACTCCAGAAACGACAGCGCTGACTATTACAGAGACGCCTGTTTATTCTCATTCGATCTTCATTCTCACAGCCGCCCCTTTCCGCCCCTCCCCCGTCTCTCTCCCACACTTTCTCTCTCCCTCCCTCCAGTTGTTGGTGGCGAGACCGCCGCGATGCAATTTCGCGCGACAATCCTCTCCCTCGAATTGAAAGAAGCGACGGGGGCGGGGCAGGGGAAGGGGACGGAATCGAATTGAGGAAGCTCACTTTTATTGCGTTCGCCGGTGCGTTTCGCACGCCAGTGCACACGCGGCCTCGCTCCGAGCGGCGCACGCGGGCGGCAAATCACGTTCGGAATCACGTGCGTGCGCGTCTTCCGCATGCCACCTTCCGTCCCCCCTCTCCGCCTCCCCAATTGCCAGTGCGCGGTCCGGTGCATTGTTTTCGTTCGCAAGTAAATGGTTGAATGAGCATGCACTTGTAAGATTTATTATTATTATTATTATTATTATTATTTTATTATTATTATTATTATTATTATTATTTGGTCGCGAATTTGCCGTCTAGGACCACCTGGACATACACCTGCACTTACCGAGGCTCACGTACATTTATCCCGTGGCAAGTGAATGTGCACTCTCAGAAATTTCTGCATTACTTTTAATGGAAAAGTATACGAAAGTCATTTTCATGTACGTAAATTAAATTTAATGTACACGTACAGTAACTTTAATGTACATGTACATTAAATTTAAGTCGTGTATAATTAAATTTAATAAGTTAAGTTAACAGTAATATACAAGGTACATTAAAATTAATGTACAGGTTCAGTAGTACGTTAAATCTACATTAAATTATGATGATGAACATTATGATGAATCCAACTCTCCTCGGTTTGCTAGCCCTGGGGGGATATGGAATTATAGTTATAATGAACGATACATACATACAAACATACACAAACACACTCATGCCCGAGGCGGGACGCGAACTCACGATCCTCCGAACCCAAGATGGCCTGGATAGAGTTTAACGTGTGTAATTATGGGGATCAGCTTTTCGGCTGTATCTCTTTGTAAGGCAAGAGATTATTACTATTACTATTATTATTATTATTATTATTATTATTATTATTATTATTATTATTATTACACCTTGGATTTTGAATTATGAGGCGACAGAATGATGATGAGGGATGAAGTGACAATCACAAATACGACCATACCTACGCAGGACTCGAACCTGCAGCCTCCCCAGCTCATACGACGGATTCTGCAACCGTCTGCGCCCCGAGGCCGGCTTCTTCTTCTTCTTCTTCTTCTTCTTCTTCTTCTTCTTCTTCTTCTTATTATTATTATTATTATTATTATTATTATAATGGCTCTTGGGGCACCAGTAGGCGACTACCTCACAAGTTATCAGTATTCTTAAAAATATACACATAACTAAACTGACTTGACCTGCAGGTACTAAGATGTCAGGCTGAAAAACTGATGAATGGCTACAAATCTTGTTAGTTTAGTTATATGTATATTTGATAAGAAAACTGATGAACTTCTGAAGGTGGGCAATTGATCCACGAACGTCGTTAAGGAGAAAATCATCTAACACCTAAGCTTTGTTTCCTTGTTTTTGTTTCCTGTTGTATTATGACAACCTGGTGCCTCCAAGATTCAAGTGTCACTCCATTCATTTTAGTTGTAAAATTAAACCGATACCTTCAGTAACAATATTTTACTATTATTATTATTATTATTATTATTATTATTATTATTATTATTATATGCATTAACACATTCTGGTTGCAATGAAATATTGTGGACTGGGAGATTTTAGCTCTTATATTGGCGGATTTTCAACGCCAGTTTTAAAATGTTGGTATTTGGCTTGAATCTTTGGCTTCTAAAACCTGGCTGTTCTAACGTTGCTTCTCTCGTTTCATTTAATCAATTCTACATGGGTGCCGGAGCATTACCTTAAACAACAGAACCTGAACTGCGCACAAACAATTTTCTCGGGTAAGGCGCTTCGTGACCAGCCTACGATTGTCTCAGTATCATTTATTACGCGTGTGGAACTGCAGCTTTGAAACACAAGAGAAAAACAGAATGAATATCTGGCGCTTTTAGTTGTGTAATAATTGCATTATAACGCTAATTAAATTAATTTTTGAAAGTTACAAATAGTTAATTTTCAAATGAATACACGATTTTTGTGAATTAAATGAAGTTCTAATTGTACATTGAACTTGGATGCTCTCTGTACATCTATTTCTCACAAAATTATTCATAACGGTAATTTCAAATGTTAAAATTCCAAGAGATAAAACGTACCGTAATGTCTTCTACATGACCTGACACGGAAAGGCTTACTTCCGTTCTTTATCATAAGTGTAAAGTTCACGTTTCGTATCCTTTCACATTCGTCTCACAACGGGATCTAGCCATATATCACGCTACTGTGGGCAATGGATACTCCTATTTCCATGCACACCTGTAACTTCCTTGAGTAGGTTGCTGGTTACTCTCTTGGTCTCCATATGACAAATGGACACATGTTTCACATGGGACACCGTCACGAGATTTTCACGCCGATATACGTGGCTTCCGGTTAGTGGCAACGAGTTAAGTTCAGTACGTGACGCGAATGTCTGTTAGTTCATATGTCTTGCCTTATATGCAAGACATACGGCAGGAGGTGACAACATACTTATGCAAACTAGAGAAAAGATTTTGCGACAACCCACAAGGTTAATTTTTTAATTGGTGGATGAAGCTGCTGAATTATGCACAGTGGTAATTTTGCGAGACATTTATGTCTGAATCCTAAACATTTAAATGTGAATTCAGCAGGGGAATACATAAATACCTTGTCAAGTGTCTTATACTGCAAAAATACATAGTCGATAAAAAAGATTTTACATCAATATTTGACATTCGTAGTGAGTGTTGTGATCTCTGAAACAAACATTATGTATGCCCACATACTTTTGTAACGTAAATTAAATTGTAATATGATCAAACGCCTATGAAAACAATTAATAAGAGGCTGCTCATAAATAATAATTGTTTAAAGTATGAATAATAAAGTTGATTTTCGACTTACTTTGGCGGATTTACATCGTATTACCCGGCATTTTATTTTATCTACTTATATATAGAGATCCATCCGTCCTGATAATATTCGTTTGTGGGATTGACAGAGCTGTCTGTACAGATTTTCGACTACGAGTTTATTTAAGAAATATTTACCTTTTCATTTGGGGTTCTGGAATTTTCTTATCCATTTTTCCTATGAATAATAATAATAATAATAATAATAATAATAATAAAAATAATAATAATAATAATCCTGTCGTTATTTAATATTACCCTTTACTACCGAATTGCAGGCATGGTCATTCAATGCCTATTATTATTTTAATTAAAAATTTGTTTAAATCTATTCCCAGACTTGGTCTTCTTACATTCATCAACTTTATATGTCCCTTTTAATAACTTTCTTGTTAGAGGAGTCCTCAGCCTTGTTGGTCGTCATTCTCGCGTCTATTCTAAATTTCCATTTTCAACTTAGTCATATCTTATTGCGGGATCTTCTTCTTTTCCATATCAGGTTTATCCTTTGCTATACAAACAAAATTTCTACCGTCAACAATTTACACTATCTCTGAGAACCTTCCATCACCATCCGATCGTCACGGAATCGAAATGTAATCCTGCGCAGTCAGTAAATTCGTTCTTCTTCTGTCATACAGTCACTTCCCCGCATCTTATTTCATCTAAGTCGAAGTTCTATGTTCCGTATCGTCCATCGTATAATAATCCTCAGGTGACGGTCGAAGGCTGTGTTGCCGACGTTTCGACCATCTTATCGTGGTCTTCTAGCACAACAGCCCTGAGAAGACCACGATAGATGGTCGGAACGTCGGCAAATTAACCTTCACGCGGCGTCGCCTGACAGCCAAGATCATTTACAGTACAGTACCTAATTATGTTCTTCTTTAGACGCAAGTTCACCCCATCCTCGCTCGCATTCTCATTTCTAATTGGCTCATACGGCGAAGCATTCTATTAAGTTATTCCTGGATTATCGATCCTTGGATTCTTTTCGTAACTTAAATAAATACCCACGGATATTACTCACGTGTCCGTACGATATTCTATTCGCCGCTAATTACACTATTTTTCCCTTATTAATCACACTGCCTTTCTTGACATTTTCATTATTTATCACACGCCATATAATTATTTTATGTTCCTCGTTGATGCTGTAGTTCATCCTTGTAGCTTACATGACATTTATTTAATTTGCGATAAATTATCACAGTACTCTGAGAACCAAATGAATCAACATCATTGCAATTATCATTAAAAATCTCTTTTTTATTAAGTAAGTATACAATTATTCATTGAATAGTTTTTCAAAATTTTTAATCTGGTGCACAATGATCCAACCTATATTAATGTACTGTGTAAACTTTAAATCTCACATTCACGCTTACTCGTCAAGATAATATTTATGCCGTCATAATATTGTAATGAAACATCTGCAACATGTCGGATTAACAACACACAATTATTGGCAAGATTAATTTAAAAAAATATACAAATAAAGATATCTTCTATATGGTGAATAATTGAAATTCGTGTATTCCTCAAAATACACCACACTTCATCGGAACTCGAACCCCAGAACCTCCCGGTCAGAGATGCTGCATATGTTGTCCTAAACGATCGCAGCCATTTCCAAAACCTTTATTCTGCGATGTTCTGGTAGCTGCCCCACTGCGCAACGCTGCCGCCCCCACCAACATCGTGGAGGAGAAAACGAGGGCGTTAAAAATAACCGGGCGAAGTGCGCGGTTCGTGACCCGGGGAAGTCTCCCACCCCGGGCTATATGTGGCTCGTTCCCGTTGGCCGGTGAAATACGGCGGTGCCATGTACAGCCTTCCCCGGATGGACCTTCCGGGGCTAGGTAGGTGAGATGGGAAAGCGATGAATCTGGGCTGCAGGTGAAGTAAAAGGATGCCGGTGTTTATTTTGATCTAATGGCCAGTATTTTCCTTCCTGTTCAGATTGCAAGTGCTAATAATTTCAAGGTTGTGAAATCTTTACAGTAAAAATAAATAGAGACGCTACAACAGCACGTACTTCCTCGTATTAATAGTAAGTTGGGCAATATCCAAACAATGGAAACAAAATTAAAGAAAAAATGGAACAGGTTTTGAGAAAATCCTTTTAATTGCTTTTGTTTCAGCGGTAGTTACACGTAAAAATACTCAACTGTTGAAAAAGAGTTTGTAACCGCTGTAAATGTTCATTTAAATGATCTGAATCTTTTATTTATAATAGATGTTACTTGAAAAAATGTCTATCTTCAGTATTGTAGGTGTATGAAGACGCCGAAAAGAAATTAATAAGATGCAATTTTTAAAAATTTCCAGAGATCAACAAAAATCAAACCCGTGCCATTTTTATAAGCATACTATCCAAAAAAAAGGAAGCCATTTTTCAAGAAAATTTTAAAACGATTCAGATCGATTAGGGAATGACATATTTTGGTGAAAATTTTGCCTATGGTTTACTCGCTAGCGTTGTTCATGAACAAGACGTTTTGTCGTAATCCAACTTTTCGATGCCAAAGACTCACAAAACATGAATTCATTCGAAACGGAAGAACGGTTCTCTTTGCGGATGATACGAACATCCTTTGCAATAAAGAAACAGTAAATAGTACAATATCAGATGTTTCAAATTGGTTCCGAAATAACAAATTAATAGTAAACGAAAAGAAAACGGTTTTAATGCAATTTTCCATTTCAAATAAACAATTCTGTGCCCCATTGAAAATGAACAGTGTACCATTGACTGATGTTAAGGCAACAAAATTTTAGATCTCTCAATTCAGTCAAACCTTAAATGGAACGTCCATTTAAATGAATTGAACACAAAATTAAGTTCATTATGCTACGCGTTCAGAATTCTTGCAAATTCAGTCAGCCTTCATACTGCTCGTTGTGTATACTTCGCGAATGTTCATTCCGGCCTGAGATATGGCATAATATTCTGGGAAATACATCTTATAGCTCCAGACTTTTAGATTACAAAACGAATTGTACGAATAATAACCAAATCCCACCCACGTGATTCATGTAAGCTCTCTTCATTAATCTAGGAACCATTACCGTGTCTTCTTATTTACGAATCAGTGATTTTTGTAAAAATGACTTGCTCAAGGGCGGAATATATTTTCAGAAAATGCCAAGTCTATTACTATAACACTCGACGTAGAAATCATATTCATCAGGTGACAGTATCAACAGCTTATTACAAAAATTCACATACAATACATGTACATTATTTTACAACACTTTCCCAAGTGAAATCGTTTCTGCTGCATAACTGTTTCTATACAATTACAGACTATACTGAGCATCACAAGAAAAGTAACATTAATTTTAACAATGATACATAATGCATTATTTACCATTTGGACTGTATAAATGAGTATAAACAACCTGTAACAACTATTGTACTGCAACTTCCGAGTCAATGACCCCATCTCGATCAGGTTTTTCGTCCAGTTTCCTGATCCATTGAGCAAATGCTGAGATGGCCCCTTGTTTTGCTTCTGGACATAAATGTAACTTCATTTTCTGTGCACGTCTTCTAGAATTCAGTGGGAAATACAATTATTCAAATTATCGTTTCCATGTTGTCGCGGCAGGAATTAATAAGAGCGAAAATTTATTGCTTATTTATCCTTGAAAATAGATTTTATTACATGGGAGTTTTTTGTTTTTTTTCCTTTCAAAATTCAAAATTTATTGCTTATTTATTTTTAAAATAGATTTTACTACATGGGAGTTTTTGTTTTTTTCTCCCTTTCAAAATTCAAAATTTAAGTAGTATATGACTTAGTGTAGGATCACAGAATTTTGAAAATGTGCAACAATTCACTTTTCCCCATAGCACGTCATACGCAGTTTTTAACTGTTTTTGACGTAAAATAAAATAAAATAAATAAAACATGAATTCTGACTACACAACAAGTTAGAGAAAGTTATTTACTACCCTAAAAGCAATAGTTATTCATTTATTCGCCATAAGGGACTCACAAAACGAGTTTTCTTTCAAAAATGCAGTTTTTGCTGCATCATTACAAATCTTTCTCTTTTATACTCTTCATAAATAGTATGCAAGAAAGTAGAAATGTATACAACAGCAGAGTCCAGTAAAATACAATGTAAATCATTTTATTATTCCGTTTTGCAAAGGACGCACTTGGTAAAAATTTATTATTCCGTTTTGCAAAGGACGCACTTGGTAAAAATATTTCTCTTCGTCCCAAAGCTTCATGTAGGATGCGAATCACTTATTGATATATTTAAATTGATAAATAAATATTAGGCGGAAGTGGAGCGCGAGCGCGGGGCGGGGCGGGGCGGGGCGGGGCGGGGCGGGGCGGGGCGGGGCGAGGCGAGGGCGAGGGCGAGGGCGAGGGCGAGAGCGAGGCGAGGGCGAGGGCGTGGGCGTGGTTGAAGCGGTAACTGTTGGGGGCCGGAGAAAGCGGGGACGAAGCGGGGCAGCAGCAGTGGGGAGGGTGGGAGCAGGGCGGAGGGTGGGCATTGGCGGTGGAAGGTGGGCTGGGGGCGGCGCAGCACATCCGCTAGCGGCGCCGTTCCGCGGGGAGGAACTGCCCTTTACAAGGTTTCTAAAAGCGTCTCCGGCGGAGGTTTATTTCTCGGCCGTTGCTTACGCGCTGTTATGTGTCTGCGCGGCCGACAGGACGACTCCGAGAGGGGACGACGGACATGAGATACTGAGAGTAGAGCAGCAGAGTTACAGGAGCCTTGTTAGAACTTTCATTGAAATTTCGGAAGATAATTTGAAATCCACATAAATAGTAATCCTATTTATCACCCCATAGACATACATCTTTATGCAAAATTTAAAATATTCACACTAAGAACTTAAATACAATTATTATTATTATTATTATTATTATTATTATTATTATTATTATTATTATTGGCGTATCGGCTATTTCTGACCACGCTTACACGACTGACGTGTGTAGCTATGGGGATCATCTTTCAGCTGTATCCTCGGTAAGACAAGGTTGTTGTGCCTTGCGGTAAATTATGAGGTGATAGGATGATGATGATAATAATGATGAAGATGGTGAGGGTGAAGAGACAATCACAAATACGACCGTTCGCAGAACTCGAACCTGCAGGTTCCTTGGCGCAGACGACGGCTGCCATATAATTGTAGACGTTGCTGGACTTCACATCAGAGCGTCGTAAATAGGAAGCAGAAAAAGTCATAAATACGAGTACGAGTGTTAGAAAATCGAGTTCAACGTGAAGTGGGTGTAAAACATAGTTCTTACCGAGATTTATGAAAGCTATGGAAGTTGTCCCTAAAAGTTATGTAAGTTATCCAAATACCCAGGTTGTTCAATAGATTGGAAAGTGAATGACGTAATTGGGAAAAGTCCTAATTTTGAGCGACTATTGTGAAATCATTAAGCGAGTTGATATGTAATCGACAGCTAACATCTTCAGTCGTGAATTTAGGGATGATGACGATCACGATGATGATAATTCTTACGTCTAAATATTATTATTATTATTATTATTATTATTATTATTATTATTATTTTATTATTCCTTTACTTCACGACTAAAGTCGACTATGAGTCGGTTGAATATAAAATCTACTGCAGGTTGCAACGAGCTTCCTAATTAGCAGATCTAGAGTCTGTCGGTTCCTCTACAATTCTTTGCGCAAAATGGGGGCTGTTGCAAATGAAGCAAATCTTGTACTTCCCAGTCTTTTGATTAACCAGAGAATTTAGTCAATTTCTTACACAAATTTCGCTGAATAAATCCCAGAGCTCCGATGACTAGCAGTACGACCTGTGCTTTTGTGCCCCACATTCTGCTGATCTCGATTTCCAAACTCTATTTAAGACGTTTCTCTAAGAGACCAACTATTAAGACCACAACTATTTAAGACGTTTCTCTGCCTTTCGATCGCACGACTTAGCCACTACTACAAGTTGGCACGTTTTTTTCTCCAAATCCTGGATGACAATACCCGGTTAGTTTGACGCGTTTGTTTATCATTCAATATTCTATACAGTGCACCAGAAGTCACCGGGCTTTGGTTAGCAATTCGTACCACTTGGATTATGTCCCCATTATTGTTATTATTATTGTTATTATTATTATTATTATAATTATTATTATTATTATTATTATAATAACATATTCTATATATTATTCGCACACAATATTATTTTAATACAGTGAACTAGTCCTGATTATTATATACGCTCCCTCCATAGCAAACAACGGGGGAGGGATGCTGCATCCCAGACCGCCCCGCGCTCTCTGGCAGCCTTCGGGAGCGCCAGCGGTCAGCGGGCGACGTGAGGGGTGGGGGCGGGGCGGGGGCGGGGGCGGGGGCGGGCGGAGCGCATCGTTCGCGAGCGGTTAGCGAGGGCTATTCCTCGGCCGCGGCCGCGCCGGCGATGGCGCCTAAATCTTGATAAAGGCGGTGCTGCCACGCTCGCGTCAATGGAGGGGTCTCCTCCCTAACACTCCCCGCCCCCTCGCCCGGCCCCGCGCCGCGCCGCGCCGCCCCCGGTCGGTCGTCGGTGGCGCGCCGTTAATTGCTCTTCTAGACGCGTAAATTACCCCGTTCCGACGGAGCCGTGTTTCAAGTTTGTGGCCCCGACCTCACTGGCCGCCCCCCTTCCTGCACCCCCAACCAACTCTGCCCGCCTTGCCTCGGCCCCACCCTCAACTCCGCCCGACACTTACGGTTTCCGTCTCCCGTTCGCGCGGACGACCAGCAAGGTTCATGGCGTGGCATGGAGGGGTTGGTTATGCGTTGTGAAGTAAGAGGTTGATGAATCGTCTTATGTCCTCTGGTACCATTTTATTTTTGTCAATAAATTATGATAATTTGAAACGCCACTTCTCTCGCTGATTACAGCAAAATGTTTCGCATTCGAGATATATCTCTAAAGAAATAAAAGTAATTTTTTGGTTTGAGGCAGATATATTTATTTATGTTATACAGTATATATGTATGTTATACAGTTGTACAATATTCTATTTTATAATCTAAAGAAAGCACGCGTGATTTAAAAGCAGGTCTTGATGAAATTTATAGAAGAGAGTTCATTACATGCAAATGAGGATATGATGATACTCGTAAAATTCCTTTATTGGAAGATTTGGAATAAAAATATATTAGAGCTGAACAGAGATTGATGAAAGGAACCTTGAAATTAAGAAGAGGAAACGTATTAGTATTAAGAGATGCAGAACTTTCAAAAACAGGAGAAGTGAACTGAGGACGCAGAGCATGGTAATAGCGATCCATCTGAAGGTAATCTCAAAGAGAGTGCGAATACCGGAGCAGAAGACGTTTCTGGGATTGGGACATGAATAATGTCTTCCTCCATCGAATCCCTTCCTCTTTTTGCCATCCGAAGTTACCAAGGAGCAATGAATGAAATTGTGAAGATATAAGTTGTTCTAAAATGTGTTGAGATGCTTTTGCTTGAAACAACTAGAGACGGCTAGAAACAATCATGGAATTATGAGACTCCTAAGAATAGGAGTATACTTATACCATTCAGAACCTTCACACTGCTGGTGGAGAGCGGTGGTGGTGGAGGCGGTGATGGTGGAGAGCGGTGATAGAGGAGGGCAGAGGTGAGAGGAGGGAGAGTGGTGGTGAGGAGGGCGGTGTGGAGGCGGTGGTGGTGGTGGTGAGTGGTGGTGGTGGTGGCTGGTGATGGGGGCAGGGTGGAGGTGGTGGGGGGGGAGGTGGTATGGTGAGGTGGGAGGTGTTGTTGTGGTGGTAATGGTGGGATGGTGGTATGGTTGGTGGTGGTGGTGGTGGGTGGTGGTATGGTGGGTGGTGGTAGTGGTGGTGGGTGGTGGTAGTGGTGGGTGGTGGTAGTGGTGGGTGGTGGTAGTGGTGGGTGGTGGTGGGTGGTGGTAGTGGTGGGTGGTGGTAGTGGTGGGTGGTGGTAGTGGTGGGTGGTGGTAGTGGTGGCGGTGGCTTGACAGTGGTGGTGGTGGTGTGGTGGTGGTGGTAGGGGTGGGTGGTGGTAGTGGGTGGGTGGTGGTAGGTGGGTGGTGGTAGTGGTGGGTGGTGGTGGTAGTGGTGGGTGGTGGTAGTGGTGTGGTGGTGGTGGTGGTATGGTGGGTGGTGGTAGTGGTGTGGTGGTGTGGTGGTGGTGGTGGTAGTGGTGGGGAATGGTGTGGTGGGTGGTGGTGTGCTGGCGGTGGCTTGACGGTTGCTGGTGGTGGGGTGGTGTGAGCTCGCCGATGCCCCGATCGCTTTGCGGCCGCCGGACGCAAGGAGGAGCTTCGCTCGGTGATTGTGATACACGGCCGGGGAAGTGCGATGTATCGCGGGAAAAATAACCGCCCGAGGGGACTCCGGTGGGAACGAGCCGTCGGCTTTTTGCGACCCTCGCCGAGTGCCCGCAGGGAGGTCGCTGCTCTCGCCCGCTCGCCCTTTCGCCCTTTCGCTCGCCTTGGGATTTAGCAGGGCCGGTGCAGATCTACAGCGGTTCTCTTCTCATTTGCGGGCAATGTACGGAACGAACATGTGCCAAGGGGCGGTGTGTGTGTGTAGTGATGAGATGGCTGAAGATTTTACATTGTAACTATTACTATTCGAAACTGTTTATTCGTTGCTATTGAAGAAAATAATTGGGGAGCGTGACGCAACGAAACAAAAATGAAATAATAGAATAATAAAATAAGAGTTCTAATTATTTGTTTTAAATGTGTTAAACATTTTTGACCTTAACTAGACTTTCGCCCTTTTCCTTCTTGTTGGGATCTTATTATGCCGTTAAAATATAGTATGACGGGAGATTGTACTCAAACGTCGAGGGCAACAGGTCTACCTTCGGGATCTTTAACTCTGAAAGAGGTCTTATGGCAAAATTTGGACTCCGAGTTTTATTATTTCATGCGGAATTTCGTTTGAGAATATTGTATAACTTTATGGTTTTCAGTCCCTTTCTCCTACTCTTGTATCTGCCAAATCCTTTACTCGTCCCATGTTTGCAGGGTTTCTGTCGATTCTCTGAGATTTATTGTATCTCGAAGGCGTCTGTGGAGTAGGAAAGCTCCCGGCGCTCTCCTACATTAGACCCGTGTTAACAAGCAACACCGACCAACGCAACGCTCATTGTACTAAAATCTACTTCCTGAAACACAATCAAATGGGGAATGATCAACTTTCATGAAGATAAACACTACTCATTCTTCCAGGCATCGCCAGAAAGGAGAATTGTATACGGAAGTTTGCATCGTGTGCCCTTGGTATAATCTGAGAGAGTGGGAACATTAATAGCAGCATTGCGACGAGAGTTGATATAAAATAGTGCAATATTTACATTGAGAAAAAAAGAAATAGAAGTTTCAAGGAAGAAAACGAACAGCATGAAATGTGAAATTTGTCCAAGAAATTGGGACCGCAAATCACTCGTGAATATAAAAAGTGAATGAAACGAATAGTACGCAAAACATATTCTATGTTAGCTTGCAAAGATTGTCTGAATGAATGTATTACCGATCTGTACTCCTCTCTCCTCTCTCTCTCTCTCTCTCCCTCTCTCTCCCTCCGTCTCCCTCTCTTTCTCTCTCTAAATTAAAATTTACCATTTTTTCAAGTTTAAGTACTTCTTGGGCATTAGGAGAGCCCGAAGTCGGATATCTCGCGGAGATTATTTGACACATTTAATGCTTTGACCGTCTGTGCCAAAACCTGTATTTGTCAGGACACGGATCCACTCTGATCGTTCCCCAAGTACACTCATTAAATTGACTCTTTCGAGGTTTTACCAGTCCATCTGGCTGGCGGAAAAAGGCAAATTGCGTAGCAATATGGTATTTGGCGTCGCTTAACTGTTTTATATCTGTTCAAAAATATAATTTCTTCGCACTATTTGTAGGATTACGTACTATTATAATACAAATAGAAAATATTATTTATAATTTTTCTAAATATTTCTTTTATTTAATGTTCTTCAGTACATTTAGTTCTGTGTTTAAAAAGTTTAGAGTAAATTTAAAGTTGTTTTTTAAAATTAAGAGAAAATTACTGATATTTTTCAAGAAGAGATTTCATTAAAAAAATCTCTATCTTGTAGGAACCTCTAGTTATAGGAACACGCCATAAGAAAATCACATTTTTGAAATTTTTAAAAATGCAGAGAATTTGATGAAAATTATGCGGCATTTTATAAAAACGTTTTTGTTTTATCTCAGAAAAAGCGAACAAAGAAAAATGGAACCAATTTTCACAAAGTATTGAAAATGTCGGAGCTTTATATAAGGAAGCCCTAAAAACAAAATATCAATTTCTAAGTGGCCACGACATCAGCCAGATCGATCGACGACTATCCATTTTTTGTAAAATTCCTGTTAACGGTTTAGCAACTTGTTTCCTGGTAGACGCATGGACAAATAGTGGTTTTGGCGTCAGTCGATTTTTCAGTATCAAGGTCCCACAAAACGTGTGTGTGTATGTGTGTGTGTGTGTGTATATATATATCTTTTATAGAAGTAATGTATTACATGTAATGACACCAAATTTACCCACTTTTTTGGTATCAGGGCTCTAAGATACGGGTTTTTCTGTAGCAAAATTGCAGGTTTTGCCACAGTATTGCATAACTTTCTTTATACTACATAACCAGAATGCGAGAAAGTAACTAGTGCACCTAAAGCAGCACGTAGTTTCCCGCCCTATTTTTATGCAAAAGTTTCGAAAATTGTACGTGATCTTACTTCAAAATCTATCATTAAGGAATAGATTTCATTAAGAGAAAAATATCTACTTTAATATTTTAGTTGCAGAAAAACCCCAAAAAGTTTGAACTTTTGGAACTTTCAAAAATTCCGCGTTTTCAACGAACATGAGACCTACACTACCTATTAAATGTCCTTCACAGTATCAAAAAACAAAATTTAATGAAAAACAATGGAGACATTTTATTCAAAATTTTGAATATTTTCCAGCGGCTTCATGAAAAGTTCCCTCGAAAATTAAAATATTGATTTGAAATTATAGAGGCCGCGACATCAGCCAGATCGATTGGGGAATATCAATTTTGAAGAATCTGGCTGATCGGTTTCGCCACTACTCTTGTTCATAGACGGACAGTTGTTCTGTCGTCATTCGATATCTCAGTATCAACAAAGCATGGATTCTTGCTCCAAGACGTGTTAGAGGATTTTTTTCTAAATGTAGCAGCTGGATTTATCCACCTTTTCATTACCACGGTCCTGTAATAAGAGTTTTTCTGCCACAAAATTCTCCGTTTTTTTCGAAGCTTCAAATAACTTTCTTTCTACTCCGTAGCGAGAAAGTGAAATGGGTCGCTGGCCCGGGCCTTGAGCTGTCATCGGCGGGCAGCCGCTCGTCTGCGTAGAGCGGCGCGGCGTTTCGCGGCGTTTCGCGGCCTCCGCCCGCGGCGCATTCCCCGACGCGCAGACGGCCGCGCCACCCGCGCGCGCCCCTCCCCCTCCCCCTCGCCTCCCCTCCCTCCCCCTTACCACAACCACTTACAGCGCTGGGGGTAGTGCACGGCGCTGTCGCCGGCGGGGTCTCGGGCGGGGCGGCGGAGAACAGGCTGCGCGATAAAGAACCAGGAGGAGTATATGTATAATTGGGGGGAGGGGGAATGTTGGTTGACGGTGGCAGTGAATTGGATTGAGTACGGTGTTAGGGACGACGACAGGATGAGAGGAAAGAGAGGACGTTTGTGGTAAGAAAGGGAGAGTGGGGAAATATAATGAAAAAGTGAGCGAAGAAACAGTGATATTGAAAAGAGAAAGAGAATGGGAGAAAGTTGAGAGAATGAAAGGAAAGTGTGTGTGGTGTGTGGGGGGAGAGGGAGAGAGAGAGAGAGCGAAGAGACAAAGACATAGAGGTAAATAAATGTAAGGAAATGAACGGGGAGAGAAAAAGAGGAGAGTGGAGAGTGAGTTAGCGCGTGGAAGAGATGAGAAAAGGGCACAGCACACGTCGAAGTGAATTCACGGAGCTGCGAGACAAATCGCGTTGAGTTGGGGTTGATAGGGGTGAAGAAGACTGAACCATGTTGTCACAAGTTGTTCGACGTCTCTTCCGAGGATTTCGATTGAATTAATAAAATTATTATCGAATAGATAGTATTGAATAGTATACGTTATGAATAGGTCAAGAAAAGAGTGCCAGATTGTTGAGGTTGATTCGGGTTGAGTTGTGATCGGTCAGAGGTAACACTAAAACGTCCGGTTCTCGTATTTGCCGAGAATGCCCGCACGCCGTCATTTAGACGGCTCATGTATTTAATGGGCTATTTGTAGATTTTTGAGAATGTATACACATCAATTCACAGAATATATACTGTAGCTATCCTTTTATTAACTATGACAGTAATTCGAAGAATATATGCAACTGACATAAAAACAATTACAAAATTTTTGGCTGCTTACTCGTGGGTTGCCTTTCGTCGTAAGATGTCACAGACAGTCCCGATGGCGTTTCATCACCAACTTCTAACATCGACACTTCAAATATGATGTACACCGAAGCTTTTCAACAAAGAGGGCGTTCATGGTAGTTTCTGGGAGAAAATCACCACCATATTCTTTTCAAACAGATGAACAATATTTCTAATGCCATTTGGCTTACAAACGTTTCGTTTATGCACCGTAATTTCTTGGTGATTTCTTTGTTTCGACAATGCCCAGAATGTTGTGTTTAAAGTATATTTGGGTAGTTCTACGCATTGACGAAGAAAAAGTTACTTTTTTCGGATTCAAATGGAAAATTTGCAAATTCGTGAACAGACGACTTTGGAGTGCAATTTACACTAGTCCTGTATCATGCACGTCTGTATGGAGATACTGGGACTGCGACAAAATCGAAATATTACAAGAAAAAAAATTTATACGTGAATCTATACTTATGAGGCCATAAGTAAAGGAAATATTTATTGATAATTTTTTAAGGAACAAACTAGTCTGTTTTTCTACTTGAAATTACTTCCTCTTTATATATAGTTACGTGTAGAGTAGAGTTGTTTTATTTGAGTAATTGCTCTTATAAGTCATCAGGCTTGATTCACACTAGGCGCCACACTAGATCCACACTAGGCGCCACAATACTAAATCATAGACGATGACAAACGTATCTGCCGGGGGAGGGCAGAGGGACGTATTTCACAAAGATGTTAGTCAACCATCTCAATGAACCCGAGGGTGGGATGGACGGCCCGGTTTGAAAAACAAGCGTATGACTTTCATATCGTCCTCGCCCACGCAGTGTTTTACACAGATCAAAAGGACGACGCCAAAGAGAGCAATGATGTGCGAAACCGGCATGGATGACGACACTGCATGACAAAAATACGAATTGGAAGTAGCAAACGTTTTGGTATTTCATAAAAAGACAAATTTATGAAATTTGTTTGTCAATTTAGATTTAAACATAAACGAACAAATATTAATAATTATACTATAATTTATCATATTAACAAAAAATTCCAGAGAAACTTACGCTTTACGTACTCTATGAAGTGATGAGTGCCATCGCATCCTATTAAATCGTGTGAGAGTTCTGGGCAACTTTCAGGTATCGCAGAACCTCGCTGATAGCGAGGATTCTTGACTAAGACAACGAGGCCACCACTCTCATTTTTGTGAATCATTCCGGCATAATGTAAATCAAATTCACATGCATGAATCATTAGTCATAAGCATATTCACTGTAGCATTTTTATGTGGTGACGTGTTGTGAAGTGTATGCAACAGAGAAGAAAAAAGAGAAGTGCAAGTGTTGTGAAATGAAGTTAAGTGAAGTGAAATGTAATTAAAAAGGTCTTGTATTTATTAGTTTAAAATATCTGTATAACATTGTATAAATTTAATGCTACCATTATTATTATTATTATTTTTTTTTTTTTTTTATTATTATTATTATTACATTATTATTTTATTATTTTTAAATATTATTTTTATCATTATTGATATTATTTTAAAATAATTTTATGTTATATTGTATTAATATTTATAACTGTAATGTTTGTAAATTGTAGTGTTCTATTACCAGGTTGCATTAACACACCTGCAGAAATAATAAATACCTATCTATAATATTGTAAAGCCCCATCCTTCAAATTCCCAGCGGTCACCCCTGCGCGGTGGGAGCGAGGCGGGTGGGGTCCTGCGGGAGGCAGCGCGGCAGGGCAGGTGGGGCAGGCCGTCTAATTGGTGGCTGCGTGCGCTGTCCCGCGCGATTAGCGCATCTGCGGGGAGGACTTCATCGCGGGGCCCCAGGCGCCTGTCGCTCGCCTGTCGCTCGCCCGGCGATCCCCGCGCCGCGAGGCGACGCAGGGGCGCCCAAGGAGCTCTCGCCGAGACGCGGAGCGTAACGGCTGACAACGCTCGCACACGTGCAGCTAGGGTGACCCGCACCCTTAAATGCCTGGCAAATACTCTCACTTGCTCATGGACACGGCGTAACGTCCGGTAACGTTCACCCACGCTCTCTGGAGGAGGTAACGGCTGACAACGCTCGCACACATTCAGCTAGGGTGACCCGGAGCGTAATGCCTGGCAAATACTCTCACTTGCTCATGGAACACAGCGTAACGTCCGGTAACGTTCACCCACGCTCTCTGGAGGAGCGTAACGGCTGACAACGCTCGCGCACGTGCAGCTAGGGTGACCCGGAGCGTAATGCCTGGCAAATACTCTCACTTGCTCATGGAACACAGCGTAACGTTCGGTAACGTTCACCCACGCTCTCTGGAGGAGCGTAACGGCTGACAATGCTCGCACACGTGCAGCTAGGGTGACCCGGAGCGTAATACCTGGCAAATACTCTCACTTGCTCATGGAACACAGCGTAACGTCCGGTAACGTTCACCCACGCTCTCTGGAGGAGCGTAACGGCTGACAACGCTCGCACACGTTCAGCTAGGGTGACCCGGAGCGTAATACCTGGCAAATACTCTCACTTGCTCATGGAACACAGCGAAACGTCCCGTAACTGATTGATTGATTTATTCACGTTTCCGGGCGCGTCAACTGCTCTGGTCATTAGTCCCGTTAGTGTAGTGCATGTTTTTTTTCTCGGGAGATGGCGGTGATCTTCCCTCGCTGGATGGCGAGATCCGGCGCCGACCTACCGTCGGCTAGTGGGGTTTCCCCCTAACCAGGACTCTCCCACCAGCGAGGCACCACCCTACCCGGGACAAGCTCTAAGCTCCCGACCGGTCTCCCGGGATATGTGGTAGTGTAGTGCATGTTAGTGTAAGTGTGTGTGTAAGGGGGAGAGGATAGGATAAGGAAGAGAAAGGAAAGATCGCTTGCGGTCCGTGGTCCGTTTGATAGAGTACTGCTCCGGCATTCGCCTGGTGTTGATCGGAGAAATCACGGAAAACTACCGATCAGAGCAGCCGGACGCTAGAATTCTCCTCTAGGCAGCGACTGAATTTGACCCAGCTGAAAAGCTAGTGTCGAAAATTCTGCCGCCGTCAGGACTCGGACCTAGGACCTCCCGGTCAGAGGCGTTGCAGTTGGAAGTTGGTATACAGCTTTCACAATATATTGCTCTACCACCGATAACCTTGGGGGTTATTTAAAGATGAGACTGATTTATTTAACACGTTAAACACCACCCATTCTAATTTCATAGTATAGTAAATAAATACTAACATACATTCTTAATGTTTTTGAACTTTAATAAAATATATAGCCCTTACCTTGATGAGCTAACAATTAGGTTTATTCTCAAAATTCGACACAATTTAAAAACAAAAATCCACAAATAGCACAAACAGTTCCTCTTTATATTCAATAATGAAAAAACACTGGCTGAAGTACTGGTAAAGATCGCCTGAGATGGTTTTGAATGTTTCTCCTATTGTAAAACCTGACAACCAAAAGGTGATATATTTTCTCACATCATTGGGAATCACGAGATGTCTGATTGTTGATTTTTATTTCTGATGTCTGATGTCAGACATTGTTGCGGATTTTGGAAGCGGTCTATTCAAAGGATTAGAAAAAATTTCTACATTGTATTTTAGTTGCTCTAAATGAAAATCTCTGATCGTTTTTTTTCTTGTACGTCCTTGAGAGCGCCAATATGAATTTCACAAGTTGTAACTTTCTGGTTCTATCTCTAGGTGAGAACGTTTTTGCCATCGCAGTAGTGATTTGGAGTGATTTTTGATGAGTGATCTTTCCTGGGTGTTACTTATAGCAGTCAGTATTTATTTATATCAGCGTCCGTCATCCGTTTTAGAACTCCCATTTATTTATTGAATACTTTCTTCAGAAACAAACATTTCTTTTTTGTTCTTTTTGAGCGTGTAATATAGTTTAAAGAACCAATAGAGTTTGTAAATATAAAAATAGACGGTTTTAAAACTAATAAAGTACACAAAACACATAAAGACATTGCATTGTAGTTACTAAAAACACCTGAAAATAAGGTAAATATCATAAATAATTAAGAATAAATATTGTTCGTCAAAAAGAATTACTGCTGCCTGGTTAGTAAAACCAGGAGATTACCGTAGATTTCACGCATGCTATTTCAGGGTTAATTTGAAGTATTCACTTCAAAATTTCTTTCAAGCAAACTGCACAGAGATATATAATTTTAGTATTGTTTATTATTACCATCAACATGAGTTTGCAATGCCTCATATCACTGTAAGTGTACAAAATCGCCCGAAGTGCATGCATTTCCCCATGTATTAAAGCGGTCTCGCGAATGGTCGGCGACCAGCGCTCCGTCGGCCACAAAGTGAAACTTTGTCCGTTGGCTAGCTTCCATAAGGATCGGCGAAGTACCGCGGCTATTAGGCATACTAGCGAGCTATGCACGTATTCACGGAGGCGCGCACAGAGAGTAATGGTTGGCAATGCTTACACACACTCAAGACAATCCGAGCGTAACGGCCGTCAATGCTGAAACACGCTCATAAGGGGAGAGACAGAGCATAACGAACAGCAACGCTCACACGGGACGTAACGGGCGGCGCGCTACAGCTGAACTACACAAAAATACATTTCATTAAGAAAGATCTCTGCCTTCAATTGTGAAGGTTTTGTGGCTTGTGTAACAAGTTCCAAAACAAGTTGAACTTCTGCAATTTTCGAAATTTCAGAGGTTTGAATGAAAATTGATTGTGCCTTTTTTATAGATGCCTTTGCTCTATTTGAAACACATTAAAGAAAAAAAGCTGATTTTGGGTCGATTCTGGATGCTCTGAAAGAGCTTCATACGAGTAAAGTACCCCAAACGTTTCGAATTGATTTTAGTATTCACAAACGAACGTGTGGACAAACAATATAAAAAAACACCAATTTTTTGGTCAATACTGGACAAAATATATTTTTAGCAAAATCTTGAAATCGTTTTCTTGCAGCCCAAGATAATCGTCTATACAAGTTGACCACATATGTTGGTTACAGAAAATATCTTCCAAACGGTTTTGGTATCGAGATGCAGTTTGCGATAAGCTATAGCTGATGTGAGATATAATATATTTCATTTTTATAGTTTGTAACGTTTTAAATCTGCAAGATATTGAGAACCCTTCATTTTTTAAGACAAAGGTTTTTCCCATCACCATTCTAAAGTTCTCGCACAAAAAAAGCAATGATTATATATTGTTAATGTGTAGAAAGAAATATTAAAAAATGCAACACAGTATTTACTACAATCATTATTATATTCTTTAACCATATTTTTTGCGTTTTTGAAATTTCGTTTTTTATATTATTTATACATGATTTTATCAAATGTTTTATCAAATTTTATTAAACATAGGCAATGCGAATTGGAGTGCAATGGACGATTAAAATTACAGGAAGTACGGAATAAAGAAAATAGCATTGGGGAACACAATATCTAAATATACTAGAACAGAAAGGCAACCAATTGATATATAATTTATGTATGAGAAAGCAATGACTTTAATATTGAATACTAAATTTTATCAGCAAGTTGTTTTCGCTATGGGAGGTCCCATACTTCTCAAAATAGGACAATATCATCTGTTTTTAGAATATATTAAAAAATCGACAAGTTAATTGTCATTCAAAAACAATTTAATGCAATTTGCATCCAATCAGCATGAAGAATATCGGGACTGTTTTTTATTTATTCACCAGTAGATCAAAATTAACTTTTTTTTTACTTCGCAATCGCCAAAATTCCAAATCTTATTTGCATATGAGATAATTTATAAATTACTCTATCAGGGTTGTCCGTGAACTCCATGGAATTTGAATCTTTTAAGAAAAGAGTGGTAGACCGTATTTCACAACAGCATAACACTCTAAAACTTAGAAACATACTTTCTATATCGACTACTTAGAAGATATTGCATTCAAAATGGCTTAAGGTAGGGATAACAGAATTTTGAAAATATGCCCAGAATTCACTTCTTCCATGGCACGACACACACAGTTTTTAACTGTTTTGACGTAAAATAAATAAATTATAATAAAATAAAATATCTGTAACATGAAACGTGTTTCCTTTTTCTTGAGGCTTGGAAATTACTATAAAGATTTTGCACTAAAGCACACGAATGATGCCGGCTCATGGAAGAATTCCTAATGTAAAATTATTCTAACTTACTGTAAGATTTGTTATATTCCGAAAACATCTTTCAAAATGGGATTTGCGTCACGTACTCTCGACGGTTCTTGACAAAGTTAGTGGCGCTAAAGTGAGAAACAGCAATGTGAACTCAAGGACAACATCGATAACCTGACAAAGATCAGCACCTGCGCCAACACTACCAAAAGTGTCGAAAGAAATTGTTATACAATATTGATATTACAATCCTCAATTGAAATATATCCACCATTAAATATATAAAGGGTTTACTTAGAAAACAACGTAGTTTCATTAAAATTATAGGTGTATTTCACGCATTCCGTTCAGAAGAAATACATTACGTTGATTAATATCTTCTTGATATGTACCATGGAATTTTAACATGATATGATATGCTTATATGCAATGCAGTAGAAAGTTCAACGAGTTAGTTAAGCTCACGTTACAAAACATAATTTGAAACTCACGAGAAATGATTTTATATGGTTTTGGATTATCCTTGTTTTATATAAATTTGTTATGGTTTTCTACTGATATACTATTATAACAATAAAAAAGGATAAATAATGAAATATGTTACCTGTAACCTATGATGAATATGACGAAGCTTCTCATTTTTGGGCACTTCGGCGTCTATTCCCAAAAAAAATTCTTTCTTTGGCCATAGACTCACCTCGTAGCTGTTCTTGTTAGGACATTCATTTCTAGATTCGCTGGCTAGCCCTTCAGACTGCCTGTTGTTATAACTTGTTGAACTTCAATGGACGATACGAACAACCTTCACTGACCTGTGCAAGAAAAGGATATTTAAAACTGAGTTCGTTTCTGTGCGTATTCAAAGCACCACACAATATATTAAAATTTTATATTTACTTTGTACTAGTACTTATCTACATTTTATTACTAACTTTAACTTTATATTCACATCATCGCATTATCTATTTACCAATACTTTCAATATCAATTTAATGCAATGTTAGAAGACTCTCGGCGATACTAAGTTAAGCGAATGTTACGTAACAAAAATAAAGTATAAAAGAAAAATATATTAACTTACATTCTTTTTCTATGAACAAGGAAAATTAGAAAAAATCAATCAGTTTTGCCATATATTGAATTTTATCTTGTAAACATGTAATGTTAGAAATTGGGCTTATCAAATTTAATATGCACTTGAGACAAAGTACAGAGTAACGCTATTGTTAATAATAATGAACTGCACTATTAATACTATATTAGAGAATCTTCGCATTGCAGGTTATTCCAATAAACTGATTCTGTGCTTCCATAATGAAAAGCAAATAATACAATCGTCAGATAAGCACAAAGCCAAGAAGAGTTCTCCGTGTTACGGTTTCTTAAAGCAAGTCAGCTACCTGTCTACTATATGACTAGAGCACACATTAGAACACTGCATTTTACTTCCATTCGTTGCAGTGTGTTGATAATTGGGAATTCACATGTACGAAATATATTTATATATTTTGCAGTGCGAAAGGAAAATAACAAATCTCAAACATTTTTAATTTTCCTTTTCTAAGTAAATAAATAGGTTTAGAAAATTCTCCATTTTCCTAATAAAAATGTAATAAAGGAAATTCGAAGGTCAGTACACATGTAGAACAAAACAAATTGTCTTGAGGCGCGAATAAAATGTCTCTGCTCACTTTAAAATCTTTCTCCTCCTAAATAGTAATTTTTGATACAAATGGTAAAAAAGTGACATTGTACTTTACGAGTAGGAATAGTTGCGTCACGAGGCAGAATGGCCGAGTGGCGTATTTCTAAGAGGTAAATAAAATAACTTTTTCACACAAATACACTATTTCTTTACAACTTTATTCACTTTCATTTTCTTTTTATTCAAGTCCACAAATCATGATATATTTAAGTTAGTAGTAGCTGATGGTTAGATGGTTGGTATGTAGCTATTAGTTAGTAGTAGCTGATGCGGTCTCGTTAAAGTATTTTGTTTTCTTTGTGGCATTGAGATTTATCTAAACACTTGAGCATAGTTTCACTTTTAGTATTAGTGCTAAAAATAAAACTTTCAGCACGCTGTGCATACTTTGAAAAAATCCCGTTTTCTAATGGCTGCCTAAAGAGACAAATTTTGAGATGTGCCACTTTTCATCGGCAGTGCGTAAAGCATAGATGCAGAATAAGCGAGTCGCGAAATTAAATTGTGAGAGTTCTAAAATGTTCGTCAGTTCAAACCGGCAAAACTATCTCAGGGCATCAACAGATGTCACTGCAGTGTTTCTGACCGGGAGGTTCAAATCTCGACGGTGGCAGGATTTTCGACACTAACTAAACATCTGTGGCGAATTCAGACGCTGCCTGAGGGAGAATTCTAGTGACGGACAGCTCTGATAGGTAGTTTTCCGTAGGTTTTTATGATCAATACTAGGTGAATACCGGGGCAATACCCTGAAGAACGGACCATGAACCGCGCGCGATCTTTCCTTCCTCTTCTTTGATCTATCATCACCCCTGACTTACACTTAGTACATGCACTAGACCAACACACATGTTGCGAGACCAGTCGGGAGCTTAGAGCTTGCCGGGGCGGTGCCCCGCTCATGGGAGGTACTTGTTTAGGAAAACCCCCCGCAAGTCGATGTACGTCTGCGCTGGATCTCGTCATCCTGCGGGGGAATATCACTGCCACTGCATGTTATAAAAGCACGCACTAGACTTACAGGATAAACGGCTAATATAGAGCGGTGGTTCGGTGCGTCAACAGATGTCACTGCAGTGCCTCTGACCGCCAGGTCCTAGGTTCGAGTCCCGTCGGCAGCAGGATTTTCGACACTAGCTTTTCAGCCAGTTCGACTTTAGTCGCTGTCTGGAGGAGAATCCTAGCGGCCGGCTGCTCTGATCGGTATTTTTTCGTGATTTCTCTTATCAACGCCAGGCGAATGCCACAGTACCCTAACAAACGAGCCACGGATCGCGCCCGATCTTTCTTTCCTCTTCCTTGCCGTATCCTCTCCCCTTACACACACACACGTACACTAACACGCACTACACTAATACAAATGCCGGGAGACCGGTCGGGGACTTAGAGCTTGTTCCGGCTGGGGCGGTGCTCCGCTGGTGGGAGATACCTGGTTGACAAAAACTTCGCTAGTCGACGGTAGATCGGCGCCGGATCTCGCCAAAGAGCGGGGGAAGATCACCGCCACCTCCCGATAAAAACATGCACTACACTTACAGGAATAATGACCTCAGTAGTTGACGCGCTCGGAATCACCAACAACGAATCAACCAATCAACTAATCAATCAATCGTCGGTTGAAGTGAATGTCCCAAGGCCTGTGATGGCGGCGCGTGCACGGCGGTTGTGCAGCCCTGCGCGGGCGGCGAGCGCGGGGTGGTCTGTCGCCCGCCGCGGACAGACATGATGACAGTCAAATTGGCCCTCCTTTCAGTCGCGGCCTCCTCGCGGGCGACGGCCTTCCAGACGCCGGCGGACGGCTCAGATTCGGACCGTTGATTAGTCGGGCGCCCGGCGCCGCCCCCGACCATCCTCCCTGCCGCCCCCGGCCGCCGCCAGCGCCGCCCGCTCGTATTTTTAAAAAAGTTATTTCTGCTTGGCCCGAAGGCCCTCTGCATACAAGTACGATACAATGATGGTTTGGTTTGGTTTGTTTTTTTCGTGTTTCCGGGCGCGTCAACTGCTTTGGTCATCAGTCCCGTTAGTGTAGTGCATGTTTTTTTCTTGGGAGATGGCGGTGATCTTCCCCCGCTAGATGGCGAGATCCGGCACCGACCTACCGTCGGCTAGTGGGGTTTCCCCTAACCAGGACTCTCCCACCAGCGGAGCACAGTCCCAGCCGGGACAAGCTCTAAGCTCCCGACCGGCTTCCCGGAATATGTGGTAGTGTAGTGCATGTTAGTGTAAGTGTGTGTGTGTGTGTGTGTAAGGGAGAGGATAGGACAAGGAAGAGGAAGAACAGATCGCGCGCGGTTCGTGGCCCGTTTGGTAGGGTACTGCTCCGGCATTCGCCAGGTGTTGATCGGAGAAACCACGGAAAACTACCGAACAGAGCAGCCGGCCGCTAGAATTCTCCTCCAGGCAGCGACTGAATCGACCTAGCTGAAAAGCGTGTCGAAAATCCTGCCGCTGTCAGGACTCGAACCTAGGACCTCCCGGTCAGAGGCGCTGCTGTGACATCAGTTGATGCACTGAGCTACCACTCCCGGTTGATACAATGAGGGTACATTAAATTATATTGGAATTGTTTAAGAAAAATTGACATGAATACATAGGAAAAATTATGTGCGAAGCCACATCCGGTACATGATGATCAGGGAGGGTCGAAGAACTGTCGCAGTAGTTTTCGATTTAGTCTATTGTAGGGAGGATTTTTTGTTTTCCGATTTTGAAATGTACGGCTGAGGGAATCTGGGGAATTGTGGAATAGAAGCGAGGGGTTAGGAGGGAGAAATGGACGGAGATCGGAGTAATGCCGAGTTCGATAAGTATTTCGTTTTGACAAGCAGCTGTAGTCCCACCTAAATGTAGAGTAGTCTCAAGATCACGAGCTGGAAGGCAACGGTATACATAATTCAATCTTCTTTTCTTCTTCTTTCTAGGGTTTTTATCCAGTCGACAGCCGGTTACCCTTTGCGTCCCGATGGGACGCATATTCGACCATACACTAGACACCAACACACTTGCGGGTTCCTCTGATCTGGGGTCAGCAGAACGCGAGGCCCTCCGCGACAACACATACATACAAAGACAAGGGACAAACAACCATGCCCAAGGCGGGACTCGAACCCGCGACCCTTCGGACCGAAGCGCTGAGTCGGTACTCGTTCTCAGCCACCTCGGCCATCCAGGTCGGCATCATACAATCTTGAACTTCAATATCAAAAATTTAAGTCGTAACAAAGCTCCTAATTGGATAATGGAGTCCCCCTCTCCTTCGTGCCCGTGACCTTAAAGAGACAATTTAAATCGCAGAAAAAAGCATGTTGATGTATGGCGAAGTGTGAAAATAACTTGTTGTTTAAGGCGAAATACATTAGTCATAGTTACAAAAAAGTGAGTGAAATTGAGTCATATGTATATTACGTAAAATAAAATAAAGAGACAGTTGTAACGTAGCGGGTTATTGTTGTCATTTGCCTCTACCAACCAACGGGATTTCGGTAACTACACAAGTAACTTGAAATTTCATTGGCTCGTAATTGGAAAAATTAAATCTTTCTCGTAACATTTAATAATAATGATGAGTTTATTAATATTGAAAATATTATTAAGATTGGGTTATAAAGCACCGTTTGGTACAATCTTATTTATTGTAGTTTTTGATTCCATTAAAACATAACATTTAGATGAGATTGAAAATCCATCTTTGTTCCTACTAATATAATTTTTATTGAATATGTGTTATGAATGTTGAACTTTTCATTACGTGGTTGTAATGGATTTTTAAAATAAAAATTGTTAACTATTATTACATTAAAACTAATTCAGAAATAACAAGGATTTAACATAAAAAAATTCACATGAGTGAATGACGATACACATGTATTAAAGAAAAAATGGAATTTATTACTATTTTCTCTTGCGGTTTTTTTCTAATCTACGTTATGCTAGGAAAAGAATGTAATTATTTATAAATGGGGAACGGGAGATCAATTAGACAAGGCAACGGGTAGTATTCTTAGTTTTAGCTGCCTCCCACGTATTCCTCACCCTTCCTGTCCATCCCCCCCATCGCCATTGGTCCCTGATTCCGTGCTCTTCGCGCTCTACCTGCAGGGCATACTCGCCTGCGAGGTCGGACGTCTCTGGAATTTCATTTCTGAATTCTTTTGCGGAGAGTGAAGGGTTTAATTATAACTGCTGCTGACAGTAATTTCGGAAATCTGCTTGTCAAAACTTTTATTACGACGTAAGTATTAGAATTTGCTTTTTATTCAGTTTTTGTGAGATTGTCAGCAGTCGGGAACTGACGTTGGGAATGTGAGATAGGATTATAATTTATTGTAAGCTTCTCTACTTTCAAAAATGATGAAAATAGTTTGAAATATCTACTAATCAGCTTCGAACCTTTGACACTTCATCTGTTCCGTTTCCTAACGTGGGGGGATCAATTCGTGTAATTATGTTAGAAATATGTTTCCAATTTGTTCGTAAATGTATTTAAAAAGGAAAATATGGTGAGCCTATTTTCTCGATGATCTCGTCTACAAACGAACTACACACTCATCTATTTTTAGGTATTAATTAGTTCTCTATTAGTTAAACATAATTGATAAAGCAAGAGTCAGAATATTGGAAATAATTTTCATCCTATTATACAGTTGGACAGAGCGATACATTTTTCGTACCTTGGCGAAATGATAAACGCTCATAAAAATCGCTAAACATTTTACTGAAACAATTTTAATCCTACAATCACGAGAAAAACAAATTTATGAAATAATAATAATAATAAAACCTCACTTATCTACGTATTTTGTAGAGAACTTTGGAAACACTTACTACCCTTAGTACAGGTTAGTATGGATGGGTGAAAAGTAGTAATTTTTCACATTAAAAAATATAATACAAATATTTTTGTATTGAGGAAAATTACTTTTTTTACCCATCGACATGGATTTATGCAAGATTTCTGCGCTAACCACTGACTTCAGTAGAGGGAATAAATAGTTTACTTTGGGAAACTCATACCAACTATAAGCAACAAATCCAATTAATATATTCGGTTAATGCTACTTTTGCCTGCTGTTTCAGACTCTCAGAGCGCATTGACATTCAGATCCATAGGATCCATAGGTCCATAGAATATTGCTACAAAAATTTCAAGAAATCCTCTCCTGCTTTGCATTAAAATTGCCTTGAAGTTCATTTCTATGTATACCACTCCTTGCTTGTCATTACATCTGAGCAGTACATCTGTGATGGACAATCTGAACCAGATGCGAACTTAAACGACGCAATTGAGAACATCGTTTTACAGGCCTCAGAAAAAAGAGAATTTTCCGTCTCTAACGAACTCTTCTGCCGGTTCCGTTCCATACGACCAATGAAAGCGCTCCGTGACATCACTCCGAAACAGTCCATTGTGTACGTGAGATATCTCTTAAATTTCGCGAATAGCACCTTCCACTCGCTTAATAACGTCCCTGGCCTCCCTTACCGCTCTGATGAGAGGGGATTTTCTTTCCTCTCGCCAACTATTCGTCCAAAATGGCCACCCGCCCCCAGCGGACGTACACTCTCCGGCGAAAGACACTCGCCGCAGAAAAAAGTTGTTCATCAACCGACTGGGTTCAGCAGATAAGTACGAACTAGGTGAACTCAGAAGAAGACCACTGCGAAATGGTCGATAGACATCAGATAACCAATTTGTGAAGTTGGCAACCAGTCAAAACAGAAAAGCAAGAGGACCAAGGAGAACTTGAAAGGATATATAGGAGGAGACCACGACGAATGAAAGTTTATTTATTTATTTAGATATTTATTTAGTCAAAACACAGTATATAAACTGTATGTGATGTATGGGGGAGAAAATCATCTGCGCACGCTTTCTTGAGTTTCAGAATCCCGTCCCAACAATTTAACTATTAATAGTTGAAAGTTGAAAATATAATAGTAATAACAATAATAATAATAATAATAATAATATAATAATAATAATTATTATTATTATTATTAAAAAGCGCGAGTTGAATATTTAAAAAACTATACATTTTCGTTCCCGAGTTACAGAAAACTTTTTTTGTAATGGTAAACGAACTGCAGATTTGATTTTTCGGCATTACTAATAAAACAGTAACTCACCCTAAGCTCTATTAGCATAGTAGTTATTAAGCACTACTAGCAAAGAAAGAGCTCAACAATACGTGCGCATAGTGAAGCTACATTTACATCCAGACGTAAGGGGCTATCTCAGCATTTGCTCAAAGGATCAGGGTAACTGGACAAAAACACGATCGAGATGGTATCATTGATACGGAAGCTGAAGTACATTACTTGTTACAGGCATATAAAGTCTTTTTTAAAAATTATATAGTCCATACAGACAATACAATAGTTGGAGACAATATTCTGGAAAGGAAGACATGGCACTCTCAACGCGGGAAATGACAGGTTGTGTAAAGGAAGGCTAGAAAGAAGTTGAAATATTCGGTAACTTAGTAAAATTTTAATATTTGGTTTAAATACGAAAAAAATGAAAATTTAATATTAATAGAATTTTTTCCCATTTCAGGTCAATTACTCTAATTCTTAATGTAAAGTACTCTGATCATTAGATACAATGAAGTTTAATTTTAAACGATTTGTCTCTGTGTCTGGAATACATCTTACGTAATTTCAAAATAATTTATCGGATTTTTTACAACAGTTGTTATTTAGAGTCTAGTTCATCTCCGTACTGGGGCAACAGATTCAGTTCTAAGCGAATGCCTGTTATTTAAAGGGACTATTTATATTATTGATCCTGTATCACTATGAAACTTAGGAAGAGTCTTGAAATAACGAACTCACATATTCTCATTTTTGCTTGTTTTGACTATTCACTGAACATTAATTGATTCGGTATGCAGTTTACTCACAAAACTATATTAACATGCAATAAGTCCGTATTGAAATGTAAAACGTTTTTAGATTAATTCATATTTTTCATACATTTTTAGTTGAAGATTCATTATGGAGATATCAAATTTCTTGTATAACTTGTTAGTTTGTTTTAAATATACCTATTTTTGTCTTCAACATGCAGAAAAAGTTTTAGAATTTTTGGAAAGAATATTTAGAAAAACAAAGGTTTATACAGAAAACAAAGGAATATTATGTTCCATTATTATATTGTTCACGATACATAACTCCATTCAAATTAAGTATATCACTCCCATCCTTCCGTTTAACACGCTACCAATTGCTAGACAGTTTAAATTCTGTTGTTCTACAATTCTGGCAGAGAATGACTCACTGAATTTAGCTTTCTTGTCAATAAATGGAGTTGTTAGATGTTAATGTCAAACTGTACATACTCTTAAGCAAAAGGCGAGTTCATTCTGTAGTGATAAGTTCGATTGATAAATTGCTTATTTCAAATATTCAACAAATAGAAACACAACTGCAGAGAAAGAGCCCTGGTGAATATCACGACCTTCGTCTTTTGCGAAGAAAGAACCGTATCTCTTAATTTTTTTATTCGAGCGACTAAACCCACCCCGGGGCGTAACTTTGTTCGGGCGGCGAGTGTACCGCGTGTAGCACATGGTAGCAGTTGCCGCAAGCTCGCAGTAAAGAATGTGAGCGCCCTTAGATAAACCCGCATGCGGCAATTTCTTTCTTAAACAGCGGCATCACCCCCAGTGTTAGCAAGCAATCCCCGGGCCCCTTCTTAATATGACATGCTACTTAGAAGGATAATAAAAATTTAAATAAAAAAGCGTTACGGAGACTCTATTACGAAGGTGCCCCATCGCGTATCGTCTTAATGTGCGTCGGCGGAGGGGAAAAAAAAGACGATGAGAGCGCGTAGCTTCGCCGTTCTTGCCGCTCCGCCCCTGCCCCTCCTTGGCGAGATGGTCTGTCGTTTCCGGCAGCCCTGCCGCCTCTGTATCCACCGTCCGTGCCGCAGGGGAAGCTTGGGGTAACCGCTCTTTTTCTCTCCAATGCACGTGCGGTAGACGTAAAGGTAAGTGTGGGGATGTTAACAGCCCATTTGATTAAATTATTCGCAATTTTAAAATTTGTCTTTAAAAAATTTATAAAGAATTGTTAAATAAATGAATTGTTTCTTATCATTCAGGTGGAACAGAATTTTTAACTCCAATGAAATTTTTATCGATGTCCAATGAATAAGAAGCTCATACGACGGAAATATTTTGACACGAGAAATAATGTTCATATTATCTGCCCTGTGGTGCCAAGATGTTGTAAGAAGTCCGGTACATCGGGAATAGTTATTAAATTATATTAAAAATATAATTATTTCTTTTTAAATTGATAATTATTTTGGGGAGAGTTCCAGGAACTAAATTTTTGAAATCAAGCACTGCGTAAAGGTAAGTGTGGGAAAGTTATGCAGCGTGGGAAAAACTCACAATGTTGAAAATTTTCAAACTTACTCAAAACGGCATACTGTTATGACTTATAAACTTTGTCTCTGGATTTTGAATCAGAGAGTTGAGTTTTACGTAGTGCTGTAGATGTATGTCATTGCTTCGAGTCTATATTTTCGAATACAAACTCTTCCCTATCATTCAGATGAAATAATATTTACACCCCAATGATTTTTTTTTACTGACATAACCCGATGAGTATCAAGCTTCTGCAAATGGAATAAAGAAAAATATGTTTTGACACGAGTAATTAAGTTCATTTTTTGTACCCTTCTGGTGCCAACATGTATGTACTCACAAAGAGCAACTTAAATATTTATTGATTTGAAAATTTTCTTTATTAACATTAGGACATCTATTACAAATAGGGAATGTTAAAATTATAATAATATCTACGAATTTAAGCAAATTTACTTTTTTTAAAATTAAAATAAACTATATTTCTTAACGATAAAAATATGAAGTCACAAAATATATTTAAACCACTAGTGAGCAATATTTTACATCCCCTGCGTGACTATTTCTTTACCATTCGCATAAAAATTTCTTTCACCATTTTCACGATCTTAATAATAAAGTACCTGCATTCTTTACCATAACGAAAGAACTCACCACCACACACATGCTTTTACACGCCATATTTTTTCTCCGCGAGTGGCTTTTTTTTCGTCTCTCTTTCTCCATCGCTCTCGGTCTCTTTCTCAGTCCCCCTTTCTCGCCGTCTCTTTCACCGCCCTCACTGCCTTTCTTTACCGTCTCTTTTTATCTGTCTCTTTTTTCTCTGCCAGCCTTGTTATTTCTCTCACTCACACACACCCACACGTACACAATAGTGCCATACCATCAGACTGCACCTCTGCTAACCTCTACGAACCGGCCTCCGTCCTCTCCACTCGTCGACCCCGGGGACTGGGCTGGGGGCGGTGCCGGCGGCATCCTGCCCCCTCGCCCCCTTGCCCCCCTTCCCGCCCCCGCCACGCCTTGGGACCTCCCCTCGCTTCCGGCGATCGCCTCCATTATGGGGCGCGCGCCACCTTGCGGAAACAAATTAAACTGCACCGAAACAAAAGAAGCCCAGGGGCGGGAGCGCCGACACCGCGCATGCGCAGAGATGATTTCACTCCTCTGCGACCACGAAACGAATGAACGCACCACGAAACAAATTTCCCTTCCGCTACGTTTACCGAGCGCTCAGTTTCTAGACAACGTTACATTGTACTCTCGATTACGCCTTGGCATTGCGTCTTTATTCCAAGGAAGATCTACTAAAAATATTTCCAGGTAGAGTGTAACAGAGTGTAAAACATTGTTGGTAATTTACGTGCACGGACAGTTGAAAACAAACAAAAGAAATTTCTCTTCCGGTAGGTTTACCAAGCGGTCAGTTTGTTGGCAACGATAAATTTCGCTCCCGATTACGTCTTGTCGTGTCGCCTTTATTATAAACCAAACCTAGTAAAAAAACTCTCCGTGATGTTTCAAATAAAGAGTACAAAACATTGTTGGTAATCTCACCCAATTAAATGTCCACGAAAAACTTGAAAGAAGTCATGTTCACCTAATGAACTCTATTTTTCAGAATTGATTTCATTTTAAATCTAGAGAGAATTAATTGTGTTACACTGGCGTCTATCTCATTAATAAGAAACACCAAAGTAAACAATGAACGTATTTTTCATCTAAAAATACTTGCCCTTTTTCGTAGGGTTAAGGGCGTACGCCTAATGCTAATACAAATTAACTAGCTGTCACTTCTAATAAGAAAAAGTTTAGATGAAGCAGATACATTCTTTGAAACAACTGTTACAAGGATTGCCGTATGTGAAGTGTCACAAAATAATTAATTGCAACCAAGTTGAAGAGAACGGAGATCCGGATTTTTTTTAGAATTAGTTTTCATTATATTTTGAGTTTTCATTTTATGCAAGAGCTCAATAACACCACGACCGATAACATGAATTCTGGAACGATATTCAACGTCTTTGTCAATCATTAACTATAACGCACGAGAAGTCGAAATATTCACAGTTTGAGAATACACTGCATACTATTGGAACATATTTTTCATCATATATACGAAGATCACTTAAGAAGTGTTGGAAACTATTTTATATTTTACGAATAACCGCATACGCGTTTAATACACTGTATACATTTAAAAACATGGTGTTTACGAAACGAGATGCGACCACCTAATGACGTCTGAGTAGATTGGTGCCAGTTTGCACAGATGAAAACGTTAGTATCGTAGAGACTGTGCTTCCAATTGGATGCCACTAAAGTTGAACAGCGAGCATATGTAAAAATGGCATTTATGCAGAAATTTCTGACATGAATGCTCGTGAGTGTCATGACTAGCTACGAGAAGCGTTGGGTGATAAAGCGTTGCCCTATTGTTGGGCGGAGGCCTTCAAACGTAGACGCGAATTATTTCATGCACCCACTCCGATATCGGCGGAAAGCACAGAAGACTCCATGAGAAATCTTCCGCCAGACACCGCCGCTCCTACAGCCATCCGATGTTATCTGTTTACTAAATAATTGTATTTTCCATTGTAGAAACCTTCCGTAGGATTACTCATGTGTTGTTGTGATTCAATATTCTTTCCATTGAAGGAACCTTCCAGATATACAACGTAAACATATCAAGTGTAATCACATTATCTCTTGTATACCGAAGGAACCTTCCAGATACATGTTGTAAACATATGCAAATGTAAACCATCATCTCTAAAATACCCTATAAATACGCAAAGTTCAGAAGGGAAAGCAGCGCATAAGCTGACGAGACATCTTTGTGTTAACATCTTTCGGCCAGACCTGGCCTGTACAGATCTTTGAGTCAGAATTAAAAGACATTATACTTCTTTGGGTATTTTATTGAAGATCATCAGTCAATCCTTCCTGTGGTAGTGAACCTGACGAAGCTAAGTTGCAGAATCACCATTATTCGCAACGTAGCAAATTTAACTCGCTAGCAACTGTTGACCTGCCGCGCACTGGAAGTACAGCGCCTGTTCACACAGAGGTGCAATTGGCTGATATCGAACAATGTTTAGTAGATGAAAGGCGTAGGACTGTGACGGAATTCGCCGCAGATACTGATATGTCTGCATCGACAGTGTTCCGCATTTTACGGAATGACTTGAAGTTTCGCAAGGTTTGTGCAAAGTGGGTGCCAAATGCTTTAATTGGGGGGCCAAATGGACTCGTTACAGACATTCCGTATCAATCTGAAGCGATTCCAACGTGAAGGAAACAAGATGCTGAATCGCATTATTGCAATTAATGAAACGTGGGAACGAGCGTATGAACAGAACTAAAGATGCAGTCAATTGAATGACGTCATTGTGGGTCACCAAGAAAATTCAAGTTTCAATAGAATCCATCTCCCACGAAGGTCATGCTTATTTTGGCTTATGACGGCCAATGTATTCTCGTGACTAAGGTAGTCTCGTGTCAAGGTGTTCTCACTGCCACGTACTAGATAATTCCCACTGCACACTCTGCGTCGTACATTGCGAAGGACACGTCTAGGGCTTCTCAACAATGTAATTATCCTCCTTGATAATGACACACCCATGCTTGCAACAATCCATGATAATGCAACAAGCCACAGTGCAGCCTGTGCCCAGAACCTTGTGCGGCGTTGGGGGAGGGAGATCTTGGAACATCCTCCGTACTCGTCTGATTTCATTTCCAAAATGAAGACTCCGTGGCGTGGAAAGCGCTTTGCAAACAGAGAGCACATCGTAACAGGGCATCGACGAGAGGTGGCGCGCATAGGCACATCACACACAGCTCATGGTCCTCAGAGCTTTCCTCATCGTTGGCAAAGATGTGTGTACGCCTTGGTGGATTATTTTGAAGGTTGTTAGCAAGTAAGAGTACGAACATTACGCGTACTGTTTTGTTCCGTGCATATGTAATACGAATAAAAAATGATCTCTATTTACGCATCGCTTTACGTCCCTTATCCACAACGCCTTCAATCCGGATCCCAATTTAGTACCAGCATTGCGAAGAAAATTCAAGTAACTTTGAATCGTGTATACTGATTTTTGTTTTCTGCAACTTTATTGACTGATTAAAAATATTCATGACTTCTTAAATGAACCTCATATATTTCACAAGAAAATATCTACCCACGTATAGAGAGACATCGAAGAATTGATTGAAATATTAGGAAGTTAATCCATGCTTATGATTCTGCACCCCATACTAATCGAATGTCTTGTGTCGCAAACAATTATCCCAACAACTGTACTATCACTAACCTTTCCTCGGACTGTTAAATGTGGTGTCTAGATGTGATATTTAAATTGATATCAAACAAGATGTATCTATATGGCGATAAAATGAAGTATTATCTTTTACTTACTAGTACTTGGTGGTATCGGTTATGTTCTTAAATAATAACAAATATACCGTGCATATTTACCTTTCCTCAAAAAATTCGCAATAGAGAATATTGCGATAATTCATTGTTTACACCGGTGACCATTTCGCTCATGTATTGTATGCTTTAAATGTATTGTAATTCAGTATTTTTCTTCAGCAAATCTACCACAAAACCGGGAGCGGTAGCTCAGTGTTTACACTTTCCGATAACACCGTCGAATGCAGGCGCACAGAAATTAGCCGGCTGCTCTGATCAGTAGTTTTCCGTGATTTCTCCGATCAACACCAGGCGAATGCCGGAGCAGTACCCTACCAAACGGGCCACGGACCGCGCGCGATCTGTCCTTCCTCTTCCTTGTCCTATCCTCTCCCCTTACACACACACACACACTTACACTAACATACACTACACTACCACATATTCCGGGAGGCCGGTCGGGAGCTTAGAGCTTGTCCAGGCTGGGGCGGTGCTCCGCTGTTGGGGAAGTGCTGGTTAGGGAACCCCACTAGCCGACGGTAGGTCAGCGCCGGATCTCGCCATCCAGCAGGGAAAGAATACCGCGCACATCCCGAGAAAAACATGCACTACACTAACGGGATTAATGACCAAAGCAGTTAACGTTCCCGGAAACACGAAAAATCAAATCAAATCAAATCTACCGCGAATCTGAGGTAGTATCGTTATCGATACTGGGAATATCGAAAACAAAACAGTCTTTAGTGTATCTCTCAAAAGGCCTACCTCCACCCCGTTGCCCGGGCCCGGTTAGAGGCAACGGGCGGAGGGGCGAGAGGAGGGGCCGAGCAGTGTGGCGGCCGAGGAGTAAGACGAATGGCAACCCATGGCCCGGGCGGGCGCTCGCAAAATCGAATTAATGCTGAGCGATGGGCGGCGGCTGTGAGGCGGGCGGCAGCCGGCGGTTCGTCGGCTGATCGGAGACGCCTCACGGGGGCGGTTATGGATGGCGGCGGCCCGCTCCGGATTCCCGCGCGCTGCCCCCGCGCCGCCCCGCGCCGCCCCGCGCCGTTCCCGCGCAACCACCGCGCCACCCCGCGCCGCCCCTGCGCCACCCCGCCCCGCCCCGCCCCGCCCCTGCTCCGCCCCGCCCCCGCGCCGCCGTCGAGCCGCCCCGCGCCGCCCCCAACGCCGCCCCCATGCTGTCTCTTACCGCTTCTGCCCCATAACGTCCTCGAGCTGCCACCTCTAAGTGGGTCTGAACCGCCAGGCCCTGGAAACGTCCTGGCGCCACGGACGCCTGAGTATAGTCGGCGCCGTGGAGTAAATTTTAAAGTGTAAATAGTGTATAGTGAAGTGCAGTGCCGTGTGTGTACATATAGGTTAAGAATGAATGAGTGAGTACATGCAATAAGAAAAAAGAAGAAGATTGAACATTTTAAAGAAATTTACTACTCCAGATTAAACTTGTATATAAAAACGTCAATCGCCCAAAGAGGCATTTGTTTTAGTTTTTAGCATTAATATTAAGTAGTTTGTTTAAGATAAATCCCTCCCTAAGCTCCAAAAGCAGCAATGCTGGAGCATAAATGTAACCCCAATACTGAATAAACTCCCGCCTCATCAGGGCCACTGGTGAGGAGAAAAATCAAAAAGAAACCTCTAAGTGTTACATGCCTCCCCCGCACTGCGATCCCTGGCTGGCTGTCCTCCGCCCCCGCACCACTTTCCACACAGTCTCTTTACTGTCACGTACCGTGCCTGAGCTATTTTAATGCCGCCCCATGCTCTTACCGCTTCTGCCCCATAACGTCCTCGAGCTGCCACCTCTAAGTGTTACATGTCGCCCCCGCACCGCGATCCCTGGCTGGCTGTCCTCTGCAATCCCTGGTTGTATAGAAGGATTTTCCTAAGAATGAGATAAAATGACAGTCCGCTAAACAAGTGAACATCACATGTATTTCACAGAAGTATCCCTCCTACAGCTGTTCAGCCACGTTCCTTCGTAAAGTGCTAATGGCTCCTGTAAAAACATCCCTATGCAGAAGTCTAAGAGTTTCTCTGAGGTATATGCACGTACGCGAGTCCGGGAAATATTGAAATTTAATTACGTATATGGAAAATATCTTAATATGCTATGACAATCACAATCAGTAAAAGAAAACTGACACAAATGTAAATAGAAAGCTTTCAATCATAGCTCGACACACAACAGCAGAATAGTCGCAAACATGTGCACCAGTACGCATCTCGGTTTTAAAATTAACATAATATTTATCATACAAAATGTAAATTAAATATAATGTTATAGAAAAAAAGAATTTTTACAGAAGAGCACATAACACAGCACTACCTAATTTAAATTATTTCTCGTGGTGCACTATATTTTTGTCGGACGAGGACATCACAAAAGGAAGAGTCGAAGCCCTTTACAAGTTAGCCAACTGCAAACGAATGAATACAGCGAGGGAGTCTAATGGGCTCAAGGACACAACGACCACAAAAACTTCAGCTATGTTGCCAGCACTAGCAGTCACTTTAGGGCATTCTTAGGAAATTCCTTCTGTACTCACGCCGACCGCACACCGCCCTTCTGCCGCGTCTGACGCTGGGTTTTCGCCATGCGGCCTCTTGTTGTCACCATATTGCTTCCGCGTTGACTCCGCAACGCCACCACTATGAAGCCACCAGCCCCTTCAGGGGTTGCCTCTCCCATAACGGCTCTGGGTCGTCTCCACCACCGTGTCAGCCCCTCCTGACGCTTCTAGCTATTCCTATACCGCTTGCTATGCTACTCCCCCGCGTAGCCCCTGCGCCGCCATCTTCATGCCTCCTGGCTATCTCTGTGCCGCCGTGCCCCGTCCCGACCACCGCGTGTCTCAAATGCCTGCCAGCATTAGCTGCCTAGCCTTCAGCATAAATCCGCACGAGCTATTCGTATCCCGGATTTTGTCGTGGATGAAACGGGTTGGCGGCAGATTTTCTCGGGGTTCTCCCGTTTCCCAGTCTGTCAATTCCACCATTGTTCTGACATCGTAGTCACTAATTTGTCAATGTCGTTCGTCTACTCTAGCTATATGACTTAGAAGCTGGGATCATAATGTAGTTATGAAAGTCATTAGACCAATATGAAGAAAATAAAGTACGCATTTGAATTCTGTAAACAAAGGAGACAGTCGAGTTTTATAATGAAGTCGGTTTTCGATATCGACCGAGTTTCGTTTAATAGTTTCCATAATAACACCGTATTATATAAACATTCTTAGAACAAATATCTTTTGTTAGAATAACGAAGTGAAAGAACAGTAATTTATTAATGAGGATAAACGTAATTAACTACCTTGTAAGTTTTAAAACACATAGGCGATCAAATGTTTATTACGGTAAAATACTGTAGGGGAATTTTTTAATAATAAAAAAAATAATAATAATAATAATAATAATAATAATAATAATTTCGACAATTTTCCAAAATTCAGTTGTATAAGAGATGCTATGAAATATATAAAAAAAAAGAATAAAAACAAAATATTTCGACGACGCTCTTTAGTAAATAATATTACAGTACCTGAAGTTAGGCAAAATAATATAATGTGTGCTTAAGTACTAGGTCTTCTTAAGAGAAATAAATATGAAATAAATGTTCAAGATTAAACTGGATTGTCGGTTTTTTAGAGGAGATTTTCGGATTGATTTACTATTTTGGATACCGATAAATGCTGAATGTTTCTTAAATAAACTTACAAGAAAGGCGTAAGTTTTGCAATACCACTAGTTTTTAAACTCAATCAAGAAGTATCTGACAGAAAGTGTATTAAGCCACAAATTATACAATCGCGAGTAGCATTCGAACAACGATAATATTTGAACGTATCGTAGAACAACTTTAATACGGCAACATAGTAGCTGGAAAAAAGATACCTGCCAGGAAGGCCTATTGCCTAAGCAAAATTTGTAGTTCAGTTTTTACAATCCTTATGTAAGCACCCATATTCCGGGAAACGATAGCTGATGGTAATGAACTTCCTGCGGTACCAGACAACACACTCGGTCGGCACTTGTTTTACGGAAAAGCTGTAAAAGCAGCGCCTTGGTGCTGTCGTTTGGGTATCGCTAAGGTGCCTCATGTCGTAAAAGAAACGACGTTCGTGCTTGCATGTCACGCTTCAGCCTATGGGCGCAAGACGAAATACGACGTTCACGGAAGCCAATTAGCAGAATGTTGACTTAGAGTAGACTCTGCACATCTCACATGAGCATTTCCTGTAGATTCTTTTCGGCCCACGCAGGCACCAAGAGATATTTTAGAGAAATGGCATCTACACATCAACGAGAAAGAAAATTCATTGAACGATAGAAGGATATTCATAGAACGATAAAGTATATAAGATTCTGATATTTAGATGTCTTTTTGTTTTTTGAATGTTTGGAAATTGCATTCGTGATTGTGGACGTGATAACAATAATAAAACGTGTTTTTTACACTTTCCGTCAAGAATCAGATTCTTAAACAATCTATTAGACACAGTTTTATAAGATATGTTTACATCCTCACTGAATAATAGTTTGAGAAAGTTTCGAAAATGTTGTCAATGATTCAAGTAATGTCATCCCAAAAATTAAAATATCTGTTTTAAATTCAAGGAGCTGCGATGTCAATGAGATTGATCCGGAATATTCATTGCAGTAAATGTTTTGAAAAAGCAACGATTTTTCTTTTTCAGGACCCTCCACCTACCTTACAGAAGAACACGTGTATTTCCTTCAAATTATTGACATTTTCCGTTTCAAATTAGATATTTGCAGGATTACATAATTCTACGTGTACGAGAAAGTAAAAAAATACTTTTATCAAAATAAATATAGAAGTAAAGGGTGAGATACGATTTTTAAGGGGAAGTAGTAGAATAATTAGCAAACTGATGAAATAGGATGCTTATTATTCAGGCTTACTATTCAAGATATATTATAAATGTTTTTATGATAAACCATGTTTAAAAACCTGAAATTGGGACATTTCATGCACATATTAGATGAGCATACTTTCTGATTATAGAGGAAAAAATGTATTTGCTTTGAATGTCGTTTCCCAGTTCTAACTCTCTAAACCAATTTCACTAAAACACTTAATTTTCAGATTCCTTAATATATTCATTCTGATTAATTTATAGGTTGTGGAGCTACACAATACAATTTGCATTTGTCCGTTCGGAAAAAAGTTTACGTGCAAGTGAAGGAAATTCATTTACTAATTAATAAACACCGTAATTTCAGCTTCCACACATCTGTCGTTGGGTGCCAAACCATCCAATATCGTTGACAAAGGACCTCGTAGAAATGCTCCCCACTGCGAGGAACTACCGCGAAGCGAAAGGCCAGTTCGCCCCTGATTCGCAGGCGTACCCCAAGATTCTCCTCCCGGGCCAATGAAGGTCGTAGACCTCCACGGCCCTCGCCTCCCCCGCACTCCTCCCACGCCACTCTCCGCCCCATCCCGCCACCTCCTCGCGCGCCGGCAATAATTGCCCTCCCCATTGTTGCCCCAAATGCACCACAGTGGCGGCACCCAGCGCCCAGATTAATAAGCATCAGCCGCGTTCGCTATTGTCCAACACACACTCTCGCCGCAACTGTAATTTAATTTGTCTGAGGCCGGCTGCCCTCCGCACCATTGAATTATGGGTAATGTTAACTGACCTTGTGAACTCGGAGGTATTTCTTCATGATCCCGGCTGGGCGCTCGCTCCGGAAAAGATTTCGTTTTTCTTTGTTTTGAGGGAGATTTATTAGCCTTAAATAGTTGTTTCTGGAGGTGGAATCGCGGCTAAGATGGCGACGGGTCGAGTTGCCGGCTCGAGCAACAAGTGGTCTCATAGACCAGTTATAATGAAGACGGATGGAGTGATACATCATGAGGAGTCGGGCCATGCGTGGGGCCCGCACGCCGTTTCAGCAGGTCAGGAGGGAAAATTGAATATCTGGCCGCTTCTGGGAGGGCGTGAAGGACACGGAGCTGGGGGCGGCAGACTCGTGTGGAGAATCGGATGCGGTGAAACAGGGGCCTGAGAAGGCACCTAGCACCTTTTTTCGACCTCTCGCGATATGTTATGTTGACTCAGAAACTCCACGGAAAAATAGGATAACAATATGGTGTTGATCAGATTCTCGAACTCCTCTCTCCGTGCGACGAATATAAACGATTTTGTGTAGTCCAGTAGTCTGAAAAAAACTCTTAATAAATTAATTTGCCTTAGTGAAAATTTTGAAAGCGTGAATAAAATATTGAAATAAAATGAAATCATACATTTAATTTAAAAATATAGCAATAATTATTACTTACATCACACAACGTTCCTGATGTATCTCTCAAGATTTTATCATTCATCATCAGTCTATTCATGACAGACTATCATTGAAATAAACATGACTTCCTGGTCTATGAGTATGATAATTTTATTCGATTAATTAAATAATTATTAACTGCTACAACCTGTCATCATCGATGCAGAACAGAAATAATTTTTATTTACATTTAATAAGTAACGCGTCTCCATTTTCTATCTTGCTTCTCCAAAAAGACAAATCCCATCGTATATACAATCATATTAATGTATATGAAATGAAGATAACATACGTAGATGAGAGGAGGGAAAAGCGTAGTTCTCATTATCAAGCAAAAAATAGTGTTTTATGCAAGTAGTTGTCAATCAATCGTGAAATTTTAAGAGGGATCTATGTCGATTAAAAATCTTCCGAAGGTCGAATCGAATAGAAACCGTCGATTACTGGGTTTAATGAAGATCAAGATTCCTTTTGAAAACAAATAATATTCAAGAAGTTAATAATTAATAGTTTTCTAGTACAAAGCTTGAGTACATATACTAATAGTATTAAAAAATCGCTCCCCTTCCTTCGTATTCATTGTTCACAGCTAGGAAGTAGAATACAAAACTCAAGAAATTATAACTATGAATTACTAATGGTACTCTACTGCCGAAGAATATATTCATCGCAATTCGCACTACAGATATATGATGTCCAGTTCTTAAAAAAAACTCTCAATACAGATTGCATTTTGTAACCATTGTACGATAATATAGGTGCACTCTAACTCAGCTTCTCAGAAGGGGAATCGTCTCCGATAGTAGGAAATAGAGATATTTACGAAAATATTCATAAGCATAATTGTTATCTTTAAGCCAAGAATGTGTAATTATTTGTGTTATGATTATGGTATGTGATGTATATTGAGAAAGAGGTAAGGGGTGGATGAGGTACACCTTTCTTTTAAAAAGGATCCCTGGAAGAAAAACATTAGGAATCCATGGTCTACAGAATTTTGTAGCGCCAACAGTTTATTTAAAATTTGGAGGAAAAAGTCTTTCAAAAATGACAGTTTTTTCGGTTTGTTCGCAACATACAAATTTCCAGAGAATTCATTGTAGTGACTCATTTAAGTGCAGATTTTATTTCTCTAATTTAATAATTTGTTGCTTTAATTTTCTCCATTTTTTCTTTTATTTCAATATCTCCCATTCAACGAAATCAATATATATTTCTTCTGTGAATTGTACGAGCATGGTTTAGCTAGCAGTATAAGAGGTTATTTAGAGTCCCTTACAGTATAAATATAAAAATTATTTGAAATATTTTTGGTAGATTGTATTATTACTATTTCTGGAGTTGCAAAATTATGTTTTCACGCCAGGATTTGAATAGCCGTCTTCTTATTCTTCTATAAAGGCTTATAGCGTATTCTCCTTAATTACGTCTTTCACCAAATTTTACTCGGCACTCTTTGGTCTTCTTCCTGTTGGTTTCTCACGCCGATGGATCGTACCAATTTTCGAATCTTCCTTTTCATATATGTTTTTTTCTCAATGCGGCTTATTTTCCACCCTGTCCCTCTTTTGTATTTGACTTTGTTTTGCTACTTATTATTTCGCCCAGCTTGTTCTTTCTGGTATTTCTCCTTAACACATTATTTCAGCCGCTTCGAGCGTTTGTTTGGTTTTTGCGAGCGCCTGCAAGAGTTGCAGCCGCGTATGTGATTGAAATCGCATACTGGGAACTGTAGAGTTATCTCGTCCATTCTGATCCCAGACTGTAGCCAAGGCTTAATGGCATCTTGGGAACTAATAGAGTTATCTCGTCCATTCTGATTCTAGACTGTAGCCAAGGCTTAGTGGCATCTTGGGAACTAATAGTTATCTCGTCCATTCTGATTCTAGACTGTAGCCAAGGCTTAGTGGCATCTTGGGAACTATAGAGCTATCTCGTCCATTCTGATTCCAGACTGTAGCCAAGGCTTAGTGGCATCTTGGAAACTATAGAGTTATCTTGTCTATTCTGATTCCAGACTGTAGCCAAGGCTTAGTGGCATCTTGGGAACTATAGAATTATCTCGTCCATTCTGATTCCAGACTGTAGCCAAGGCTTAGTGGCATCTTGAGAACTATAGCGTTATCTCGTCCATTCTGATCCCAGACTGTAGCCAAGGCTTAATGGCATCTAAAACTACGTGCCGCACGCGCCCCGTGGACTCACTGACAGCCTCAATCGCGCTCCGCACGATCCCTAACGGTTCCCCGGAGCTGCGGAGAGCAGCCGGCGCCGCCGAGAGAGGGGTGCCGCAGGGTGGCGAAGGCAGGCAGTGGGCCAACATCGGGAAAACGATTTTTTACACCCAAACCGTACTAGTTAGTGTTTTCAAATCATAAAGAAAAAAAATGTATAGTTTTGGAGACATATTGGGGTCACTGATTCACTATTAGTAGATTAATGATTCACCCATTTGCAGTGTGTATGTTCCAAACAACTACCATGTGAAATTGTGGTTGTGTCCCATAAGTAGCTTTGGCTGAACTGTTTATTCCAGCTACCACATAAGGGGATAGTGAAAAGGTTCAAGGTATACATGTTTCATAAGTCGTAGAAAATATCTTGTATGAAACTCGATGTAACGAGTCGAGTCATCGGCCATACGAGCATAAACTCGAATCAAATGATACTGTTTAAACACTCATATCATAATATCCCTCATACTAGTGTATGAAGACATGTATTTCCATCAGCCATCATCGTGTTATAATATATAGTTTATCAATTTCGTAATTGCCTGTAAAGTTAAGCAACTGTTTTCTGACACTCAGACTCCAGCATTCCATGAAGGATACACAAGGAAGCAATGCACAGGAAAGAAAGGCCCCACTGTGACACGGCAGAGGCGGCGGTGGAAGTTGAAGACGGCTGCTTCGCGTGCGGGGCGGGAGCGCCTGCCGGCGACGGCGCAAGAGCTGAAGACCTCACCGGCGCCGCCACGCCCTCCGCCGCCGCCATCCCCCCCAGTCCAGCCCGCCCACCACCCCCAGCAACCGACGCCGGCGCCACTCCGGTCAGCCGAAGCCAAACCGCCCCTGCACAGCTACCGCTGTTGTCACCGTCTACCGACATTGCTACTACCAACGCTGCCATGGATATCGCACCGGCTTAGGTGGCTCAGGGACTGATGTCACTACAGTGCCTCTAACCGGGAGGTGCTAGGGTTTCAGTCCTGGTAATGATAGGATTTCAGGAAATCAGCCGCTGTCTGAAAGAGAATATTTGCGACCGGCTGATCGGTGGTTTGCCGTGAATTCTCTGATCAATACCGGGCGAATGCCGGTGCAGATTCATAACAAACGAGCCACGGATCGCGCGAGATCTTTCCTTCCTCTTCTTTGTTCTATCCTCACCCCTTACTTACGCATACTTACACTTACATGCACTACAGAACTATGCCGGAGACCGGTCGGGAGCTTCGAGTTTGTCCCGGCTGTGGTGGGGCCCCGCAAGTGGGAGAGATCTGGTTGAAGAAAACCCTGCTAGACGATAGGTTGGTCGGCACCAAATCTCACCATCCAGCAGAGGAAGTTCATCGTTACCTCATGAGGAAAAACATGCATTACACTTACGGGGCTTATGACTTTAGCGTCTGACGTGCCCGAAAGCACTAATAAATCAATCAATCCATCAATCGATCCATCGGTATCGCTGCTGTCACTGCATGCACTGCCTTTACCAAGACTTGAAAAGGTATTTTCGCAGTCACCGTCTCTGCTCGGTTGCCACTACATCACTCCATATACCGCCGCTGTCATCTTTTCTACTGCCTTTATCACATGAAAGATTTCCTAGCCACCATCGTTTTGGCAGATACCCTAGGCCCGGTATCGTCATCTTTACCATCAATTTGCAAAGGTGATGAATAACGACGCACCGCCAGTAGTCGCCGTTACCATTATCCTGACCACCACTTCCACAAACACTCATTCCTCATCTTCCAGACTCACTCTACTACATTGTCGCCTTTATCTCTATTATTGCTACCAGAATTGTTAGTACTATCTGAACCCGTCAGAATATTTCACTTTTGTAAAGTATTGTTGTAAAAGTGCGAATAGCCCTACACTGGATCCTATTTTTAATTAACAGTACTGAACTATGCGTTACAGCATTAAACGCCCGATATTGGGCGTGAGTAACTGTTCTATCCAGGAGTAGAGAGTAATTTCCTCCACAGCATTCGCTTAATTACAGTTCTGCGTCAATGGTTTCTGATAAATTATAAACATCGCATTCTTACCGTATTATGTGTAGAGATAATAATATGAACGTAAGATTAATTTATATGCAGACACATTGAAATAATTCCAAAACTTGGAACGTCACTGGGAAAAATTAGAAGTAACGTTTCGGTACCGGTATATAAATAAGATCTTTCTCGAATTACAGAGATTGTTCGTGGTTTCGATTTATTTTCCATTACCGTCCCGGCCAACACCATATTGCAACATCTTGCAGCTCCAGCCTGTTTCAAGCCCTCCCTTAGCCTCAGTTGCCTGCCAATTGCTACCAACGAAACTACGACAATCTTAGTCGGCGCCCTCGTCAATACTGTCAATACCTGTCGCCAATCTTCGCATCACTTATGTCTTCACTCTTCAATATCCTCCAAACCAGCATCTGCAAATTCGCCTCCACTATCGTTTAACTACCAGAACGTCCCCCGGAAACGTTTCGGTCTAATCAACGATCGTGTAAGTCGACTCTATTCTCGCATTCACCATCGTTTGTATCGATGCAGTCACCACCTCAATTCCTGAACATCACCTGATCTCACTGCAGCACCTTAGTCACCAACACTGTCACGGCACCGGCGTCGCCATGCCCGTCGCCTGTGCCTCCTGCGCCCATTTGGTCACGCAAAGCCTAACATGCCCATCCATAGCCCCCGCTGTAGTCAGTCTTCCGTCATTACTACTTCCAGCGCTTCCGTAGGCACAGTCTCTGTTGCGATTGCCGCTATCAATATATTCTTATACACCGCCGCTGTCCTCTCAGCGTAGCCTCTGCCATCACATCCCCCCTCTTTCGACAACACTACTGCATCCTTAAGGCCTCATTCATAATGCGAACTGCAACGGTGCCGCGAAAGCTAGAAGTGAGTTATTAAGCGAGGCCATTCACAATGCCTTGACGGAGCCGTAGACGTAAACCCGTAAACTTAAATGTTCACAAGCACCAAGCTTTTACGTTAACTGTATGTCGGAATTCTACCGAAGACCAATCAGAGATCAGCTTGAAAGATCGATTTCAGATTGTGTTCAGGTAGTTTTTGGTTATATCATTTCATTATTGTAATGTGGACAACCAGCTTGCAAACGATTTTGATGCGTATAATGAATTCGAAGTAAGAATTTGGGCCATTTTTCTCGTGACTTAAACTTGACGTGGCGAATAAAATACTATATTGATTATAAAATAAAGGAAATTCGAGCACTAATACAACAGCTTCTCGCATTTATATATAAAGTAAATCGATAGGAAAATCGAATAAAAAGCTAGAAACGACAATGAAAAGATCTTTCCATCATGCTTGAAACTAATCTATCACGCTTCAATACGTCGAAATATGATTGGTTCAGGCAAAACTTATATTCTAGCTTACGTTCGTCATTGTGTATGCTTGTTTTTACGTGTAATTTTTACTGCTAAGTTTACGGCATTATGTTACGTCTAAGTTTGCATTGTGAATGAGGCCTTACCACCGACTCCACAAATATCAACTTCACCACCGCTTGAGTTATTTTCCTTGCTTGAACTAACGCTCTCATCACCGTCGCCTCTACCACCACATCAGTAGCTCCACAACTACCAACACGACAGTCGCCATGATCACAACCATCATTACTACCACTCTCACCATAACCACCACCGGTCTAATGACTTCGTCAACTTCGTCGTCAGAGCCATACAGCTACCGATATCCAACAAGACAGCCCCAACTCTCTGGCAAATGCCGCTTCCGTCGAAACTGTCACCGCCACTGTCTTTGCCACAGCCGATACCGTCACCACCGTCTTCATTCCTCTTTGCCTCACCGTTACAACTATCAGTATTCACACCCTCCGCAACCCTCGTCATTTCCGCTACCACCGCCAGAATATTTTCTCTGTCGCCGCCTCACCGCCTCCACCCCAAATCGTCCTACATCTACGCTCAAATCTTTGCGACCTCGACCTCGACCTCCGCCTCCGCCTCCGCCACCGCCTTCGCCTCCACCTCCGCTTTCGCCTCCGCCTCCGTCTTTGCCTTCGTCTCCGCCTTCGCCTTCACCTCCACCTCCGCTTTCACCTCCGCCTCCGCCTCCACCTCCGCCTCCGCCTTCGCCTCCGCCTCCGCCTTCCATTCGCATTCGCTTTCGCCTCTGACTTTACCTTCGCATTCGCTTCCGCCTCCTCGACCTCCTCCGCCTTCTCTGCCTCCGTCTCCTTCACTTTCGCCTCCGCGACCGCTTTCTAGCCTCCTCCCCTGCCCGCGCGGCCGAGTCGCCCAGGGCGGTGGCGGCAACCAACCACAGCCACCGCCTTGGGCGCGTGCGTCGGGGCGGCGTCGGCTGTCTCCTCCGCGTACCTGCTGCCGCGGCGGCCGAGTCGCCCAGTGGCGGTGGCGGCGGAACGCCAGATGCTGCATCTGCCTCCTCCCAAGGCCGCCTGTAGCGTGTGGCGACGCGTGCCAGAAGGCGGTTTCTGTTTCTAATTCCCCTGCCCCCGGCCCGTTCTGGCCCTCCTATCTGATCTTGGAGGGCGCCTACCAATTACTGCACTTCCCTCTGGCGAGGTGGACAACTTACAAATACACGCACTTTATATACTTATGAAAGTAGGCCTATAATAAAGGACGCTTCTAATTTAGATTTAAAATTTCTCATTCATTTTTATTATCTGAGAAGAAAAATAAGAGGATAATATAAATAGAAAGAGTCTATTTACAAATACGATATTTCGAACTTCTAATCTGGACATGCTTATTTGTACTGTGTGACGATGCAATTTATTTAATTATAAGTTATAATGTGTTTACTTTGTTTAACCTAATTTTATGAACAATTTTTTTGTACTATCTTGTTAATGTTTTAATTGTGTAATTTAGTTAATTTATCAGCACGGAGATCGAGAGCAAGATGAGAGGGTGAAATAAAAATTAGTGTTCTGTCGTTTCGAGGTGTGCACGCACCCTTGAAGAATGGAAGGGATATGAAGTAAATTAAAATGCAAGAGATATCGACAAATACCTAGTTATATTGAGACTTGGATTTAGATTAGCTAATTTTCTGTTCTGAAAAGCTTTGAGTCTATCTAGATGAATTAGATTATAATATTATTATCACAATTGAGCGTCAATACTTCAGACCTCTAAAATCTGGAGTGACGATAATCCGAATTAAAGTCAGACGAAATGAAGATGCTTCGGGTATGTGTGTGTTTCTTTAAAAGCGTCTGTATAACTTAATGATTTTATTAGAACTAGTAACTGCAGAAATTCTTTATAATATAGTTAAAAAAATTTGTCTAGGAGAAATTTCCCAGAAAATACACATAGGACATTACTCATTTTTCTCTGAACAATGACTGGTCTGGTGACTAATAAATTCGATTTTTTCGAGAATTTATGAGATCAAGGGGTACTAATTACTGTACCAAGAAAATTACAACAGATAATTTTATTCACCCCCTCTATTTCTGTAACTATCATAGAGAATAATGCACGGACATTGTACAATTTGATAATTCGGAAGGGGTCGGCTTCCAAATAATTCTGTTGTCGATGTTCTGCTGTAGGTATATTTATAATGTTGTTTTGGAAAAAAACTATTTTATAAAAAATATATGTCAAACAATATAAAATGTCTTTAAGTTGGTATAACTTTTTAATTTGTACCCTAAAATTAATAATTCTACGAATTCTACGAGAAGTATAAACTTTTACTGTTTAGATTGTAACGTACTGTATTAAATTGAGAATAATGCTTCAGTAAGTTACGAAAACAATGAACGTTTACCGAAACAAATGTAATGCTTCCCAACCAAGCTTTAAGCTCATACAAAATATACAAGTACGATCAAGCATCACAACTATTTGCACCAAAACGCACGAAAACACATACAAACATCAATACAAAGACTAACAGTGCAATAAACCTCTGAAATGAAACATTCTAGCAAATATAAACATAATTCTTCTAGATTAATTTATTTCAATGTTATGCTCGTTTAAAATTTTGCATGTCAAATTCGGTAGCCATTTTGACATACACAGGCATAAATAAATACATATAAAAATATATTCTATTGCATGTTCCACCATAAATTATATATCGAAGTGTCCAGAAAATCCTAAATATTGAAATAAAGTTAAGAACAAATAATTTTAAATTGTTAGATTTTTCATGATGACTCCCCTAAACATTTGTTTAAATAAAAGTACCTCTGCAAGTCATAAGCAAACAAAGCAGAAAACGATTTATTGTAGAGTCTCTCTGAGTTCAATCTCATTAAGTAAACAATAACTAAATTAAAAGTACATTTTCTTATTCTCGAGCTTCTCGGGATTCCGCTCCTATGTGATTCGGTGACTACTCCTATTTTCCTAAGAAAAGGTAAATGTATACACATTTTTAATTAATGATCAATCAATTCGTGGAAATAATATTCGGTGCCGCAGATGTGAACTATTCCTGCTCTTTGTTAAGATTTAAACAAAACCTCTCAGTAACTACACAATTTACGATCTAATCTTGGAATGGTCATTCCATTGCGACGCGAAAATATATTTTACACCTAGACCTAGTATAAACTTTTCATTATTAGAACAATGTACTCATTATCTTCAGTATGAACTTTGCAATCCGAATTCAATCGACCCTTTTATTATGCTTTATCTCACTCCCGTCTTCAGTTCATACGTCAATATTAATTTCATGTATTCACTTCTTCTGCTCAATCTTACTCCCTCAGCATAATGTTTTTCTATTCTCTTGTATAATTCTGTCCTTTGATATCTGCAACCCGTTTTCCTAATGAAACTAATTACGATACAGTTTTCATTATGATACAGGGTTTTGGCCAATCACAGAGAAGTTTACAAACCAAGTATTACGACTTAATAATTGAGAATCGTTCTAGTAAATGTTTCGTTCAATTGTGCACATTAAAATTGCGTTTACTATTTTATTATGCTTTTCAATTTTAATTTATTTTAGTATTATATTTTTTTCACGAGGAATATTATTTAAAATAAATTGGTTCCCAATTTCACTGTGGTTGTATTTGACTAGCGCAGTTCTCCCTCGCAGGCGGATGGTAACTAAAGCCACCTGCGGCAGGGTAGGATAGGGTAAGGGAGCTCTCCGTTAGGTGGCCTTGCTGAATCCTGCATGTCACCTGTCACGAAACCATTCAATGTACAAGTTTAACTTATAAAATTTACCACAAGTCGTAGAAAAAGTACCGTATGAAACTCGATGTAATGGGTATTAATACATTCGTGTGACGTTTACGACACTCTCTCGTATTATCGTAATATCACACTTATGTATTTATACTCATCATTACATCATCGTTTCGTAATGTACTATTGCATTATTTGTTCATTATATTCCTTTTTGCTCACCATTTGTTGCCAGAAAGTACGTTCCACCCACTCGTCTCTCATATTCAAGCAATTGTTTTTTCTTCTTTACCTTACACAGAAGCATCAAGTCCCTTGAGGCGCAGGCATGCTGCCTGTCTTATATCTGCGCAGGTACATAACTCGAGCAGACCCCAGCAGCTGCTATACCTTTCAGACTGCGTCACAGATTTCGTTCTTCGCCAACTGCACCACCGTTGGAGGTGACAGTGATCATACTATGCCACACCGTTTGCTTCACCTCCAAACGGCAGTGAGCATCAAGGATGCTTGTAGTTAAGGCAGTGTCATGGTCAAGAGAAGAAGACTATATTGTCTTTACTGTACTCTGTTGAGTGTGTAAAATGAAGTAATTTTAGAAAAGTGCTAGTAATAGTTCTGTTGAAGCAAAATATATAAAGTATGATGTATAAATAAAAAATAGTGGAGCTACAACAGCACATGCTTTCTCTAACTACGTAATATCATTGTACTGCACTGTATGTCCTATTCATACTTCAGCCATCACTCGCAAACGTTATAACTCAAATGTTTATTAAAAGGTACATGGCATTAATTAATGATCTAATTTTTAAACCCATATTTCATTTACAAAATTATATATATCTTCAATTATAGAGTTGTAGGAACAGATTTCTTAAAGTTTTAATTTTTTTTCAATATTTGAAAATTCAGAGAACTCAATTAACATTGGTCCTGCGACATTTTTATAAGCGCATACTCTCATATTCAGGCAAAACATTTCAAGAAAAAATAGGAGTCAATTTTTAGAATAGTTTGGAATGTCACTGGGGTTTCATATTCAATATCGCCCAAAATATGTAAAATAAAATATGCGTTTTAAGTTTAAGGTGCCGCCAGTAAGATCAGAATATAAATTTTGATGAAAATTCAAAGTGTACGCTCTAGTGTTTTTTCTAGAGAGATGGCCGGACGAACGGACTGACAGATTGAAGGTAGAGCCAGACACTTAATTCCGATTGTTCTCGGCGATGAGGCCGTTGCGTTGTGATCGCCATAACCAAGAATGCTAGTTCTGGATATGCCATTATTGAGAACGAAGGGCTTGTTATGCAGGTGCAGCCTCTGCATGGGCGAAGTTCCTAGGGCACAGCTAGCTCAAATAGTGATCTTCTACACGAATAATTTATAAAGACATTTGTTCACATTATATAAATAATTGACCTTCCCTTCCAGGATCATATTTATTCCCCTTACTCACGCACGTGTTTCGAGTATGTAACAGTGGGAAAATGACGATTCTATTATATATATATATATATATATATAATATATATATGTATATATATATATATATATATATATATATATATATCTCACGAACTTTATATTTTAATCCAGTAATTTCTGTGGAGGGTTGAATATTGCGTACAAACTGATATGGCGTGCTCAAGGTATTTATTTATTTATTTATTTTACGTCAAAAACAGTTAAAAACTGCGTATGACGTGCTATGGGAAAAGTGAATTGTGTGCACATTTTCAAAATTCTGTAATCCCTACACTAAGTCATATACTACTTAAATTTTGAATTTAAATTACATTTAGGTAAAACCTAAATTAAAATTTGATGGCACAACTTCCGTGCATGCACAATGTAAGCACAGGAATAATGTAATTTAGAGAGAAACTGATCTAAATTGCTTTTTACGATCTCCTTTGAAAGTGAGCTCATGGTGCTTCTAAGAAGTGTAACACAACGAACCTATCAGCAAACTGCAAACAGAATGCAGAGTGCAGGAGGTAAACTTTGCTCATTTTGTCGAGAACTGGCGAGAATAATCAGTTTTGGTGAGTCTTAGGAGAGACCTTAGTTTAGGTTTCATAGCAAGATTAGAAGCATATTCATTCTCGGAGATGGAGAAAGCAAATCAACCATAAAGTTCGATAAAAGAATACCTTTTGTCTGGTTCTAGCGAACGGTCAGACAGACGTACTGAAAAAAAGCAGAAGTCACACCACATTCTAGAAGTATCTCAAAGTCCTCAGTATCATTATATTCTTAGCACACTTTGTGTATCAAGGACCAATACAGTAGGTTGCTCTGTCGAAAAATCAGCACATTCTTGTGCACAGTTTAGGATTTAGTGACATTGACAATGAGCGAAAAACTGGCTAGGCCAACACACAGATGAGCTTTCAGAGTATGAGTGCGTATTTATTGGTTCCAGGCGCGTCAAAATCTCGATCACTAGTCCTGTAACTGTAGGAGATGTTATATTCCGGAAGGTGGCGATGTTCCTCCACTGCAGGAACGTGATCTCAATACGTCGTGTCGATTTGTGAAGATGCTCTTTCTACGTACCTCTCCCAGCGGAGAACCGAGCCTGCCGTGACAAGCTCTAAAGTCAAGACTGGTCTCCTCACACGTTTAGTAGAGAACGTCAATGTGAGGATGTAATGGGAAAGAATTTTGAGGAAAGAAAGATAGTACGCGGTTTGTGCACTGTAGGTTAGGCCGCCAGTATTCTCCTCCAGATAATTCTCCATTTTAACACAGCTTTCAAGATAATGTCGAAAATCCATGCCCTCGGTACACGAACCTTAGCACTACCAGAATAATGATGGTCCAAAGGTAAGTCACGTTGCCACTGTAAGACACTTTCACAGCAGCTATGCGAATAATCGAGTCGAGATGGGGACAGACAGAGCGGAGACGAGGAGGGCCGGGACCATTGATTATGGGATTAGTGATTCAGGAGCGTCAACTCCTAAGGTAATTAGTCCCGTAAGAGTACTGCAGGATATTTTCTCGGGAGGTGGCAGTGTTTCATCCCACGCTGGATGGTGAGATCCGGCGTAACCTACATTAGTAGATGCCCTAAGCTAATTGTCCCTGTGCCGGCGGCGAAGAGAGTGTGGTCGATTTGATTTGATTTGATTTTTTCGTATTTCCAGGCACGTCAACTGCTTTGGTCATTAGTTCCGTTAGTGTAATGCATGTTTTTTCCGGAAGTGCCCGGTGATCTTTCCCGCTGAATGGCGAGATCCGGCGCCGACCTACCGTCGGCTAGTGGGGATTCCCCAACCAGAACTCTCCACCAGCGGGCACCGCACCAGCCGGGACAAGCTCTAAGCTCCGACCGATCTCCCAGAATATCTGGTAGTGAAGTGCATGTTAGTGTAAGTGTGTGTGTGTAAGGGAGAGGATAGAACAAGGAAGAGGAAGGACAGATCGCGCGCGGTCCGTGGCTCGTTTGGTAGGGTACTGCTCCGGCATTCGCCTGGTGTTGATCGGAGAAACCACGGAAAACTACCGATCAGAGCAGCCGGCCGCTAGAATTCTCCTCCAGACAGAATTCGACCTAGCTGAAAAACTAGTATCGAAAATGGTGCCGCCGTCAGGACTCGACCTCCCGGTCAGAGGCGCAGCAGCGACATCAGTTGATGCACTGAGCTAGTGGTAGTGTGGTCGAGGAGCATGGAACGGGGAGGAATGGAGGAAGGGGATGAGGGAGAGTAGGGCGAAGACGAGCAAGGCGGGGGCGAATAGGTCGGGGTTGAAGAGGACGGGGACAAAGAGGGCAGGACCGAAGAGGTTGGGGAAGAAGGGGGCGTGGCGGGGGAAAGCGGGGGCTGAAGAGGGTGGAACGGAAGAGGCCTGAGGCGCGGACGGTGGGAAGGAGGGGCGGGGCCGGGAGGGTGAAGGGGGGGTGGGTGGAGCGGGGGCTTCGGCGCCGGAGTCACACTCGCGCGGCGTCGTGTCCTGCGGCCAGTAATTGCCCGGGCTAATGACAGAGGGCGGGGCGGGCGCCGGAAGGTGCGGCTCTCGGCGTCACGCCGCGCACCCCCGCCTTGCCACCGCCGCCAGCGCCGCACGGTGGCAAAGGGAAGAAGAAAATGGGATAAGACGAGCTACAAGGGATACGTATCTCGGATTCTCTTAAATGTTTCTCTATGTGTCTCTCCGTGGTTATCTCCCAATTATTCAACTCATTGAATTTTCTAATGTTGCATTTTTCAAATTATTCGTACGTAATCATAGAAAACAATAACTTAAAGACAACGCTGGCTAAAAAGAAAACATACAATGCGAAATTATAATAATAAAGCCACTACGAAGTATAATAATAATATATAATAAAGCAACTACGAAGTTGCTGATTACGTTTTATTAGAAATAGATACTCGTGCATTGCACCCTTTATCATCTTATGTTCCGATATGAATAATTAGGCAGTTATATAACTACGTTTTTTCCTGTGAGTAAAGACTGGTGGGTTAAAGCACGATAAATTTGAAATTTCTGTGTAAGACAAAAATACTAAAGATATTTTTACTCGTATCTGCTAAGAGATGGTTGAAATCCATTATTTGCATTTGGTACTTATTTGGTTAGGGAATCAAATCAAGTCATACACAAAATAGCACATTTCCTGTTGTGAAAAGTAACGTTAGAGAACATGTAGTGTGTTTTAAGAAATCGGCTATTTGTATTTTTTTGCAAATCGAGTATCATAATTATTTTAAGTGTTCTTCAGCCTTTTAAATTGTTTTTCAAAAAAGAATTTTTGAAATACATTTCAAAATCACAGATTCCATAATTCAAGAAGTATAATTCCTTGCATCATTCAGCTCTTAATAACTGTCTTCCTGAATGGAGCATTTTCAATTTAGGTATTTTACGATTATATTCTAATTCAACGATCTCAATAAGTAAATAAAGAAATAGAAAATAATCTCAATACTCCCGTCTAGGATAAAGGCCTACCCTAAATGGAGGGTAGCTCGTTTGATTGATTTTTCGTGTTTCCGGGCGTGTCAACTTCTTCGGTCATTGGTTCCGTTAGTGTAGTGCATGTAGTTTTTCTCGGGAGATGGCGGTAATCTTCCCCGCGGATGGCAAGATCCGGCGCCGACCTACCGTCGGCTAGTGGGGTTTCCCTAACCAGGACTCTCCCACCAGCGGGGCACCGCCCCAGTCAGGACAAGCTCTGAGCTCCCTGACCGGTCTCCCGGAATACGTGGTAATGTAGTGCATGTTAGTGTAAGTGTGTGTGTAAGGGGAGAGGATAGGACAAGGAAGAGGAAGGTCAGATTGCGCGCGGTCCGTTCATTAGGGTACTGCTCCGGCATTCGCCTGGTACTGATTGGAGAAACCTCGGAAAACTAGCGATCAGAGCAGCCAGTAAAATTCTCCTCTAGACAGCGACTGAACTCGATCTGAGAAAGGTAGCTCGTTTGATTTGTAGGTTTTTCCTTCTCAAATACATGGCTTAATACATGGTTTGAACGCTGAATGCTACGTTTGGTTAATTTCTCTTCCATTCTTTCCCAAATGTGACCAACTCAGGACCACAACACTTCTGTTTTTTATTTTCATTTAATTTCCTTCCTTTCAATCTCTTCAACAAACAAATTCCAATGGTACTAGGAAGTCCTTTTTTTTTCTTTAAGTTTTCCTCCTTTCGGAGAATCTGCTCCTCGTCGCTGCCGCCTAAGTTGCCCACCTCTTCCGGGGCTGCCACAGGGGCGTCACCTTCTCAGGCGCCGTTGCAGACAGTCTCTCGCTGCATGCTCAGAAGAAGCCAAGGAAGTGAGAAGCAACACGTGACGCAAGTGCAAGGGAACAAAACACAATGTATTTGCGTTTTACGGTGGAAGGGTTATTTAAATGCGAGAAGTATTCTAGTTCTAGCTTTCTTTCACACTTGTAGAACAGAATGTAATGCAACTAGCAGCTTTTCGTGTGATAGAGTAACGTTAATATTTAAAGAAAACATGCCTAGAGTAATTGCTTGCCTGAGGGAGAGGTACAGGATGTAAAACAAAGTTGTCTTTCTACATTTATGTCTAGACGACTGGAAATGACATAATATCAGATTTTTTGACGCAACCGCCCTTGACGCGACTTTCTTTCAGAGTTTACAAATTCCATCATCTAATAGTTTCACAAAACTTTCTCTACAATTACAATCGCCATTACTTTCAACAAACTGAATCGCAATTCGACAAAATAATATAAAACATATTTTCTTTGGATTGGTGAATAGTAAGCATTTAAGCTTTTACTGGATGCAATGGTATTTTGGATACAAGTATTTATAAAAAACATTTGGGATATTGTACTGAACTTAAAACATGCTTATTTCAATAAAAGTTTCTTTGAATTATTTGCTCTTCCCTCTTCTTTCGGTGTACAGAATATTATACCAGTAATTAGTTTATGTTTAGCAATAAAATGAACCCAAAACATAGTAATGATTTTTTCTTCACAATATTGAAGGGGAGAAGTATAACCGGGTATTTTTTCTGTGTACTGAGTGTTTCATTTTGTATAGAGCTCGTTGGAAGTATTAAAAATTGTGTGTCGAAGCGTATTTCACATAAAATATTTATTTTTTGTGATATTTTATATTGTACATCGTGAAATATACCTGATTAAAGTCGAATATCTATGGTTTTTGGGCACCAACTCCGCCCTCTCCCCCTGTCACCCGCGCCAACCCCTCCCCCTCTTCAACCTATCCCCCCCCCGAACCTTTGCTCGCTCTCCCGTCACCACCCTTACCGCTCCTCTGCCTGCACTGTCACCCGCGACGCATACATGCCCCATCTTTGCCCCATTCTTCCCCGAACTCCCTCCCTCCCCCCTGTTCCTCTATTACTCAAGCCACCTTTGCGTCATTATCGCCTCCGCCGTCCTTCAACCTTCCTGTTCACGTCTTCACATATACTCCACCTCCGCCTTCTCTCCATCCCACCTACACCGGGAGCGGTAGCTCAATGCATCAACTGATGTCACTGCAGCGCCTCTGACCGGGAGGTCCTAGGTTTTCAGCTAGGTCGAATTCAATCGCTGTCTGCATGAGAATTCTAGCGGCCAATTCAATCGCTGTCTGGATGAGAATTCTAGCGGCTCGCTGCTCTAATTGGTAGTGTTCCGTGGTTTCTCCGATCAATACCAGGCGAATACCGGAGCAGTGCCCTATCAAACGGACCACGAACCGCGCGCGATCTGTGCTTCCTCTTCCTTGTCCTATACTCTCCCTTACAGACACACACACACACACACACACACACACACACACACACTAACATGCACTACACTACAAGATATTCTGGGAGATCGGTCGAGAGCTTAGAGCTTGTCCCGGCTGGGGCGGTGCCCAGCTGGTGGGAGAGTCCTGGTTAGGGAAACCCCATTGCCGACGGTAGGTCGGCGCCGGATCTCGCCATCCAGCGGAGATCACCGCCAGCTCCGAGAAAAAACATGCACTACACTAACGGGACTAATGACCAAAGCAGTTGACGCGCCCGGAAACACGAAAAAATCAATCAATCAATCCCACCTACGCGTTCATCTCCCTCCGTCCTGACTTGCCCTTCACCTCTCTTCTGCCTCACCTCTTCTATCCGCGGCACCCTTCCTACATCATCGCATCCTTATCCTCCCCCATCCCACCTTCCTGTACCGCCTCCACCCTCCTTGGTTTTTCTCCTCCCCGACCTCGTCTCCACCTTACTGTAGAATCAAGAGGTATAATTCTTTACTTTATGACCTTATATCGACTCATTTGGCCCTCCCTCCCTTTACCCGCCCCCTCCCTCCTCTACCCCGCCCCTCACCCCCCCCGCACGCCTCCAAATCCACCCCACTTTCCTCCGTGACGCGCCCATCTTCCCCTCCCTCCGTTCTGCTTTCTCCTTGACCTCTGTCCCACCCCCCGTTTCCCTTCACACCGCTTCTGCCCTCGCCTCTGTCCCTATGCCTTGGCCCGCGTGGCCACCACGTTCCCGCCGCTCCCACAGCCCCGCTCCCCGCCCCGGCGCACGCCGCGCCGCGAGCAAAAAGCGGGCGACGCGGGTGTCTGTGGCGGCCGGCCGTGCATCACACGCTATCACGCGAGTGACACAGTCGCCGCCGTCGCGTCACGCGGCCGCCGGATTTATGGCTGAAAGCGATTATAATTAAGTTGACACGAGATTCATCTGCGGCCGCAATAAACAATGTAGAGTGCGGGCGGGCGCGGAGACGGCGCCCTGGGACCTTGCGACCCGCCCCGCCCCTTTCTCCACGCCCCATCCCCGCTGCCTCGCCTCGACTCGCCACGTCCGATCCAACCCTTTGGTGTCTCACTGGATATTCTGCAAGAGCAAAATATTTTTTTAAAAAATTGACGTTAAAATTTTTAAAATTCGTAAGAATTAGTGGATCATTTAAATCTGGCTGAGCTGAGAATTCTTGTTTTTCAAGGAGTTTAGGGAGCAAACCCACATGCGATGTGAATTAATTTATTCCTTCCTGTTCAATTTCAACAGTTAAGCGATTAAGTGCTTTTCCATCATTCACGTGATTTGTCATCACAAATATATAGATATTAATGTGAACGTTTTTTGAGAATTCTATTATTAAAGACCAATAATCAGATAATATTCTAGTAATGATGTACGGTGACTTTAAAGTTTTAGTCCTGCAGAAAATCAGCGTTTGCCAGAAGTTATTGGCAACGGCATGTGACAATTATCGACTTATAAAATCAATTTTAAATTAAAATTTATTGGTATTATTTATTACCACAAATTATTTTTAAATTAATTAAAAAACAACAATAGTTTATTTTTGAAGCAAATTAGTGCATGAAATCACTAGTAGGGACTTACCTACACAGTGGTAATTCCAGAGTTGCTTTAGCTATTATTATTTTTGTTTGCATTTTTATTTCAGATCTTCCGTGTTTTACAAGCCTGATTTCGTTCCTACAACGTTTTAAGATAATATCTCGTTTTCATGTTTTCACAACAATCACCCAAATTCTGTTTGTTCATCGTCGTTATCTTGAATTATTGTTTTCTCTTTGTTTCACTGTTGATGATAAACTTATTCGCTTATGCGTAAGTGAAAATGCCCAACGCGTTTTTGAGATCATAAACTTAATACAATCAATTCGCGAAAAACAATGTTGAATGAAACAGTGAAGAATCCTTTTATAATAATCCTTAAACGAACAACAAACGATATCCACATTTTTGTTTACATTGTCACCTTGGATCTTGGTGCTGAAGTACACAGCTCTCCAACCAACTCTATTCCTCTAGCCATACACAACTCGTTCATGTCTTCCCGGTATTCCTTTTCCCGAGAGGTTCTTCTTCCGTACCAATTCCACACAGTCTCTCCCAGGTATTCCCTGCTCATTCTCATCCTCTCGCCTTTCCTTTCGCGACCGTCCCCATCTCTTGCCATTCTTCCCGACCGCACGTTGTGAGTAATATATATAATGTTTTTCCTTGAAGTACTGTTTCGTCAAAGAAGATCAAATTTAACGCCACTCGTTCTAAGGAGTGAAATTAAAGACTGTGACAGGGATTCTCATCTTTATTCTTACTGTGAGAATACACGTGGCATTCAGATTCACGTGACATTGACAACTCTTCCCCACGATCAGTTCACGCCACTAAGTTTGTTCTCGATGTCCACCATGACGCCTTTCCCTAACTAGCGAACACTCGTTCTACTGCCTACGTCTGTCCCTGTCCGTGGTTGAAGCTTTCTGTCCCTCTTCGCTCCGACCGCACCTGCCCCCCTTCCACTCTTAACTTTCCCCTTCCCTTGTCAATTCAATTCCGTTCTCCCCCGCTCCAACTCCCTCCTCTACGTTTCAGTCCGTTCTTCGTCTCTCTGTGTCCCAGATTCATTCTGTCAGATCATCCTTAACCTTATTCTTACCCCCACCCTCCTCAGATCTTCCGCAATACTGTCGCCCTCTTTCTCTCCCGTTCCAACATTTCTCCACCCTCCTCCGCCCCGCCCAACCCCCCCTATTCCCCCCCTTTTTTTTTGGTTCTCACCACTCCGACACGAGGCTCCCCGCCAACGACCGTCTCCCTCAACACCCCACCACATCCACCCCACCCTGATCCCCGCCCGCACCTCCTTCCCGCAAACCTAATCTCATCCTGCCTCTCTGTTCTCGCGTTATTTCTGCTCAGTTCCCTTTTAGCCCTTTCCGTTGCAACCGCCCACCGCGTTTTAGCCATTTGCGTCTACCCGCTCATGACCGTGTCTCTCAACTCCCCTCCACATCGTCGCTGCCCGGTGCGCCCGCGTCCTTGGGGAGCGCGCGTCCAGCGAGCGCCGTATCGCGTGGCCGCGGCGGCCGGCGCTGACCCCCGGGGCGCCGGGGCAGGCGGCGAGGAGACCCGCCACGCCCACCCCTCCCACCCCAGACCCACGCCTCCGTCGCAGGCGCTCCGATTTTTCAGCTCTTCCTGCTCGTGCTTTCATGATTAGCCCTTAGCTCAGCGAACAGTTCGTGGTGGCAGTGGTAATGGCGATTGCTGGAGTTCATTGATTAGTTATTTCGGACGCTTCAACTGTTTGATTGATTGATTTTTTTGTGTTTTTGGTCGTGTCAACAGCTTTGGTCAAGGGTCCCGTTAGTGTAGTGCATATTTTTCTCGGGAGATGGCGGTGATCGTCCCCCCCCTGGATGGCGAGATCCGGCGCCGACATACCGTCGGCTAGTGGGGTGTCCCCCTTACCAGGACTCTCCCACCAGCAGGGCATCGCCTCAGCCGGGACAAGCTCTAAGCTCCCGACCGATCTCCCGGAATATGTGGTAGTGTAGTGCATGCTAGTGTGAGGGGAGACGATAGGACAAGGAAGGGGAAGGACAGATCGCACGCGGTCCGTGGCCCGTTTGGTAGGGTACTGCTCCGGCATTCGCCTGGTGTTGATCGGAGAAACCACGGAAAACTACAGATCAGAGCAGCCGGCCGCCAGAATTCTCTTCCAGACAGCGGCTGAATTCGACCTAGCTGAAAAGCTAGTGTCGAAAATCCTGCCGCCGTCAGGACTCGACGCTAGGACTTCCCGGTCAGAGGCGCTGCAGTGGCATCAGTTGATGCACTGAACTACCTCTCCCGGTGCTTCAACTTTTAACGTCATTAGCACTCTAAGCGTAGTGCATTTTTCTTCGGGAGGTGGCGGTTATCTTCCCCCGGCGAGATTCGGCGCCGACCCACCTGTCGGCTTGCGGAGTTTTCCCCTAACTAGATATATTCCATCAGCGGGGACCGCCCCAGCTGGAACAGTCTCTGACATAGTTTAGGGTATGTTAGTGTGTGTGTGTAAGTATGAAAGTGAGGAGACGTCGTGGAAGAGGAAGGAATGGTCGTCTGTAACCGTTTGTTAAGGTATTGCTCTGGAATTTGATTGGTACTGATCGGAGAAACCATGGAAATCTACCGATCAGAGCAGCTGGCCGCTAGAATTCTCCTCCAGACAGCGACTGAATTCGACTTGGCTGACAATTTGGTGTCGAAAATCTTGCTATCGGGACTCAAATCTAGGATCTCCCGGTTAGAGGTTCTGCAATGACATTTGATGCACTGAGCCAGCCTCTCCCCGTCTATCCGCCCCCACTTTCTATGCTCCTTTCCTCCAGGCCCGATTACCTCCGTTTCTTTCTACCTCCGATCCGTTTCTTATCCACCTTTGACTTCCCCACCTCTACCCTTCGACATTTTAGTCTCAAACTGCCCCCTTCTCCACTTCTCTAGTTCCTAATCTCTTGGGTGTGTTTAATGAAAGCAACTGAATTCGACCTTACTCGCTAGCTAATGTTGAAAATCCTGCCACCGATGGGACTCGAATCCTAGGACCTGTCGGTCACACACTGCAGTGACATCAGTTGATGTCCTGAGGCACTTAAGCCGGTGAGGTGGCAGGATCGAAAGCGTTCGAAGCGAAGATCGAAAATTCTGCCACCGATGGGCTCGAATCCTAGGACCTACACACTGCAGTGACATCAGTTGATGTCCTGAGGCACTTAAGCCGGTGTGGTGGCAGGATCGAAAGCGTTGGCGATTGCAGCAGTGGTGATGGGGGCGAGGGCATTGGGGTGGGCGGGACGGTGAAGGGGGAGATGGCGGAGGAGATGACGATGGCACTGGGGGCGAGAGCATGGCGCCAATGATAGTGTGGTGGTCGTGGGATGGTGGTAAAAGTTGTGAAAATTGTATACAACGTCAGCTAGATTGCCTTACCTCTGTGAATTTGTCCACCCAAATTTATATTACTTTCTCATTATCATCATCATTATCATCATCAACAACAACAACAACAATAATGATAATAATAATAACAACAACAACAACAATAAAATAATGATAATAATAATAATAATAATAATAATAATAATAATAATAATAATAATAATAATAAGCCTCTCGGTTTTCTTTCACCACAACCAGTTTTGGCTTCGTATTACACACAAAGGGAAGGTCTGGTGTCTGTTACCTGCGCGGATTTTTTTTGCTGCTTATTGACGTCATTCATACACCCTTCTTGACTTCTTTCAACCCACCGAAAACATTCAAAGGGATGGTTTATAAAGGCCTCACGCACAAACACTTCATTCTCAGAAGTACTTGGGCAGCTGGCTCACGAGTATTACAATATCCTGGAATTTTTTATCTCTTATTTTCTTCACTCTGACTGCATTGGCTCCATTGAAAGCTATCGAGAGATTCCTTTTTATTGAACACAATTCGATGCTTGTGATCGTTCTTGAAAATGTCGCTGCCGACTTTGATCTTAACAACCGTGCAGTGAGCAGCTAAAAAAACAGCCTTCTTGAGAATAGATGAATTTTCTAGCACCAACTAATTGTCTCTGTATTCAAAGAAAAGTTTTGCCTAGAATATTTTACTTCAGTTTCAGTTTGCTGTTTCTCTGGAGCATAAGTTATTTATCCGGATTAGGAAAACTTTCAGGAGCATATTTGACATTTCTGGTCTAACGTTGTGACAATGTGCGCATTGGAGCTAGCATTACTAGGTATTATTGAGAGCTGATATCGCTAGCGTTTCTAGACAGCAGGGCGCATAAGAAATTTCATAGATTAATAATATCTCTCGTTTCTCTGATTTTATTTTAATTTATTTTACGGATGAAATACTAAAAAATGCTGGCTCTGTGGAATATTTGTACTCAAAGTCTACAGTCTTTTGTTCTGTAGTTAACAATGGAATCAAGTGTAATTTATCAAGAACATGCGGAAATCTTTCAGCATGACGGAAAGTAGGCCAGACATCCGAAAGGAAAATTGAAATTATTATAGAAATCGCAGGGTGCGAAATGACAGATTCTTGCGTAGTCTTTGAGTGAAAGGGGGTAAAAACAATTGAAGTTGTTTTTTAAGAAGGTAAGAAATAATAATAATAATAATAATAATAATAATAATAATAATAATAATAATAATAATAATGTAAATTATTAGATGGTAATGTAAATTAATTAGATAAAATTCCTCCGAAGATTTCCTAATATTAATCAGACGACAAACTCAAAAACACTGACTGTAAAACCATTTACAATACTTCGATGTTACGCTACACTCAGGGACACTAAATACATATCGGAGCACTTCAGCCATTTTACCTAATGCAGCGGACGTGTGAAGTCAGAGCAAGTAGCGACATGTCCGCCACTGCTTTCCAGAATAAAACTGCTTCGTCTAGCAACTCGGAGTAAAGCTCTAGCTTGCTCTAGCTTGCACTTGTAGGTGGGAACAACATATCAGGCAGTTTTTGGAAATAATTGCAGCTACTACTTACGGCAATGCCAGTGTAAAGCTAACATAAAGGCGGCTCCACACATTCTGCAATCGCCAAGTAGCGAGCTACTGCTCTTTTAATTCGGAGCAGCCAATGGGGTCGATGAATGTTTGCTTCCTCTGATGTGTCCACAAGACCGATGTAAGTCGTTCGGCCAACAGCAAGTAACACATTCAGACTACTCGAGATTCGGTTACCGGCCGCTCCCTACTCCCGGAATACCGAATGTGTGAAGCCGCCTTATGACAATATTCAAACCAGATAATTGCAATTTTCCCCAGTAATTCTTGTATGCCTCTAGTAACGTCTCAGCGACAGGTCGATTTCCCCAAAACCAGCAGTGGTGGCGGTTGCGGCGCAGGTGGTGGCAAAGGCGGTAGAATCTGTGGTATTCTGGTGGCGGTTGTGGTAGTATAGGTGAAAACGAGGCCGAAGGTGGTGGCGGTGGTGGCGGCAGCAGTGGCGGTGGTGGCAGCGATGGTGGTGGCGGCGGAGGCGGCGGCGGGCGCGGCGGCGGGGGCGGTGCTAGTGGTAGTGCTGACAGTCGTGGTAGTGGTGGTGGTGGTGGCGGCGGAGGGGGGTGGGTGGTGGGGGCGGCGGGGGCGGTGGGGGGGCGGCGGGGGGGGTGGCAGCAGCGAGGGCGGCGCCGGTGGTGGCCGCGGTGGTGGTAGCGGTGATGGCGGTGGTGGTGGTAGCGATGGAAGTGGCGGCGGTGGGGGTGTCGGCGGCGCCTACCTTAAAAGCCTCTGGCGCCAGGGCGCACGCGCGTAGCCCCGCCCCCACCGTCTCTTCGCGCAGAGCGACACGTGTGTGACGGGCACATTAGTGAACCACCGCCCCATCTGAGCCCGCAGATAGCCCTCCGCCTGCGGCGGGGGCGATCGCCACTGTGGAGATGCTGGGGGCGAGGGCGGAACACACTGCGTCGGAATGTGCAAAATATGCTTTTTTGTACATGAAAATACAACGAATAGTTATTTATGTATTAACACCGAAAAATGAATGATTTTGGATGAGGTCTTTACCAACCGAAGTGGAGCTGAGATTGGTAAACTAACAGAGTCCAAAATCATTCAGTTTCCGCCGACGTGCATACAGCTATTTTTCGTATACCCATCGCTCAATTTTAGGTTTGAATTTTTAGAGAGATCTCATTTATATCATGCGGTTTTGCCGCGTTTATACAGATCTTGTTCTACACTATCACCTCTAAAGTTGTCGGTACTGTCACAACTGTTAAAGCGTGTAAAATTTGCGTCTGGTTTTGGCAATTTGTTTCGTAAGGATTGAAACATACCCCTAACTGCTACAGTTATTGAGCGATTCGTCGTAACCCGTTTCCAAATTTCTAATGACATGGGCGCCAGGAAAAAGTCAACTATTATTACTCTGATAAAAAACTGAATATTATCCCGCTAGCTGGGTCGATGGGTCACGTCAGAAATAATCGCTATTATCTATTAATAGCCGATTACCCGATCTGCCATCTATACAGAATGGGGAGGAATCTGAAAACAGAGATTTGATCTAGCTACTTATTAGCTTGAATTGGCCAATGAAAATCATTTTATCTTTCTTTCAAGAGAAAATTGATGTTTATTTCTATCAATTTAGCAAATTAAAATGTGAAAAATTTACATTGATAACTTTCTTAGTCATATCCTGGTTCGAACCCGGCGATCTGTCTTGCGTCTCTTGATTGGTGGTTCCTCCAAGAAACGCCTTCCCTTCCTTTTTGAAGCTTCGAAGTCCAGAAGTCCAATTACCACGAATCTCTTCTTTGAAAACGAACACCGCCAATTCACCGTTTCGCACCGCTCAAATATTTGTTCCATCTCCACTATATTATGTCTGATGCCCGTTCTCACCGTATAATTATCCAGTGATTTTATGATTACACCGCAAAACAAATCTCTCAGTTCTATCTTCCGTTTATAGCAAGAAAATAGGACATAAAATCATCTTAGAATTTTTAGAGGTACAACCGTTCCAATAAATGCTTCAAATGACCGCTATCGATATACTTCTGAGTAATTTAATCGAGCAACATTTGTGAAAGTGTCCTCAACGATTACATCACATACTGTTTCAATTTATTTCCAAAGTACTGCCAGTATATGATTTTCTACGGTTTACATTATCCTTAAAACTTCCCCATAATTAGGAGTTCGATGGAGTTAGATCTGGAAAACGCGGTGAAAATACAATTGGACCTTTTCCTCCTATCCAGAGTCCTGAAGATTTTCATCAAGTTACTCGCGTACATCTCGGGCTAAATGTGGCGGTGCATCATGACCAGGTTCACTTCAGTAGATACTGTTCCTTAAAAAAAGAATGGATTAGAGTAGATATGGAGAACGCGATAGAAACTCAATCGCACCTCTTCATCATATTCAGAGCCTTGGAAGATTGTCAAGATTCTTACAATTGTCAAGATTGTCAATACTGACAAGATTGGCAAGACTGTCGGAGAGTCCACCGACACTATATCAGCAAGGTGTAAGTGCACATCTTGATGACAATATTCCCTGGCACTGGATAGGACGAAGAGGTTCGAGTGAGTTTCCACCGCCTTCTCAAGATCTAACTCCCTTAAACTTCTACTTATGGGAAAGTCTAAAGATGGAGGTAAACCATTGAAACACAGATACACTGATAGCCCTTTGAATGAACGAAAGCCTTATTTTACGAGACCACGCAAATTACCGACGACCCAAATTTCGTTCTGCTCCTTTAACCTACTAGGAGAGAAAGAAGATATTACTTGGGTGACGAAACAATTGGGGATACATCGAAACTGTTTGTGCTGCAATCGACTTTCACAAATGTGTCTCGAACAGTAGTTCAACTACTCAGATGTGTATCGACGACGATAGTGGGCATTTGGAGCATCTGTAGTAATGGTTGTCCCTGTAAAAGTCCAAGATGATTATTGCCCATCATATTTTGTTTGTGTGAATTAATCTTTATGATAAGACAGTTTGTTTTCTTGAAGTATCTCAGAACAATTTTTCTCATTTTCTTCATCAGAACGGCCCCTTTCCTCGTTCCATGTAATCAGGATCACCATATTCAAAACGGTAAATTATTCGAATGTTTACATCGATCTTAGAAAAACGTTACAATGAATTGTATCGTCGTGAATTAAACAGATGACCGACCTACGAAACATTAACAACTGCATTTCCTTATTAATAAACATACTTCAGTCTCGTATTTCATGTAATGGCTTGCTACATTTTAAAGTAACGACAATGTTATTTTAAAATATTGCATTTAATGATGATAAAGATTAGATATTGAATTTTTCTAATGGTGTCAACAGGGAGAGCAATGTAATTACTATGTCATTACTGAAAATTGATCTTTATTCATGAAGGGCACGAAGTTTACAAGTATGTATCTATTTGCAAAAAGTCAATGAGAATTGTTTTCGTAATGAAACTGTAATAGCCTGAATCAACGTGCTTACAATTGATAAACATGATATTTTCCGAAATTATTTATTCCTTGATTGAATTGAATTCATCCAATGAATTTAAGGTTAACAAATAAAAATGATTTTCATCTGTTAAGGCTGGACTTACAGAAGAAACATCATTTAACAATTACCATAACGTGTTTAATCGCACTATTCCTAACTTCGATCACTCTATATCAATCGCGCACTAAACCGAACAACCTGCAAGGTCCTTATCGTCCCATTGGGGCCCATTAAAGCATCAAATAAATCGGCAAGCCACCATTATCCGCATTCAGCGTCAGGCCGCTACGCCTTCATAAACATTCGCGCAACGCCCCTATTCTGCAGGCGCCGGCGTCCGAGCCACCGCGGCTCTCCGCCCGTACAAATCCACCGCTGAAACCACTGGCAACGCGAGCCCCGCATCGCGCTGATAGATCGCCTCACGAGCGCGTTACGTCCAGCGCATCCGCCTCCCGCAACCCCCCTGCTGCCACTAGGGCCCCCGCCGCTCCCCACCGCCTCCGCCGCCGCCACTGGGGCTCGCACTGCCCCAGTCACCCTGCGCCGCCCTCTGCCTCCGTTGATTCCCACCCTCTGCCGCCCTCGCTCTCCACCTCCACCACCGCCCCCCTTTCGCCGCCCTCCTCCGTTCTCCGTCACTTCCCCATCACTTCCCCGCCCTCCTACCTCTACTGCCACTGCAGCCCTCATCGTTACTCTTGTCTCTTAGCCCTCCGGCCCAGCCTTCCAGTTCTTACAACAACCCCCCGTCACATCGTCATCACCACCGCACCCGTCAGCCTCAACGCCGCCTCCCTCCCTCCCTCTCTCATCGTCCTCACCACCTCGCCGCTCAGCGAGTCCCGTCCGGCGCGGCGCTCGCCCGTCCACGAAAATCTATATTTTTTCGCGCTAAATCCCAGACGCTATTAGCTGCATAATTTTTATCGCCGGACATTTATTTTCAGCAGCCTCCATTTGAAGTGGGCGCGTGTGGCGCGCGTGTGGCCGCGCGGGGGTTGGCGTGTGTATCTCGCTACTTTTTAAACCCTCGCCATACAAATTAATTGGCCGCATTTTTCATCCCTTGCCTGCTGTTAATGCGGGGCTCTAGGCGCGGGTGAAGGGGCACCCGCTGCCGCCGCCGCCGCCATCACCTCCACCGCCGCCATCGCCGCCACCGCCGCCGAGCAGGCGCCCCTGAGGCCTTTGCCAGTCTCTCTCTGCCGCCGACACCGCCCTCGCCTCCACCCCCGCCCCCTTCCTGAACGGTAGGGTGACACAAAGCCATCCTAACACGCAAGATTTTGAGCAAAAATTGCAACCGATGTAAAATAAAAGAAACGTCGTGTAAGTTATAATTAAACACGGAATAAAATGTAAAAAAATCAACATGAAAATAAATCAGTGTTGCTACAATATCACACATCTTCTCGTATTATTCCTATGAACATTTGGAATGTTCAGAGCGTTCAACGAAACGTTTTAGTTATCAGATTCCGGTAAAACGCGTTTTTTCTTTGTCGAAAAATCATCGTTTTCTGGCTTTCAGTTGCAGTACATCCTCTTCTTACTAAGTAAATATAAGCTACAAAGTAAAAATTGGAGCATTCTGTCTGATTAAGCCAATTACTGATTGGGTTTCTGTGCGAACGAAATAATGGTGAGAACATTTTTAGAAATGACATGAGCTGAAAGGAAAGAGTAATAACGACAAACCGATGGAAATATAAGTCTATTTAATAAAATATTGGAGAAAGAACAAAAACAATAAAACATTCTGCAAATAAGAATCGGTCGACTTGAGTAGGCAATATTCTTAATTATAGTGAAGATTTGGGATGTGATGTATTCGATTAGTCACCCTTTGAGTGTGCATGTGTGTTCGTATTCACCGTTCGTCATCACCGCTTCAAACTAATGCCCGTTACGACTTGAAGTCTGAGGTCGTGGATATTGTGTGTATGGAGATCAGTCGCTCATTCCTCGAACATTTGAATTATGAGTGAGAACAGTATGGGCAAGAGGGGATTGCATGCAATACTGTTGCGTCATCTGCGTGAAATTGAATTGAGGAAACCGCCAGAGATGTGGTGTGTCATGTCACCCACCCGATGACATCAACTATACGAAGAAATATCCTACCCAACGTCTAACACGTTGCGTTCCAAACCCCGACCTCTGAACTGTCACATTTCCCGACTACTGCAACTTGCGTATTTAATTACCAACTATTTACTATTTAATTTAATTACGATCTGATTTTCCAGGGTTGCTAGAATATTTATCACAATCATCTCTTAATCAGACACTCCCTCCTCGCCCACTGTCCGTCCGTCCCATCCCTCCCATCCCGCCTTCCCGGCCTCGAGTCACCTGCCAACGCGTCGCAAGTCATTTCGCCTAGATGCATTGCGGGTTGCGTATTCCCTAGTAACATTTTGTAACTAAAAGTGGTTAGCTACAAACGTTATCAAAAGTAGATAATAGTGTAATCAAATTTGGGATAATATTTTGGAATCGCGAGTTCACCTATCGTTTTCCTGGACTTGTTAAAAGGTTAAAATTTGAGAGTAATAATTTCAGTGTTTTAAAAGATTTTTATGGAATAGACACAAACACAGACTCCTATTCATCTATTTTTGTAATATAAATTTCATTTAGGGACTATTTTGACTGATTATCTATAATGTTAATATAATTTACTTTTAGGCTAATCTGCGAATCAATGGTGTTTCACTGACAGTCGCCTTAGCATTGGTGAAACTCTGTGTGTAACATGATTAAGAGTTACGTTTGTGCACAATAAACTTAGCAAGAAAATAATATTTATTCTCACTTCAAAACCCATATTTGGCAGCGTACTTATACGCCACAAAGGTGAGCTTTGCCGACCTAGGCCAAGAATGAATTTTAGAGGACGATTACCATCGCAATGTCAAGTAAACAAGTCAATGTTCAAATGACTGTTGACACATTGGCAACAAATATTTATTACTTTTTTAATACAGAATGTTTTTAATTTATTTATTGTTAACATTTAAATTAAAAACACATTTTTATACATTCTAAAATATTATACCTGGAACTGTTACGTCTTCCGGGCATTGAGCACTCGTGCCAAGAGTATCAACAGAAATTGACGTAGTCTCAAATCTAACTGAAGGACAATTTTCATTTTGCAAGATCCTAGCTACATTGTTTTTATACTCAGTAGCAGCTTCAGCTGCCTCAATTATAATCCCAGGAATATCGCACTCCATACTGTGACATACCAATGTGGGGACAGGTTTATTGCAGTATATTTGTCGTAAATGGGCGAAATGGTTAGGGCAAATAATAGGCAATATGGCGCCTTAGTAACGACGTCGTGGTTGTTGTCAGGATAAACAAACATTCATCTGACCGTGGAGGCGACTGATTATTGAAACGGAAGTTTGGGCATTTTGTCAAAATTAAAGAAAGGCGAGACATTGTGGGTTTGAAAAGGGAGGAGAAGTTTCAGTCGGTCGCATGTCGTGACGGTGAGCAGTTCGCTCGCGAATAGATTAATTTGTACATGTTAGGACATAAAAATTTCGGGAGTCTACAATACGTGTTGGGATTTTGAAATATTTTCGTGTGGTGAAACAATAATCGGACTTGAGGGACATATTCGGACTCTGAATATTTTCGTGGCAGAACCAGAAGTGAACTTGTGATACTTCTAAGATTTGGGAACGTGTCGAGTTCCGAATATTTTGCTGTGCATAAAAATAAGACTTGGAGTCTTTTCGCGAGTGAACTCTAATCATTCTTGAACTTATAAATGTACGCGGTTTACAAACGATACCGGACTTTGCCTATTTTCTTGCTATAAACGGAAGATAGAACTGAGAGATTTGTTTTGCGGTGTAATCATAAAAGCACTGGATATTCATAAAAGCAGAGGATACCGTGAGAATGGGCATCAGACATAATATACTGGAGCTGGAACAAATATTTGAGCGGTGCGAAGCGGTGAATCAGTGGTGTTCCTTTTTAAAAAGAGCAGAGGATTCGTGGTAATTGAACTTCGGAACTTCAAAAAGGAAGGGAAGGCGTTTCTTCGAGGAACCACCAATCAAGAGCACGCGAAGACCAGAATCGTCGTATGAGGTTCGAACCAGGATATGACTAAGAAAGTTATCAATGTAAATTTTTCACATTTTAATTTGCTACATTGATAGAAATAAACATTAATTTTCTCTTGAAAGAAAGATATAATGATTTTCATTGGCCAATTCAAGCTAATAAGTAGCTAGATCAAATCTCTGTTTTCAGATTCCTCGCCATTCTGTATAGATGGAAGATCGGGTAATAGGCTGTTAATAGATAATAGCAATTAGCGGTTCGACGTGACCCATCGACCCAGCTAGCGGGATAATATTCAGTTTTTTATCAGAGTAATAATAGTTAAAATATTATCGTAACCTTTTTCCTGGCGCCCATGTCATTAGAAATTTGGAAACGGGTTACGACGAATCGCCCAATAATTGTAGCAGTTAGGGGTATGTTTCAATATTTAACGGATATTGTAACGATCCGAGCATATGCTAGCATATGGAAGTGAGCTGCGCGACCTTGGTTGGTGGTCCGTATTTTTTAAATAGTATACGTTAAACACGAGTTGAAGAAAATAAAATTACTTCCAAAAAATACTTATCTAACATATCAAAATATGTATATCATTGGATTTGTCTTTTCGCGCTCGTTATGATGACTAAAAAATGTGTATTTCCATTTGAAAAACACAAAGTTACCTCCTTATCTCTTAAAATTCATGCGATAAAATGGAAACGAATACATACATCAATTAGCCCCATTCCGTCATGCATTTCCGTGAAAACGGCATTGCAATAACTTCAACCGTTCAAAAACTGCAGGATGTGCTAAAGTTACGTGACTTTACCCTGTATGCGAATTGCGAAGGGCGAAAATCGGAGCTTTGTATCTTTTGTCTGAGTTTTCTAAACCGGAAGGTTAGTGAGGCGTCAGACAAATCGTTCAATCGGCAGGCAATTCGGACAAAGTGAGAAGTTTTGTCAGGACCTTCAGAAAGTGCTGAAGCAATAACCAGTGCTTGGTCATTACTCACTACCCCCTGTTACAGCGTTTAGCAGAGTACAAAACTACGTTATCCACTGCGGAAGGTACTAATACCTCTTGCCACCCACCGGTATTCGAAACCGGGCCCATGCACACGATAACGCTAGCCACGAACTTTTCCGAAGCTATTATGTTTTCTAATCGTCTAAATTTATAACGGTGTTTTAGCTGCCTGTCAAAAAACTACTCGCCCCCGGGCCAGCCAGCCCATCTCCGGGCCCAAACGCACCCTGATCTGCGCGAGGGCGCCAAAAGAGCTGCCGCCGCCGCCACGAGGCACGTGCCGGGCGAAGGCCTGCCGGAGATAGCAGATCGGCGCTGGTAATGGACCCGAGCAAGCAGCTGCCTACTCGGGCACGCGAGGCGCAAGGCAAACAGGAAGTCGGTGGTGGGGTGGGCTGGTGCCATTGGAGAACACGGAAAAACATTTTCAAAAATTTCTTCTCCTTAAGAGCCCCGTACTCAAACATGTCTCACTCTTTTTTTATTTTATTTCTACCTGTTCAGTTTTTACAAATTCTCAGGGTTTTCAAATTTTTTGGCATTATGCCAACGATTACATACTAGATATGACACTTTTTACCTTTAGTTGAATAATGTTCCTTTTCAATGTGTGTGTGTGTGTGTGTGTGTGTGTGTGAGCGCGCGCGTGTGTGTGCGTGTGCTTAAATTCACAAAATAACGCACACATATGTGCGCGTTATATGTGTGCGTTATTTTGTGAATTTGAGGGGGGTGGAAAATATCTTTCGGAAATCGTGGTTTAACGCGAGAAGAATTATAATTTAAACCTAGTTCGTAGTGTTGAGAAGCGGGATCAGAATGTAAAGTTAAAAAAAATATCGGTTTGAAGGTAAGCCTCACTCTTGAGCGTTGTTTGCCATTGTAAACTCAGTGGTTAGGGGAAGAGCAGGCCTATGGCCTGAGCCTCGCCATTAATAAAGACATTATTATTATTATTATTATTATATATATTATTATTATTATTATTATTATATTGTGTGGAGGTATGACGCAGATATCTGTGGCGCCAGATTAACAACCTATGCGAGGTTGCTTGTGGATGGCTAGCTTTTCAGACAGTCGCAGTCTGTTTTCATAAATGTAGAGAATACTTAGAGATTAAGGAATACACTTAAATAGTTTTTTAGAAAAAATTGAAGCTTTTTATAATAAATTTTATGATTTCTGATAATTTGAATACATGAATTGTTGCAAGAAATTGCTATAAGGTATATTACAGTTAGTATTTTTTAACTTAAATGAAAAATTAATCATCGTAGAATACGGAAAAAATTGTAGTTGAAAGTTGAAATGCTTGCAAAACATATGACATTTTATTTTAAACTTCTGAAATAGTGCAAAATAATTTGAAGGAACACCGTAAATATAATTATTGAATACTTTGATATTAGTGTATTCGCTGTATTATACACAGAGGGTGCCAAAAAATGAATACACACTTCAAGCAAATAAAAATCTGTCTTAACATGACAAAACTAAATTAAATCCGCTTCTTCAACCAACCCACAAATCTCTTATATTTCCTCCTACTCACGCTGCCACCTCCACGGTCAGATGAATGTTTTTTTTTATCCTGACAACAACCACGACGTCGTTACTAAGGCGCCATATTGCCTATTATTTGCCCTAACCATTTCGCCCATTTACGACAAATATTCTGTAAATAAACATGTCCCCATATTGGTATGTCACAATATGTACAGGTTCATTTGAAACAAAACGTTACTGCAAATCTCAAGAAATACACATGCTAAAACAAATGAATACATGTATTATTTATCCACATTCCACATGCATTTCCGTGAAGACTGCATTGCAATAACTTTAACCGTTCAAACACTGCAGGAGGTGCTAAAGTTACGTGACTCATCCTGTATATTACTTTTGAATGAGTAGATCAATGACCTGACCCCTTTTTGTTGGTTCTAAGTACGATAAATGTCTCCAAAATATTATAAGTTGAGTTTTAGTTTTGAAGTAATGTGAAATAGCAGTGAAGCTTCAATGTTTTCTTGATTAAAGCACATCATTGATGCTGTAAAATGCGTTCATGCTGTTACAAACAACATGCAGTATGTTTGCAGCTACGGAAACGCAACTTACTCTGTTACTTGTAAGATATTAATCTGGCCTTCCTGGGCCCTGACCACACTCCGCACTTTGCAATTGCTTGAAGAAGGAGTAAAAATGCCCATTCCCCCTCTCTGTCTCTGTCTGTCTGTCTGTCTGTGTCTGTCTGTCTGTCTCTCTCTCTCTCTCTGCTGTATGATAAAGAAAAATGTGCTCGACATTATTTTAACGTGTGTTAGATATTTTGGATCATAGCTGCCTTCAGAGTATTTTATTCGACTGCATGTCTCCAAAGGTAACATACTTGTGCTGCTTCAAATAAAAACACGAGTTTTTCAACTCGATAAACATTTTATTCGTCAGTTACTAAAGATCTCAATAAAAACATCGTTTATGTACCACAATTTATCAATGAAATGCACTCCCAGATTTTCCCAAGTGCAACCTCTCCTTCCACAAATCGGTCAAACGACAGACCATTTATTTCATATTGAAATTTACAAATGCAGCTCATACGCACACATATTGTAATTTTCATACTTTTTAAAATTATTTGTATACATATTTTTGAGATTGTGGAAATTTCAAAATGCCTTATCAGGAAAGAGACTATTTATTCCATTACACCGCAGACTGTCTGTGACCTCCACTCCTTGCAGACTCCTCTGCAGCTGCCGGCGCTAGCAGATATCTTTGCAGGTCGGGTGTCTGGTGATAGCGCAGGCGCCACCATCCGCGGAGGGGACATCAGAGGCGGCGACGCTCGGCGCCAAAACAAGTCCCCGTCCTCAAACACACCCCGCGTCCAGACAGAATCTGTACGACGCTGCAAGACACGTGGCGCGAGGGCGGCTGCGACAGACACACGTCTAAGAGGCTGGTTGCTGAAGAGGTGCTCCAGCGGTTGGGAGGTTGTCAGGATTGTCTCAATGAGACGGATGGCGGTGGTAGGGGTAGTGGAAATGGCAGTGGCCATGAATTTTTTACTGGCACGTGCTACTTACGTGAGCTGGCACTGCAATAGAGGAATACTTGTAGCAGTGTGATGGCAGTAATGTGGACTGATAAAGAAATTCAAAATATGGCACCTGTGGTATCAGCGTAAATACTGCAATAATAAACACCTTGAAAGGTTGGTAAGACTTGATGAATGGTGGTAGTTCGCGTGAGGACTTGAGATGTCGTGACGGTGTTTTCTATTAACAAGGATTGATTGATTGATTGATTTTTCGTGTTTCCGGGCGCGTCAACTACTTTGGTCAGTAGTCCCGTTAGTGTAGTGCATGCTTTTTCTCGGGAGATGGCGGTGATCTTCCCCGCTGGATGGCGAGATCCGGCGCCGACCTACCGTCGGCTAGTGGGGTTTCCCCCTAACCAGGACTCTCCCACCAGCGGGGCACCGTCCCAGCCGGGACAAGCTCTAAGCTCCCGACCGGTCTCCCGGGATATGTGGTAGTGTAGTGCATGTTAGTGTAAGGTGTGTGTGTGTGTGTAAGGGAGAGGATAGGAGAAGGAAGAGGAAGGACAGATCGCGGCATCCGCGGCCCGTTTGGTAGGGTACTGCTCCGGCATTCGCCTGGTGTTGATCGGAGAAACCACGGAAAACTACCGATCACAGCAGCCGGCCGCTAGAATTCTCCTCCAGACAGCGACTGAATTCGACCTAGCTGGAAAGCTAGTGTCGAAAATCCTGCCGCCGTCAGGACTTGAACTTAGGACCTCCCGGCCAGAGGCGCTGCAGTAATATCAGTTGATGCACTGAGATACCGCTCCCGGTATTAACCAAGAGTTTCGGTGAACGGTGGTGAGAGTCTGCTAGAGGAGTTGTAAGGGATAGGGATGCGAATGAATAATGTACGTTTGAGTCGACGGTGAGGTTGATGTAATCACTGGCAAAATGTATTCTTTTCGAAAAATGTGAGTTAAACCCTACTAAAAGAGAACATGGAATAACGTCCAACGGAACAATAAATGCTCATTTCTACAAGTTAAGTTTAGGGAGTCTCTAAATAAATGTTACAATCTTCTAAGACATTTAGAGAGGTCAAAAATGTTCACTTTTTGCCAATGAATAAGAAGTGGAAAATTTCATACTGTAGAGTTACACATATGACAGATGCCCTTGATTTGTAGAATGTGTATGCACTGTTTTTGTCACGTACATTAAAATCTTTGGCACGTTAACATCTTAAAATCAGAATCTTACAATATTAAAATCGTCAGAACGTGACCTGCAGAACACTTGCGCTTCAGGAGTTGACTAACAATGAAGATCAAACGACACATGAGTAACTCCGATGTATGAAATTTCCAACTTTATGTTCATTGGAAACAAGTGATCATTTTCAAGCCCTCTACATCCCTAAAAGGTTTGTAGCATTCATACTGGAACAGACTGTATTTACTTATTAAGTAGTGAGATATGACAAAGTTTGTATACATATGATATTGATTTTTAATACTGATGTTAATGTTGCTGTTAATTGTTGATGTAAACTGTCGATGTTTAATATTGATCTTAAATGCTAATGTTAAATATTCGTGTTAAATGTTGACTTTAAATGTTGATGTTCAATATTCACTGTAAAAGTGTAAGTCAATTGTTGACGTTAAATGTTGATGTTTAATGTTGATATTAAATGTTGACGTTAAATATTCGTGCTAAATGTTGATTTACATGTTGATGTTCAATATTGATTGTAAACATTGAAGTTAATTGTTGATGTTAAGTGTTGATGTTAAACGTAGAGGAGTGGAGAGGCCGACCCAGGCAGCGGCAGATGTTGGCGCGGCCGGCGCCTGAACTGCGGGAAGCGAGGTCCCGGCGCCTGGCAGTTGACGGGCGGCTGAGTCCCCATTCACAAAGGCGCCGGCGGCTGGCTTCTAGACGCGCGAGGCTTCCGAACGGGGAAGGCGCTCTCCACTCGGGGCTATCTTGCCGTGGCGCCCACGTTAATAGAAACTTATCTTTGAGGGCCGACTTTCACAAACTTGGGTGCCGCTGTAGGAAATGAATGAGTTGTTTTTTCTGAGGTGACAGCTTGTAGCCGCAAAGCTGGTTTGTTTAGTGCAGATTTTCCTAAACATTTTAGGTCGGAGTTCCCTTTTGCAAAAAATATTATGTGTTGTTCTCTTGCAGTAATTCATTTGATCTACATAAATTATTAAATTTGTATAGTTCTTGTGATATTTTTCTCAAGATGCCTAAAATAAACTAACATTCTGTATTCGTTAAGCAGTGACGAAAAGTAAATCTCGAAAAACACAGGAACTTTTTTCTTAACTATAAATTAAAAATGCATATTTAAATTTGTCCACAAATCAAAACAGCTTTTAATAGCTTTTAATGAGACAAAATGGCACACACTTTCTGTGTTAGATAGTCCCCTATTCTTTAGAGTCGGGTCTAGCTTTTTGGTTTTGCCCCACGCCCTTTCCGTTGACTATAGGCGCTTATAATATCTATTTGGTCCTTTCGTGGTGTATACCGCTCTCCTGGACACAATAATTGGAAGAGAAGAGATCCTGGCGCTCATCAAACATCATGCCCAGTTAGCTCAGAGATTCCTCTCGGACCTGTGCCATTAAGTTTAGCCCACGGTAGACCGTGGCTCCATTTCAGTACTTTTACCTTTGTTCTGGGTATAGAGATCCAGTTCCTCAATTGCACATTCCACAAATGGCACACACTCTCTCCCTCTCACACACACACACACACACACATTGATGGATCATAATTACCGGTTAGACCAAGAATCTATGGAAGAACAAGAGTTCTGATGTGACATACGAGGGATTGGAAATATATCTCCACTCCAAGCCACAATAACAACTGAAAACTTTGATGCATTAAGAGAGTTTTGGATTCAAAAAAATATTTTCGTTAGTTCAATAGATGGTGTTACAACGATCCCTTTACACACATAAAACATCACAAAAACATGCGTAAGCGCAGAGGAGGGATAAACTGGGTGAAGGGAAAACCTGGTTCTAAAAGGAAGGAGCAGTGAGCAACTCCGTGTCAAGCAACTCGTGTACTCCTGCATGGTCGGCATATCAACTCAACTGCAGCCAACCGGGTGGCCACTATTTTAGGCTGAAAGTGATAAAACAGAACAGTAAAAAATATTGTTCTTTCAGCAGCGTGGTGTTTTTCTTCCTGAAATGTGTCACCTTCTACAATGTTAATAGTATTAAGTGCGCCTTATTCCTCTCAGTTCAAAGTAGTGGCCACACATACAATTTGAATGAGCGTCGTTCTCCCAGAATTCGTTGGGAGAGACGACTTTCACGAGATTCATGGGAAAAAATTGTTTGCTATGACCATCTACCTGAACATACATTTGTGCATTTTTTCTGAACCCATCTACAATTTGTTAGATGTAATTTATCAAATGCGTTTAAATGATTAAGTATATTGAAGTTTTTATTCCTCTTCTTCTTCTCTTCTTATTCTTCTTCTTCTTCTTCTTCTTCTTATTATTATTATTATTATTATTATTATTATTATTATTATTATTATTATTATTATTAGCAGGACCCTAGCGATACTATTGTTTCGAAGGAAAGTATGTAGAAAAGTTTCAATCAGAAACGTATTAACACGACTATTGGAAAAAATTTGAAAATAGCAAAAATGTTTCTTTACATTCAGTACTATCCAAAAAGGTTGAAAGTTTAGGCAGTTTTAAAATCTCGCTATTGTCACTTTCTCAACCAAAACCTCGGGATGCAATGTTAAATCATATATACCTTCACACTCGTACGTATAAGCAAACTCGTACGTTTTCTCCCGCTATCGACTGCTTTGAATATATCGATTGCAACTCGCAAAACGAAGCGACCAAGTTGTAGTTGGTTTTGAAAGCAACCTAACCAACAAGTGACAGCAAAAAGCTTTCATTCTATTAATTTTAACATTATTCAAGTTTTGCGTATTTTAGTACTACTATAAAACCAAAAGAAGTGATAACAAATGAAAGCCAAAAAGAAAATATCAGAAAATTTGATTCAGTAGAAAGCTCAAATTTCTTTCGTAAACGAAAAATTTGTAAGAAGCCCTCAGAGTTTTAAATACACAGATTATTAAAATTATTATTATTAACAATATTTATTACTCTTTATTTGGAAGAATAAGAAATATAATTGTAATTTTATTAGTGAAAGAGGCGATGTCATTTAAATGAGCTTGCGCAAGGACGTGCACCAAGTGAATATTGTATTACATCGTAAACTCTGTCGACACTCCAACATGCAGGGCCCCCACGTCCAGCGCGCGCGTGGGGACCTGGTCGGGCAGGGAGGGGGTGGCGTTAGGTGGCAGGGGAGGGGACAACGAGCGCCGCGGGATGCACGCGACAGATTTACCGATGCAGAACAACGCGCGGGTAATGGCGCGTCGGTAACTATACAAACAAAAATTGTGTTGTCAAATCACAACCTAATTAATTGTGCGGAACATTTCCAACGAATTGAATTCCGATTGTGGCGCTGCGGACGGCAACGAAATGAACGCGGTGGTGAGTCGCCCGAGGGGGCGGTAGCGTTGGCGTTGGCGGTGGCGATGGCGGCGGTGGTGGTGCTATGGGATAGTCATAGTGATGGTGAGGTTATGATGCTGGTGTTGGCGGTGGTGGTGGAAGTGGCGGTGGCGGTGGCGGTGGCAGGGGTGTTGGTGTTGGTGGCAGTGGTGTTGGTTATGGTGAGGGTAATGATGATGGTAGTGGCGGTGGTGGCGGAGGCGGTGGAGGTGGCGGTGGGTGGCGGTGGCGGTGGCGGTGGCGGTGGCGGTGGCGGTGGCGGTGGCGGTGGCGGTGGCGGTGGCGGTGGCGGTGGCGGTGGCGGTGGCGGTGGCGGTGGCGGTGGCGGTGGCGGTGGTTGAGGTGGAGATGGAGGTGACGGTGGCGGTGGCGGTGGCGGTGGCGGTGGCGATGAATGGGGCGGTGGTGGGGCGGGGGCGGGGGCGGTAGCTATGGCGATGGGCGTAGAGGAGGCAGTGATGGAGGCGATTGTTGTGGTGGGGTGGGGGGGGGTGACGGTGGAAGGGGCGTGCGCGCTAACTCCCATCCCCGTTTCATCACGGATCGCCACGTCCACTTTTCGGCGAATGCTCTTGATTGCGAAGTCGAATCAGCGCGTTACGTGGGGTGCTGCTCTGGAAATGCAGCAACAAAATCTTTGATTAATTTTGGGAATGCGCGCTGGCAAATTATGGAAAGGTGAAATGAATGAAATATTTATGAATTTGTGGGGATGTGTGGAATATAGATATTTTACTACTTCACCCGTAATGTTTTACACGCTCACTTTATTTTGTTACTTAATATTAGGTTGTAAATTGGTGATATTTTATTTTATAGTTGAAAACAATTAAAACTGAATTTGTTTGATGGCTTTGGCGCAATTTTGTAATACTAATTGTCATAATGACGTTTTAGTTTAAGGCTTAAACACTACAAGATGAATTAACAAACAAAAACCATCAGTCAATGAAATATGTGTGTAACTAGGACTAGTGGAAAAATAAATAATAGTAAATTATGTTACCAGACGATACTCTTCTATCTCCTTCCATTGGCGATGCAATTCTTACGGTTTAGTTAAAATTCATTAAAAAAAGAGATGCTTGTAAATGTCTAAATGAAGTGTCGGTGTGTACTTTCAGGTTATTGGAAAATATACTGGAATTGTATGAGACCCTTTTATTTAGAAAATATTGGGAATTATTCGCCAAGTAAAGGCGAACTTTCAGAAAAAATTTCACGAGTATTTCGTCCTATCATGTGCAGTTTAATGAAGCGTTTAATTTTAAAAATCTGAATTTTTTCTGTTATTTAAATAAAGGATATTTACTAAAAAACAACAAAATGTAAGTTTAATATTAATATGAAGTTTTTTCTAAATAAATATGTTCCAAATGAAAATTATGGCAAAGCTCGAAGATTTTTAATATTAATAAAGAGCTCACAGATTATTTTTGTTTCTAAGGGCCTGCGGGTGAAACTCGGAGTCGAATGCACGATCTGAATGAAAACCCGAATTATATTTCCTTGGAGACATACAGCAAAGATACTAGACGGGATTTGTTCAACTCTCCAAGCAAGTAACACCGCAAAGTACACAATACCCCTCTGCTAATGGACCGTTCATGGCACCAGCTTACAACTGTGCGTTGTACGTGTCGTATTACTGTAGAACACATAGCAGGGCGGAACGCGAACCAAACAGTTGTTTTGCGGTTTTGCGGTCGATCAGGGTACTTCCCGTCGCCCGAGAAATCGACTATGAAGGGATTCAATAATGTCTTAATATCCGTCGACTCTCCAGAAGGAGTTCATTGGAGGATATTGGAAGCCGCAGACGAGCTGGGGCTTGGACGTTCAAGCGAATTATGACGCATTATCTGGTTTGTTGATCGCAGAGGGAGAATCCACAATGGTCAGGCCCTTCGGTTGGGACACCTGTGCAATAATGGTTACGTCATACACTCGAACTCGTTTAGTGGCCAAGTATGTGTTTGAAGAATTGAAATACAAACATTTCAATGAAAACGGAATTTATTATTTGCATTAGAACGTTTTCTAATTGCTGGATTCCCGATATTCTCGAGCGAGTGTTTTTTACTTCAGATTTATAGACGAAATCTCAATGCACGTAATACGGTATCTAATCACACACTTGTAATCTCGGGGGTTGTTGCAGGACCGTCACCAGACACTGCAAGTCATATCGGTTATTATTTGAAAATGAATAAATCTTTCTGCATCATTGAACTCTACAAATAATGCAATTTGAATTAGAATTCTGTTATTTTATTGTTTAAAAGTAAACTGTTAACTTACAAATGTTAAAGTGTCAGTGTTTGTGTTTTGCAATATAATTCAGTGCATCTTCCTCAAACATACATTTAAATTAAGTTAACGAGAAAAAATTAGCATAATTGAGAATTTTTAAAAGTACTTCATTTTTCGGAATTGCAAAAATTTATAGGCGAAAATTAGCATAATTGAGAATATTTAAATATCTTACCTATTGTATTAAATGATATTTGGCTTTCGTTGGCAAATTTTCTTAATTTGCTACTAAGTTTGCTTAAGTTAAATGTTTTTTAAGAATATCTTATGCAGATGTTCTTCTCAAAACAAGTGATATTACGATTAATTTTTGATAATAAGTGCTTCGGAAGTCGCAACGTTTCAGGACGCATGAAGAACGATCAGTTTGGGTGTTAATATCAAAGGGCGCTTGCGACCAGCCGAAAGTTCCAAATACACGATTGTTCATGAATATCATAAAAACTGAGAGAGTTCTTGCAATATTGTTTCTCTACTAGTTAAAGCAAATAATAATACTTTTTGTGCCAATAAAAGGTTCTTGGAAATACCGTGGAAAATGTTAGAAATTAAATATTTTTTGGTCACTTTCTCTCTTGGTCTCTGCCTATCTCCATCTCTCTCTTTCTAATTTCAAAGCAAATAGACGCATGCATTTTATTTGTGTAATTTTCATTTAAAGTACTGCATGCAATTGCGTTCTTTCCTCCTCCTGAGAAACATGATCGTTCCGCCATTTAAAAAAAACACGCTCGATTCGCCACTGAAAAAAAAAGCTCGATCCGCCACTGAAAATCATGCTCGATCTCTCCGAAAAACTCATGCCAATCTGACATTGAAAAAACATACTGACTCCGCCACTGAAAAAACCCTCAATTTTTCCTCCGCCTTCTGCGGACGACCGGGTAATTTCAGGGGCGACGTGAGTGCCACTGCGCGGCCGCGGTAGCAGCAATGAGCGCTGCGCGCCGGCGTGCGACACGAGGTCGCAACCCGCGCGACAGCAGATCACACGTAAGGCCCAAATACAAGATTGTTCATGAAATCTCATAAAATCTGATATTTTTTGAATTTTCTAAATTTTATCTCTAGATTTTTTGAATTTTGATTATCTACTAGGTAAAGCAAATAACTATAATTTTGGGGCCAATAAAATGTGCTTGGAAAAGCATTGGAAATAATATTAGAAATAAAATGTCCTTCGGTCATTGTCTCTTTCCCTCCCTCTCTTTCTGTCTTTTTATTTCAATGTAAATTGATGTATGCAATTTCATTTGTTGTAATTTTCATTTGAAGAAGTTCATATAATTGAGTTCTTTGCTAAGAGACGTGCTCGATCTGACACTAAAAAGGCACCATGCTCCATCCACCACGACAAAAAATGCTCGATTTGCCACTTAAAAATCTCAATCTGCTACTGAAAAAATGCTCTATCCGGTACTGAAAGAAACATACTCTATCTGCCACTAAAAAATCAGCTCGATTCCCATTGCAGCCCCTGAAAAAAATATCTGGATTATCGACTAAAAACATTCAAGGTCCGCCCCTGAAGAAAACTGTGCTCGATCCTGCACTGAAAAAGAACATATCCATCCGCCACTGCAGTGAGAAACAATGCTCGATCCGCCACTGGACATAATTATTTATTTATTTTACGTCAGAAAAACAGTTAAAACTGCGTATGACGTGCTATGGGAAAAAAGTGAATTGTGTGCACATTTTCAAAATTCTGTGATCCCTACACTTACTCATATACTACTTAAATCTTGAATTTTGAAAGGAGAAAAAAACAAAACTCCCATGCAATAAAATCTATGTTCAAGGATAAACAAGCAATAAATTTTGAATTTTGAAATTTTGAAAGGGAAAAAAACAAAACAAAAACTCCCATGTAATAAAATCTATTTTCAAGGATAAATAAGCAATAAATTTTGAATTTTGAAAGGAAAAAAAAAAAAAAAAAAAACCCCCATGTAAATAAAATCTATTGTCAAAGATAAATAAGCAAAAAATTTTTGGCTCTTATTACTTCCTGCCGCGACAACAAGGAAAACGATAATTTGAATAATTGTATTTCCACTGAATACTAGAAGACGTGCAGAAAATGAAGTTACATTTATGTCCAGAAGCAAAACAAGGGCCATCTCAGCATTTGCTCAATGGATCAGGAAACTGGACGAAAAACCTGATCGAGATGGGGTCATTGACCCGGAAGCTGTAGTACAATAGTTGTTACAGGTTGTTTATACTCATTTATACAGTCCAAATGGTAAATAATGCATTATGTATCATTGTTAAAATTAATGTTACTTTTCTTGTTATGCTCAGTATAGTCTCTAATTGTATAGAAACAGTTATGCAGCAGAAACGATTTCACTTGGGATTTAAACTTTTCTATTGAATTTAATCGTTTAATGTCATCTGGCAACGTGTTGTAAAATAATGTACATGTATTGTATGTGAAATTTTGTAATGAGCTGTTGATACTGTCACCTGATGAATATGATTTCTACGTCGAGTGTTATAGTAATAGACTTGGCATTTTCTGAAAATATATTCCGCCCTTGAGCAAGTCATTTTTACAAAACCACTGATTCGTAAATAAAAGACACGGTAATGGTAAAATTCTAGATTAATGAAGAGAGGCTTACATGAATCACGTGGGTGGGATTTGTTATTATTCGTACAATTCGTTTTGTAATCTAAAAGTCTGGAGCTATAAGATGTATTTCCCAGAATATTATGCCATATCTCAGGCGGAATGAACATTCCGAAGTATACACAACGAGCAGTATGAAGGCTGACTGAATTTGCAAGAATTCTGAAGCGTAGCATAAAGAACTTAATTGTGTGTTCAATTCATTTAAATGGACGTTCCATTTAAGGGTTTGACTGAATTGAGAGACCTAAAAACTTTCTTGCCTTAACATCAGGCAATGGTACACTGTTCTTTTTCAATGGAGCACAGAATTTTTTATTTGAAATGGAAAACTGCATTAAAACCGTTTTCTTTCGTTTACTATTAATTTGTTATTTCGGAACCAATTTGAAACATCTGATATTGTACTATTTACTGTTTCTTTATTGCAAAGGATGTTCGTATCATCTGCAAAGAGAACCGTTCTTCCGTTTTGAATCGTCGAGGGCATATCGTTTACGTAAAGTAGGAACAGAATAGGGCCTAAAACCGATCCTTGAGGAACTCCATGCAACGGGCAAAGAGTCGGAAAGGTGCGTACGTAATGTTCCATCATTCCAGTAAGGTATTTCAACTCTCTGAGATCGTTGTTTAAGGTACGAACATAACCAATCTAGAGCAATACCACGAATTCCATATGAAGGTAATTTGGAAAGCAAAATGTCATGATCAATGACGTCAAAAGCTTTGAAAGATCTAAAAATAATCCAATAGTGCCTCGTTTTGATCTAATGATGAGGCGACATCTTTAAGAAAGAAAATATAGCTGTTTCCGTTGATTTTGATTTTCTAAATCCATGTTGGCAATCTGAAAGCGCGTCGTGTTTAGTGAGAAAGGTTTCCATTCGTACGTAAAAAGTCTCTCTAATATTTTGAAAAACTGATAGAAGAAATGGGCCGATAATTTTGAATTTCATTTTTGTTGCCTTTTTGAAAAGCGGCTTAATTTTAGCTGTTTTGAAAATATCTGAAACGTTCCAGTGCATAAAGATGCATTAAATATGTGAGTTAACGGATGTATAATGGCATACGCACAAGTCTTTAACAAAGAATCCGGGAATTCATCTAAACCGGACGAATATTTATTTTTTAGTTTACCGATTATTTTAAGAATTTCATAGGAAGAAGTTTCGGAAACGAACATTGTGTCTAATATTTTGAGTGAACTGTCTGTTTTTGAATTTTGTGCCTGTAGACCCTTAGTGAGATCGGCAGCAATTCTCGAAAAGTATTGGTTAAAGAGATTAGCCACTGTTGCCGGATCGTTCACATTTATATCGTTATATTTTAAAACAACATTCTCTACGGGTTTTCTAGTTGAGTTGGTAGTATTATTTATTATATTCCACATTGCTTTAGTTTTATTACTTGAGTTCAAAATATCTGATCGTTTTCATGGTTTTAGCCTGTCTTATGATTTTTCGTAACAATGTTTTGTATTTTTAAAGTAGATAAGGAAATCTTGAGATACGTCATGACGTTTAGAAATAAAATGAGAGTACGTTTATTTTTACAGATGTTCTAATTCCTTTTGTGATCCAAGTATTACTTTTTCGTGAAATGTTTAATTTTCTCTTTAAGATGTAAAGAGAAATGAAAGCTTTGAGAAAAATAAATTATATTTTTCATTCGTGTCAATAGCGTTATAAACTGCCTCCCATGATTCTTTCAGCAAGTAGTCCGTAAATAACTTTATGTTAACTGTAGTAAATGCTCTGCACATGCGTGTTTTATTTATTGTGTCAGTATTCATGTTATTAGTAATTGTAAGAATTTGTGCATCATGGTCACTGTAACCTAGATTATTCGTTATTATTTCATATCTAGTTGTGGTTTTGTTAATTATAATTTGATCTATTGCTGTTTGTGATTTAAAGTATTCCGTGTAGGTACGTTCACTGTAATATCTAAATTAAAAGAATGAATTAAATTGAGAAACTGCTCTTTTCGTGGATTCGCTCAGAAAATCAATATTGAAATCTCCACATACAACAATGGATTTAAAGAGAGATTACTAATTTTGTTCAGAGTTATCTCTAGATTTTCTACGAATTGAAATAATCTAAAGCTTGCTTTGTTGGAGGGCTGTAGATGCAAAGTAAGATAATTTTGAGCGTAGTAAGATGTACAACTGTTATTTCAAAACTTTTTGAACTGCATATAAATTGAACTCTGACAACAACGTAGAATCAATATTATTTCTTCACATAAATAAACGAACCTCCGTAAGCAGGGCCTTTATTTGACAACAATGAAAACAACAAACAACATTTGACAACACTGAAAACAAAAACACTCGATCCACCATCGAAACGCCTCGATTTTTCCTCCACCTTCTGCGGGCGACGCGGTGATTAGGGGAGCAGGCTGCGTGCCGCGTGGGCGCCAGGGCAGGGGGCGGGCGGTGGTAGCACAATGAGCGCTGCGGGGCCGGGGTGCGACACGAGGTCGCAACCCGCGCGGCAGCAGAAGGCTGATGGAGTGAGACAGACGGCAACACATGTCGCATCCGTCCGCGCGACCGCTCCGCCGCTCTCTAATCTCGGAATCAATGGCAACGATTCATTTGCAACTGTTTTCAAATTAGGCCACACTTTGGCTTTTCAATATTACGAGATGTGTGTGCTAAAAACAAACGCCAACTCATTTTAATTTTTATGTCTCGCGTCGTGCTTCCTCTCTCTGTTTTTTGTTTTTTTGGTCGCTCGCCGACCGGTTTTTTCTTTACTTTTTTGCTGAAATCAAAATTGATTTGTTTTATAACCATGCATATACATATATATTTTTTAATAACCACGGGTTTCAGGTTCGGATTTCCATTGTGTAATACGTGTATCACAAATTAAATCCGGGGCCGGAATGGAGGAGTGGAGTCGCCCGTGGCGGCGCGGACGGCGGAGTGAGGACGGGGTAGGCGAGGGTGAGGACGGGGATGGAGGACAGTTAGCCGGGGGGGGGGGGTACAGGCGAAAGCGACAAGCGAGGGCGGTGTGAGGACTGGTGCAGTTGAGGGCGGTGCATGAGGTCGACATATGAGAGGCTGCTAGTGGGAAGGAGCTGACAGGAGGGTAGGTAGGAACTAGCAGGTGAGGTTATCACCAATGAGGGGCATGAAAATAGGGTATCTGTCGGGAAGGTAGCCAAGGGAATTTCTTTTTTTAATTTATTGTTCGAATGATGAGAACATGTTTCAGTAGTTATTACTTTTTCACTTGTATTTGGTATGACTTATAGCTAACCTAATCTAAAACTAGTTCTAATCTAATTATAACATTGGTTTAGGATACTCATTATGTACCTACGCTTAGTTTACATCAGAGAATATTTGTAGGAAGGTAAGTAGCGGAGGTCTACTTCGGATTCGGATCGGGAAATCATTGAGTGGGGCTAGGGAGTAATGGGCTATTTGATTTATAAATGATATATTTGAGTACAAATTTTGGAGAGATGAGCGGGTGATGATTGAAGGGGCATTAGAGGTTTGATTATTGTTTTGTATATGGTTAGAACATTGATTAAGGAGAGACTAGTTCAGTGATTTCGAAGTGGTTTTGGTTTGTTCAATTTTCGTTGATATGTGAGATTCAGGTTAATCTTGTATCAATGTTTAGTCCAAAATATTGAACAGTATGGTTGTATGGGGTCCAGGAGATTAATTTTTAAAAATTTGGAGTGGGAGATTTGCCAAGAGGACAGGATGGACAATGCTAACAATTGGCGGGGCATCTTGGCGGGAGGCAAGAGCGACGCAAAGACGAGTGTACCGTTAACGAGTAGGCAAAGTGGGAAAAGAATCCAATGAGAAGCAATGCATGTTTTTGAGAGGCGATAGTGACAAGGCCTACAGGCGCCGAGCCGGTGGCCAAGATCGGTAAGGCAGTAGTGCTTTGATTTAGTTTTTATTTTATTTTATTTTATTTTACATCAAAAACAGTTAAAAACTGTGCGTGGCGTGCTATGGGGAGAAGTGAAGTTGGTGCATGTTCTGTGATCCTACCTAAGCCATATACTACTTGAATTTTGAATACAGAAAGAAAATGAGCGTTTTTTCATGGATTGTTACAAAATATTCGCTCCGATGTAATAAAAAATATTTTCAAGGGTAAATCAGCAATACATTTGGGCTCATCATGTCCTTCGTCAAGGAATAATACTTCCTGCCGCGACAATATGGAGAACGATAATTTGAATAACTACATTTCCTAATGAATTGTAGAAGACGTGCACAGATAATGAAGTTACATTTATGTCCAGAAGCAAAAACAAGGGACATCTCAGCATTTGCTCAAAGGATCATTGATCCAGAGGCTGCAGTACAAGACTTGTTACAGGTTGTTTAGAATTATAGTCCAAATGGTAAATAATACATTAAATATCACTGCTAAAACTAATTTTACTTTTCTTTCGAGGTTCAGTATAGTCTCTAATTGTATAGAAACAGTTATACAGCAGAAACGATTTTACATGGGATTTAAACTTTTCTATCTAATTTAATCGTTTAACGTCATTTGGCAAAGTGTTGTAAAATAATGTACATGTATTGTTTATGAATTTTGTGTAATGAGCTGTTGATACTGTCACCTGACAAATATTATTACTACGTCGAGTGTTATAGTTATAGACATCTGCGTTTTCTGAAAATATATTCCCACCCTTAAGCAAAGTTATTTTTGACAAAAAGCACTGATTCGTAAATCAACGGACAAGATAATGGTAAAATTCCTAGATTAATGAAGAGAGGCTTACAAGAACCACGTGGGTGGGATTTGGTTATTATTCGTACAATTCGTTTTTGTAATCTAAAAGTCTGGGAGCTATAAGATGTATTTCTCCAGAATATTATACCATATCTCAAGCAGAACATTCACGAAATATCCACAACGAAAAGTATGAAGGTTGACTGAATTTGAAAGAATTCTGAACGCGTAGCATAATGAACTTAATTTTGTTTTCAATTCATTTAAATGGAAGTTTAATTTGAGGTTTGACTGAATTCAGTGATCTACAAATTTTGTTACCTTAACATCAGTCAATAGTACACCGTTCATTTTACATAGAGTACAGAATTATTTATTTGAAATGAAAACCAGTATTAAAAACGTTTTCTTTTCATTTACTATTAATTTGTCATTACGAAACCAATTTGAAATGAAATGTCGTAGCGATTTCGAACCGAACGACCGTGGGTTCGAGTCCCGTCTTGGGCATGGTTGTATTTGTGTTCGTCCTTTCACCACTTATCATCACCATATCGTTTCATCTTTACAGTCACCATAACGTTAACTGCAATATTAGTAGATAATAATCTAGATATTGATGCGACCTTAAAAAAAAAAATAAAATAAAATAAAAATAGGCAACAGGCGCGCACATAGGGATGTCGGGCTAGGCAGAGCCAAAGCAAACTCGAGGGCTGTGATGTTGTTGTTTTTTCTTTGGCAAATAGCTAAATGAAATGAATAAATTAAACACGTGTCGAAAACGCTGTATAATGTATGGTGATCTAAAACGTTGTAGGAGGTGTTCATGTAGGTTAGCAAATAATAGCCAATTCAATACGACCGATACTTTCCTCACGCATTTCCAAGGCAATTTCACGACCTTCTGACTCCGAGATTAACACAAACCATTTTTTAGTACATCCATGGCTAACGTACTAGTAAAGTATTCGTACTGAATTAAATTAGCGAATTCTACTTGTATACTTTTAACCACATGCCTGTTTGGCAAACATATTTGCGGGTGGAGCGGTTTCCTTCACCCCGGAGCGGACGGGGTACGGTAGGGAAAGGTGCTGCAGTGAAGGAGGAGGCGGGGCTGAATAGAAGGATACAGATTACTTTTAAGACCGGATTCTCAATATTGTGTCGTGACATGTTCATCTTATATTACACCATCTATTTACGTAACGATTGTGGTCACATTAATTAAACTATATAATTGAAATGTGTTTTGAATATGTTTAACTTAGCTACAACAATTTCATTTATTTTATACAGTCCTCATTACTCCCGTCCATTACTTCATATAATATTTGAATCAGTTACTAGATATAAAGGCTAATATAAATGTTTCTCATTTACATTCCTAATATAATTATTTCCTGAACAAATTGTTTCCAGCATATTTAATAGCGAGAGAGTAGAGAATCAGAAAAACAACATTTTGATAAATTATTAAAATGAAAATCACTGTAGGTTGATATTATTCACATTCAGACGACATAATATTCATATCACATCGATTCATATTCACAATTTATATTCATAAATAATGAACCATGCAGAGTTTTCCTTCAGACTATCTCAAGGTCAAAAGGTTTTCGAATTACTGAGCTGAAACGATTACGTTTAATTGTGCATTAAACCAATTATTTTCCAAAAGGAGACTTCTACATATATTATTTTTCATATTACGTATAAATGTGACAAATTTGGCAACGACTAAATAACGAGTCCAGGCACGTTTATTCCAATTATATCGATAATTTAACATAATGAAATTATTGCGTTTTTCTCGTCCATATGTACATCATTACGTAATAGATGATAGCAAATTAAAACACGAACCTGCCAAATGTTGCAAGCACGTGCCTGCAACCTGCCGGTGTGGCTTCCGTGTTTGTGCATTTCGCATGACTGGGCATACGTAACGAGGTGTATTTGAAGTACGTGATCCGTGAGGAGCGTGTGGGACAAAATTCCAGTTTTAGAGCGTGACAGAGAAACGTTTATATCACAATAAACATTGAAATTTAACGTACGAAACAAGAAAGAAATATTTAATCTATGGCAGATTGGTACCAAAAATTTTACCTCACAAATGCTGAAGGAGTGAGGGAGATATTCTTCAGTAGAAAATAGTTCCCTAGTAGAAAGTATCTTTATCGTCGTGTGTAATATTTTATACAGAGGTACTGTAGCCACTCACTGTTACCTGTTAAGAAGAGCTTTCAACCTTCTTAAATCTTCAAATATAATAAACAAATAAATAAATATTCAGTGAATACAAGGTTTGGGAAGACGATCCTGTCGAGGTACACTTATTTGTAAAAAGAAAGGTGTCATTCTATTCAACATAAACTGGCCAAATAAGTTTGCTTCAGATTGGAAAAGTAGAAAACATATTTGAGCGGTGTATGGATCACTTAAAATAAATTAATGATTATGTTCATAAATAGCGACAGATGTGATTCGGAAACATTGAAAAAATTTCGATCAAACTATGGAATAGGAGGTTAAGATTTATACATTATATGAGGACTGAGAACGAAATTTTGGCCAGGTAGGCACGGTTTGCGACATTTCCCTCGGGAAACAACTAGATGAAGTAAATCTGAAATTACTGAAAGTCAGTAGAAATAAAAGAAAATAATCCATAAATCATTAACAGTACAAGATACGGTAGAGTCCAAGATACTATTGAGCGATAACAAGTAGACAATCAACTAGATAAATTCTCTTGTAATAGATGCAGAAAGAAACACAAGTAGCAAGATAAATTAGAGGTATTGAGAAGAAAGAAGACGGCGGAACATGTTTCTTGTATTCTTGAAGTGTTGTAATTAATCATAATAATATAATAAAGTATCTCTTGATATTCTGGCGCTCAAAATTACAAGCCCTTTTGCACATGATTATTTGGATTAAAATGTTTATTGCAATGCTGATAAAAATAGAGAAAATATTAAGCAAGGAAGAAGAGAGGGAACACTAACATTGACTAGCGGCAATCACTGATGGAAAATGAAAATATTTTCGGTTGTTTACCCGTCGAATATTATATTTGCAGAAATATTGGATGGAATAATTCTTACCTAGCCTAGTGAGCAGTCAAGGCATAGTCAATGCATGAAAATGTTGTTTGAATTAAAATAAAGATATTTCAGTTCTGAATAATTTTGGCCTAAATGTGGTGGTCGTTAAGAAAACACGTCCGTTATGTAATTTGAATGTCTATTATGGATTACAGTAGTGGAAAATATAGAAGTTAACTCATACTCTATTTTACAAATTAGTTGCGACGCAAAATAATATATGAAAACATTCTGAAAATTTATGAACATTATGAAAAATTGAAGATTTTCAATGGTACACACAATTAATTTTTTAAAAGTAGATTGCAAAATGAACAAAAGTCCTGAAATTAGCATAAAATATTGATTGCAAGAACGAGGAGAACTTCACCATGCAACACTTGTAGTAGAATAACAGCTATAGTGTTTTTATTTAGTGTCGTCAACATACCAGAAAAATGAGATAATCATTTGCATAAGACAATGTATCTACGTATCTGAAAAAACTGAATTACACGTAAAGTATAATATAACTTGTACAACTGCATAAAAAATAACTGATCTGGAATGAAGAAGCTTTGGATCTCGGAAAAGGTATCCAGTTTACAGCGATGACAATGAGAGAGACAAAATGAAAGTTCTCCACCACGGATGATTTTGTTCGTTAACACAGAATCTAATTCACAGAACAATCTAAAAAATTGTAACTATTGTTTTAAGTGATTAACTATGTTTATAGAATGGTATAACTTTACTGAAAAATGCATAAACGTAGTTTACAAAACACTCGAGATTGAGAATAAAACATTATCTTCGGCCAGCATATCCTGCACTAGATAAATTTAATCTTTTGCAGAATGATAGTTTTATTCTTCGTTAGTGTTACTAAAACAAGATTATTTTTATGCCGCCCTAAATGAGATTTGTAGATTTTGGAGGTATTAGCCATGAAATCCTGTGGATTTTCGCATGTCCAGACGCAGTAATCTGCAATAAGTATGGACACTGTCGCATATATTGCTGGTAGACTTGCAAAGCCCAATGGATTTCGTCGATTTACAGAGAATTTGACTGAATTACCATAAGAAGAAACAGAGAGGTAAATGCAAGTGTAAATGGTAAGTTCCAAGTACGTCGGCTTTAAGTATCTATTAACTCTCCGGAGTTAAATTGGATGTTTTGTTCTCTCTAGCACTGTATGTTGATATAAAACAAATTTTAGATTTAAAGAAAATTGTTCGCAATGTTCTACAATAAAATAAAAGTATCTAAACGCCTAACAATCAGTAGAGATTATGAAGTTACTTCCGATTTTTCATTTAACAAAATGTTAAAAAAAATACCAAAACACTAAACAAGAAAAACATTTGTTCTGTTCCTCTCGTAAACCACACGTGAGAAAAAATGTAAAACCAAATCTTTATAACATCATGTCATGGAGTATTAATATTTACTTCTGTTATTATTTTTTCAACTTTTATTTACTACAGTTCAGTACCAATTTTTGTGATCCGACTGAGAACGTATTTGCATTTTACTGACATATATGTAATAAAAACATTAACATATAATACAATTATTTCATATAAATATAAGTATTTTATATGATCTTGTTAATTCGTTTTTGGTTTTCTACCTGAAGGACGTTATGTATAGTTTTGAAGAAAACGATTTTTAAAAATTTACTGTTATACATATTTATTTTAATATATCTTTGCAAAATAACGACACGTGTAGTGTAGTGCAGCCACTGAACAATTCTCCATTTCAGTATATTTTCAGCCAATTATGAACAATACCCTCTTTTTACTTCAACTTGTACGTGAGTTTATTCTCATTCACCCAAAATTCACAAACGAATAATTCAGCGTAAAAGTGGCGTGGGACTTAGCACACCCAAAAGTATATTTAATTTTTTTTCATAAAGCTATGACAAAATCTCATTTTTGCCACTTTAGACATAACATCCTTTAAACAGCGAACACAAAAAATTAACATCATCCATATATGACAATTTATGTTGCCTAGTTGAATTGTCATAGATATAATTTTCATTGCCGCCATCATTTTCATAACTTCATGATCATTTCAATATTGGTAGAAATCCATAATATCCAAAAGATATATATATATAGCAAAAGTAAACTCGAATCACTAAGTTTCTGTTTCTTAATAGACATTCGTGGCACATTACTCTGATTTTCTTAGGAAACTAACATTTGGATTTGCAGATGGGACAATTTGTAGTTATTTATCTGTACTTCTATGCCTTCAGTAAGAGATTTGGCTGGGATTGGGACCCCTTACTTGTTTTCCATACGTTTAGGGCTTGAGAGAATACATGCCACAATTAATGATTGATTTTCTAAGGATAGTTTCTTTTTGGTTTCTCTATACTGAGTTTTTAGAGAGAAAAAATCCGCTACCAAGTTTGGAATAACAGCTGTAAACGTCATTGATTCACTGCATGTATTAATGATCTGTGATAGTTGAGTCTGTGTTATCATAAGAAAAGTCAACACAACGTAGAGGAATGTGATGTAGAATATTTTCGTACAGATCATTGACATTCAGAGTCCACATTTTAGTCACTTCAAGTTAGGCGTAGATAGCCCAGTTAACAACCGTAGTTGCTCTGAGTCTCGACCAAAGTCGTCAGTTGGCGGTTCAGATAGTCTATATTCGGAATCGATTCGCTCGGATGATTTGGTTTCGAGGAATGGATTCGACCCGTTAGTCCTCGGGGATTTATTTGTCCTAGCAGGATGTTTGCAATTCTAATTCACAAGTGTGAGGCTCTGTCGGTACATTTCTGCACAGCTCCATGACGTTAACAAAAGCGTACAAAACACATACGGTCGCTTAAGCTGTCGTAGGCGTACGCTGAATATAATCGGAATTTTATGAAACGCCATTATTTCAGTGTAAGACTATTTAAAATTCAGTTTATAAGGAATCTAATTAAATTAGTCATCAAGATTCTGTTGACAAAAATTTCAAAGATGATCAAAAAGACATTATGCCTTTTAGTTGTATACAGCTGTGAACAAATATCCTAGTATACGTCTAGTCTTATATCGCGTTTGAACTGGGCATCTCTTGTTCGTAGAGATGTTAAAGTCTCTGATCTTTCCACCATTCAGTAAACCATTCAGTTTGGAAACAGGTCTGAGTATTTAAAACGCAGAAGTGTTATTGTATTCGAAACAATTTCAAGGTGCGAAAAAAGGTTTACTCCAGACAGTTTGTGACGATATAATTAATCAATCAATTGGGGTGAATGGTGAGTATAGATTCCAAGAGCATCCACCGGTAGCGGTAGCTCAGTGCATCAACTGATGTCACTGCAGCGCCTCTGACCGGAGGTCCTAGTTCGAGTCGTCCTGACGGCGGCAGGATTTTCGACACTAGTTTTTCAACTAGTTCGAATTCAATCGCTGGCCGGCTGCTCTGATCAGAAGTTTTCCGTGGTTTCTCAACACCAGGCCAATGCCGGGCAGAACCCTACCAAAGGGCCACGGACCGCGCGCGATCTGTCCTTCCTCTTCCTTGTCCTATCTTCTGCCCTTACACACACACTACACTAACATGTACTACACTATCACAGATTCCGGGAGATCGGTCGGGAGCTTAGAGCTTGTCCGCTGGGGCGGTGCCCACTGGTGGGAGAGTCCTGGTTAACGGAAACCCCACTAGCCGACGGTAGGTCGGTGCCGGATCTCGCCATCCAGTGGGGAAGATCACCGCCATCTCTCGAGAAAAAGAACATGCACTTCACTAACAGGACTAATGACCGATGCAGTTGACGCGCCTGGAAACACGAAATAATCAATCAATCAATCAATCCTAGTAGAGCGTAACGAAATGTGCGTGATCAGACGGAAGAGCAGGCCTCATGGCCTGAGTCTCGCCACATAAAATAAGGCATCATTCATTCATTCATTCATTCATATTTGTCTTTCAGAGAATGGTTGAATTCAATTCAGCTATCAAGCTAGTGTTCAAAATTCGCGTCGGGACTTCAACCCCTGGTCTTTCAGTTAATAATGCTGCAGGGGCTTTGCCGACGAGCTCTTACAGCGGATACATTCAATTTGGACTACAGTGATATTGGAAATTCATTCTCTCAATATATTGTTCAACATTCTTCACCTTCATTGAGTATTACCTCCACACCGTCCAACATCGCCTACAGCCTCTGGCATAGCGCGCTAGTGATGGGCCAGTGCAATGGCCTCAAAAACCGGAACTCATACCTGGCTGGAGGCAGTGACTTTTGGAAAACCCTCAGTACCTCACGTACGCTTATGGCATGTAAAAGGACTTTGGCAGATTCGGGGCGTAAATAAATATCTCTAGTAATGCCTCCGGCTTAAAGACATTCTACGTTTCTATGAGGCTCTCCTGCCCCAAAGATCACCTAAAGACGCCCAAGGGATAGGTTTCAGAATGCTTGGCTCAGGTGTCGTTTGTGAAACACTGGGATTCGGCCATTTTAGCTTTCGACAAATTTAAAAATAAACCAAAAATGTAAATCAATGATCCAATAGCAGTGCTGCCCCATTCTCTAAAAGCATGATGTTGGACTCTCACTTTCCTTCATTCTATGTTTCTAGCATTTCGCTCTGACATTACGAGTACTACTTCAGTGCGACTCTTGAAGAAGAAGAAGAAGAAGAAGAAAGTGGGTGATAAATTCCAGCAGAGCAATTCTAGATGTGCTCGCAAGGTGCGTCTGTTCAGAGATGCATTGGAGCCGCGTCGTGGGTAGGGTAGCGTCGTGTCGCTAAAACAGCGTGGGCACGTGGCGCGTGGTGGGCATCGGATGCGTAGACAAAGGCAGAAGCTATGACGCACGGGGTTTTTTCTGACAGGGTGTGCGCATCGTTAGGGCGGAGGCAATGGAGGCGGCGGGCAGCGTCGCGAGGGCTATTTAAGGGCTGTGAGAACAATAGCTCTTCCTTCCTGTGATACTGGCAGCAGCAGCGTAGGTCGTCCGTGAGAGGTGCGAACGTGCACGCAGCGCAAGATGCCGGCAGTTATTGTCGTGACTAGTGAGACTTGTAGTCGGTCTCAGCGCAGGCGGTACTACACACGGCGAAAAATTAGGTAGTATGTTGCGGTGTGGTAGCCGTTGTAAATATCTCCTAGCAGTGGGGTCTATTTAGTTAGTTAATTGTATACAGTGCATTGGTTATTTGTGACTACGGTGTAAATTGTGAATAAACCTACTGTTATTACAACCCACTCTCGTCTGTGTACTGATTACACCGTATGACGCCACGGTAGGCCTTCTAATAACGCCTAGACGAAATACTGGTTGCGGAAGAGTAGTCCCCTAATAGAAAATCCCCATGCAAAATCAACTAGTGGGAAAAGCGCGGAAAATCGAAAATTTTCCTCTTTCTAGTTTTATTAATCAACCACTATTTTCTAGAAAATTACAAGACATTTTGCATACTTTGACTTCATTATCAAAAGTGTATGACATGTTAAAAGTATTTGAATTTTAATGAAAATTAAAAAATTTACTTTTCTCTATTCAAGCAAACAATTAAAAAATAATGCATTTTTAAGAAAATATTGAAAATATCTGAAGGGTTTAATGTAAAGTGTCCTGCAGAATTAAAATATTTTAATTATATTCTGAACGGCATAACATGATCTTGTACTTAACGTTTTTATACTGAAGTTTCAGCCGAGTTATATGTGACACATACATCCGCCATCCATCTACCCATACAGACATCCTGGTTTTCCTATACAAAATTGCAGATATCTCCTCTCAACCTGCACTAATCTTAGCCGTCTGTGAAGCGACTCTGACATACCTCAACTATGTGCAAAGTAACAGCTCAAACGAATATTCAACACGAATTTTACGACCAAAAACTCGAGGACATATTGTAGCAATGACGTTGAGGTGAAAATACAATCCACCTTGGTGCGTCAACGATCCAAAAGCGTCGCTGCCCCATTCTTTCGAAGCCAGGGTGTTGAACTCCCGCCTTCACCCAATGCCCGCCCTCCTCCCCCACAAACTCGCGTCCGTAGATGGCAGCACCTGGCTGATGAATGCGGGTGCTTAAGGCAGCCGCGAGATAGCCGCTCCCATTTAGGTGCTGCCCGCTTCGTGGTGGGCTCCGCTTTGTCCCGGGTGTTATCACGTGCTTATCTCCGTGGGATAAACTCGTGTGTTGACCAATCACCTCATTGTCACGTCACGGACGCGACGCGCATAAAGCATCGGGGGGAGGGGCGGCTAGCGAGGAGGGGAGGGAGAGGAGGGGAAGACAGTGAGGGAGTAGGATCTGTGGGACGGATGTTGGGTAGGGCGGGGTGCTGAAGGAGATGGAATTGCAAGAAGGGTATAAGATTTGAAGAAAAAGGCAAATATCACTTCCTTCGAGTGTGAAAGTGCGACAACGTGCGGAAATGAGGTTATGTAATGCGAGACGTATATAATTTATGCGTATTGGTGTTTTTCTGAGGTTACCCAACACTCTTGAGGAAATGTTTATGAAACTATAAACTATGTAGAGTACTAGACTTTAGCGGGTTAAATATAAAATCTTTCCGCAAGATCTCCTCCCACGCACACAAACACAACAGTATATATACACACACACGAAAACATTTATGCCAAAGGGAAATAGGGTGAGTTAGTACCTCCAAACGCTGAGGAAGCTCTTAAAAACGAAACTCAAGTAATCGAATGTTTTCTTGCATTCTGGTATAGTTTTCGTTCCACGGAAAGAATGTATCGAGTTATGAGTTCTAAAGAAAACCAACCATTCACATATCATGTCTAAGTTATAGGGAATTCTTCGACGCAGAGAAAATCATTACTGAGAGTATAGTTTTTATTCAAAGGCGAACTGGAAAATTGAAACGGTTGTTTGTGGAATTGACTTTTGAGCAATTCGATCAAAAATTCGTTATCCATTCCATCCATACTTATGCAATAAAGCAAATTAAAAATCCATTACAATTTTCATAAATAAAAATAATCATTTAAATTGCAAGAATTTCTAAAAAATATTTATGTTCACAGCTCTTTTATATCGGAAATGACGATGCCCGTAGGCAGCTTTTTCCCAATCTTTGTGACCCAAAAGAGGTTATTTTTTCTTGAAGTATGTTTCTTTGTCGACAGAAAGAAGACAGCTACGTTAGCGATAATTATAACGCTATCGTTGTTGGGTCATCCGTGCAGGGGTGGAAAGGGGGAAGTAGAGGTAGATAGGATGCCGCTAGAAGGTTGAACACGGATTCGACACGATGGTAAATGATTGATTACTTGCACAGTGATTTCGAGCTCGTCAACCGCTATTGCAATATATCCTCGAAGTGTAGTGCATGTTTTATCACGTGATCACGTGAGGTGGCGGTGTTATTCCCCAACTGAATGGCAAGATCCGGCGCCGACCTATATGTCGGCTTGCGGTTTTTCCCATCCAGGTAGGTCACCAGTGGGCATCACCCCAGCCAGGATAAGCTCTAAGCTCCCGACTAGTCTCCTGGTATGTATAGTAGTGAAGTGCTTAGCGTAAACGTGTGTTTGTAAGGAGAGAGGATAGGATAAGGAAGAGCAAAAATCACGCGGGGATCGTGGCCCTTTTTGTTAGGGTACTGCTCCGACATTCGCCTGGTACTTATCGGAGAAACTACGGAAAACTCCAATCAGAACGCCGTCTGCTATTCTTCTTCTCCAGACGGCCGCGGCGGATGAATTCGACTAGCATCGAAAAATCCTGCAACCGTCCGGATCTCCTGGTGGAGGCTTTGACGTGACATCAGTTGATTCTCTGAACCACCTCAGCGGGTGAGATGGTAAAAGAAAAGAAATCGTGGATAGGGAGGGAGAAAGATCGACCAGTCGAAGAAGGTAATGTAAAAGGTAAGTCACGAAGAAGAAATAAAAAACTAAGGATGAATGATAACGTAATGAGATGGAAAACATCGCATCAATGTTCCGAGTAATGATGTATAGTGAATTGGTACAGGTTCAAGAATGAAATTAATTTGTTCATGACAAGAATTAGAACAGATATTGAACGTTTAAAAAGCCAAAAATAACGGAAAGAGAATAAAACAAATAAGAAATGATGGCCATGATGAGCCAGCCAACGGGAAGAATCTCAATAGGAAAATGACTATAAGAGACGAAGAAAGCGAAGTGAAAAAGAATAGAAAAAGCAAGTGAAAGGATCATAAAAGGGTTAAGACAATCAAGGAAGATGCAACTGTAAATTCAACTCTCAAGAAAATGCCGGAAGCATGTTAGAGGAGACATTACTAAATAATATATGTTTACACGAAATTTCGTTAGTGGAAACAGAAACAAGTGGCAGGAAGATGTAAGGAATAACGGAGCACTGTTACCATCATGGATTTCAGGCAAGATCGTAGCGCAGCATCACGAACAATAGCGAGGTTGGTGGTCACAAACAACCGGGTGTGACATTTCCGGAAGATGCATTTGCTGTGCTTGGCCCCTTGAGGAGGTCGTCTGTTAACACGCCAGAACGTACAGGATGATAAATATGCAACATAAACGAGGAATTTTATAAAAATAAAAAGGATATCTTTTGCAGAATGATTCAAGGAAATGTAGTTAAATTTGCCGTTTTGATTCTCTTACGTAATAAGATCTTAAGATTGAAAACTATCCAAAAACACTGTTTGCTAAAAAAGACTGAGAAAAGAAAATTGAGTTTACATTTATAATACGGAACATTACTTGTATATATACGAATGCATTACTTTGATATGATGTAGTTTTCCAAATGATATTCAAATAGATAATAAATCCGATCTACGTATTTTATAGTTTCATTTGTTACCATGAAGTATAATAAAGAATTCTCTGGAAAGATAAGGTTGTTATTGGGCGTTACTTAAGCAGAACAAGCCATTATTGAAACCAACCTAAATAGTACATGATCTAGCAATATACGCTCTAATATTTTTAACTTCGGTTCAACTATTGAACTATTTAATGATTTTATAATTTCAAATAATTTATTAAATACATTATTCTCAGTGCCATTACATTGGGTTACATGACCATCAACTTGAGTTTAGTTAACAGTTTTTTATTTTTTCTTAAACTTACAAAGTTATAAATTGGAATTATTCTGAATTTATAAGCGGGAATATGTGACACTGGTGTTCCTCAAGGGCGAATATTGAGACCTGACATGGGTGTTCGTCAGCTGCGCGTGGGGAGTGCAGGGGGGGGGCAGAAGCGATGAGGAGCGGGGAATGAGAGGGAGGGCCGTGGACGCGCGGGCGGTTGGCCGTGGAATCACGCTCACAATGCAATCAGTGGCCATTGTCCTAGCGACCACATACATCACCGCGCTAACCGGTCATCTCGATCTATTTGAAATACTTGTCGTCGGGCGAGTGGGTGGGCGAGCAACGAATGGTCATTCGGACGAAGTGAGGTGACTCCGTGGAGAGGGGGCGGTTGAGATGAATAATGGAAATTTAATTATTCAATATCTTCCACTGCCAACGTTTCGGCGATACATATTTTAATCTTTGAGGACTGCTACTGTAAAAAACGGGTTGTTTCCTCCCAATATAGTGAAGATTGTTATATCTGTATTAAAATAATGATTGCTGAAGTCTTGCAGATTCGCCAGTTCTAAACGATACTGAAGCAATCATTTTATTCCAAGGTTTATTTTCGGCTTACTCATGGTTTAGGCACTTTTTCGCTTCGAGAACGTAATTCAACCGAGAATAAGAACCTGATTTTATTTAAAATGTTAATATAATTAGTATTTCTGTACTACATCTTTAGAAATCAAACATGCACTACAAAATTGATAGTAAATTCTATTTAGTTCAGTAAATTTTGTAAATTCTACAAAACATAATTAATACGAAACAATAGAAAACTACGATATAGAATTATATTATTTGACCAAATTGCCACTAATTGGTATCTTCACTCTTAATCTTTCTCTTTTCTCTCATGGGAATATCCAATTTAACACTGGACTCGACCAAATATACTCGAAAACAAAATGACAGTGAAATAATCAAAGATCTTCGAAAACATCGTCTTTGAGATCAATTTTTATATTTTATATTTAGATCTAATTTTCTAATTTTATGTAATACATCGTTTAATTTTTTCAATGCAGCCCGTAATTTTGTGGATAACGCTCATTAACGAAGTGTCATCAATGGACCAATAGACCTCTCAAGTACATTTTCAAATTATGCAAATATTTCAAATGTTCCTGTAAGACCAAATTGCGAAAGAAGACAAACAGTGTGTTCATTCAGCAGCTACTTTTTCTTGTAATATCTTGTTCAAATAGATGGCGTTTCCTTAGTGCTTGATGGATAGACTTTGTGACAAACCGCGGCGTCATCGCCTTCTGGGAATTGATTTCAAAAAAATTCAATGTTTCATCGTTAATAGTTTCTGAGAAAAATGTACATAAGTTGAGAAAAATGATTCTCCGAGATAACGAATCTGATCTTACGAAAACTTATTCAGGCCTCATTCTTTTGTCCCTCCGCACAGGTGTTTTGACTTAAACGATCATTCCAGTTTTCTCTTTAATTTCATCTGCAAAGCAAATTGGATCATTTTTCCACAGCACCGTCAGTCACAACTATTCAATGGTCATCGATAGTTCTTTTTTAAATGTTCAATACGGAGAAGAAAAGTGGGGCGATCTTTTCAATTTTGAAGTATTTTCTCAGACAAATGAAACTAGAAAAAAAGCACGAAATTCGAAAAATATACCTAAGATTACTAACCTACTACATTAAAAACAAAATAGAAAGTTTGGCAAGTTTCTCTTATCATAATCTTCAACCGGTGGGGCATTTTGGGATGTTTATATTCTTCGTCTTCATTTTTCAGAATAAAAGATTCCAAAGACGAATTTCATGCACTTCTTTCAGCGTCCACTTGTTCCTGGCCCATCAAATTCAAATCGTTGGCTCTTGCGACCTTTCGCCCGGCGTTGACGATATCCGAGGCGGGCGACCCGGGTGCTTGATGGATGAACGTGCCCGAGGCGCGTCCGCGCCGGACCCCGACTTCATCGCCAAGTCAGCGCCCCCTCGGAGATTAATTTCAGCGCCGGGCGAGCCTTTCGGGGGAGAAGCGGTGGCAGCACAGCCTCAGAATAGTTGGATTCAGGGGTGGCAGCAGAGCCTCAGAATAGTTGGATTCAGGGTGGTAGCAGAGCCTCAGAATAGTTGGATTCAGGGTGGCAGCAGAGCCTCAGAATAGTTGGATTCAGCGGTGGAGCAGAGCCTCAGAATAGTTGGATTCAGCGGTGGTAGCAGAGCCTCAGAATAGTTGGATTCAGCGGTGGTAACAGAGCCTCAGAATAGTTGGAATTGGCAGTGGCAGCAGAGCCTCAGAATAGTTGGATTCAGCGGTGGTAACAGAGCCTCAGAATAGTTGGAATTGGCAGTGGCAGCAGAGCCTCAGAATAGTTGGATTCAGCGGTGGTAGCAATGTTGTGGAAAAAGGGAGGAACTGAATCGGTGAGTTTAAAAGGGAAATACGTCCTGTTTCTCGTAAAATGATTTGAGATGTATATTTTCTTTTTAATTCTTGAAGCTAAAAGGTCAGAGAAAAAATGAAACTTGTCTAACTTAAAATATGTATTCTGTTGCCAACGAAAACTTTTAATATTTGTAAAGACGTTCAGGATTAGTTTCTCATCCTCACACAGAAAAACTAGTATTACCAGCTAGGAATCGTCCTAAACCCTTCATGACAACAGTAGTACACAATGAGGACTTCATAGACTTGAAAATCTGGTGGCCGAACTGTTTTCAAAGACAACCAAGTCTCTTGGTCGTCCCTGAAGTCCTTATTGTGAGCCTGGTGCGACTCCAAGTAAAGCACCTAACGTGTGATAGAGAATATTTTAGTTACTTCGTGGCACGTGAGTACATTTACCGATGAACCAAAATACTCATTCATGTTGGCAAAAGGTAAGGCCAGTCCAGATTAGCCTTCCAAGAAAGTTCATGGCTCAGCTGTTTTTCCAATATTTTTTTTTAAAAAATGTTGTTCAAAAATAGTAAAATTCATCCCACATGAATATTTCCATTTCTTCTAGAACGTTTTGACATAGCCACAGACTCAAATGGAAATCGATGAGGAGTATGTGCTGATATAATTAATTTAGAAATAGTATTTTTCATGTCCACGTAACACAATATGTTAATTCACATCATTTTATATTTATTCTATGATCATATTCTTTCATAAATTTGGTTACAGAGTAGCCCAAACAATCAATAACAACTAGTTTTACAACTTTTCTCTAGAACGTAAATGTTCCACATGCCATCTATTGATGTTAAATTTTTCTCCAGAACTATGGAAAAAAATTATTTCCCTTTTAAAATCACCCATTCAATTGTACTCTTTTCCCGCAGAGAGAAGAACCAAAAAGACGATGGACTGAAACTAAGGAACAAGCAAATGCTTAAACCGGGAAGAACAGAAAACGTAAATTACTCCTGGCGAATAGGACACCAGGGTAAATGGTTATACGGTCGATCACACACGACTCACGTATCAATAGATTTCTTCTACGGTTCTCCTGAGAGGTATTTGACCATTCACTATACAGCCCGGATCTCGCTTCCAACGATATTCATCCTTTCTTACACCTCTAAAAATTGCGGTTAGCATTGTGAGTATTGTACTGCAGACGCAGAGTTTCAGGTGGCTGTCAGGAGGCAAACTTTTTCGACACAGGGATACAAATATTGTTCTCAAGGTATGAAATTTGTTTCAGTTCTGGTGATTGTGTGCAAAGATAATGAAAAGTATATTGTATATATTACAATTAAGTTTTTCCATTAAATTGTGTTTTTTTTGTTGATGACGTAAGGAACCATTCTTTCTCTCCACATCCAACAAACTCTGTTCCTACAAACGCCACAAAATCTCCGATGTTCACACCAAGCAAATTTCCAGCATCCATTCGGGACCAAATTTAATGATTTCAGGGCACCGATTCACCCAAAACCAAGCGTTGCCAAATTTATCCTTATTTATCAAATTTATCCCCAAAACCAAATTTATCCATGCTAGTGTGAAGGTAGTAAATTTTTAAAACTTCCGCTGAGAAAACGACTCTGAGAGTAGAGCGTGGAATTGTCTATGCTACAGTCAACATTGGTGCATGAAGCATGTAACGCAATCCTGCTACCAGAGCGTCAACTCTCACCGACCCCAAACGCGTAGCGACATTACGTTGAGGTGGAAGAGAAGTTGCCCACCGACAGCCGATGGGTACGGTGGGGGTAGACATCCCTACCAAAGATTTATCGCACACACTGGGGAATGTTTTTTTTTTCTTCTGCGAGGTCCACATACAGTAAAAGTAAAGGCGTCGACGTTGATACACGAGATGAAGGAGCAGTGGATGACACGACCCAAGCGCGCGGTGGCAGGTGTAAAGGACCCCGCGCGTGCACAGCTGCGTGGGCAGCCGCGTGCGAGATGGGGGCGGGCGGCGCGGGGCGAGGTGGCGACGACTTGGCGCTCGCGCCGGACAAGCGCGCCAATTAGCAAGGGGCGGCCGTGAAATATGGAGGCGCCCAGGCAGCTCCCGAAAGGCCGGGGCTGCGGAGCCCACGTCACTCGGCCGTCGCCGCCCTCCGTCCGGGATGAGCGACGAGTGTCTCGGGCTGGCAGACGGCTTCCGACCACCCGCGAGAGATAACACTTATGTCCAGGACCCTGGATTCACCGTTTGCTTTCCCTTTCTCCTGTTGATCCTCCTCTCCACACGTCTTTCTAATTTCTCCGTCTTTCTGTTTTCTTGTTCATTCTCCTCGTGTTCCTTTCCTTCCTTCTCCCTACTTCCTACTTTTTTCACCTGTTCTTCCTTTCCACCCATCTTCTTCTTTTCCTTTCCCCCTTCATTTTTTTTCCTTTTTTTCTTCTTTTTGTACCCTCCTCTTCCTTTCCTTCCCTCTTCTTCCTTTCTTCGCCTCCTCTTCTTTCCTCTCCCTTTCGTTCTCATCCTCCTTTTACACTTTCTCTTCCTTTTCCTTCCTATCCCCCTTTTCTTCCTCCTCCCCCTTTTTCCCCTTTCTATTATTCCTCTCTTTACTCCTTCCCTTTCTCTTGTCCTTCCCCGTCATCATCCCACCTCTTCATTTCTTCCCTTCATTCATCCTCACTCCCCGTCTTCGTGCTCTTCTCAATTTTCTGTTTCTTCACAGAAATCTGTTTGGTTTTCTGTTCGATACAGAGAACAAGAAAAATCTCTCATATCCAGAGCTCCTTCCACCTTTAATCACATTTTCTTTTTGTCCTCCATCTTCTCTTTTCCTTTCTCTTTTTCCTTTTGCACTTCACTTTCTTCCTTCTCCTCATTCTGCTCCTTTCCCCTTCCTACCTTTTGTAACTTCTTCTTTCTCTTCCTAAACTCATCTTTTCCTTCTATTTTTCTTTTTTTTCTTCATCCTCCTCCTCTTCCTCTTTTATTCATCCTTTTCCTTCGCCTCGATTTGCACCTTTCACTTTCAGAAGTAGGATATGAGAGATCTGTATTCTAATTTGACCCATCATCTAAATAAATAAAATGATTGCAGATATTCATTTAATTTGCACATTAAAACACACGAGTTATTCGCAGTGTAGTACAAAAAATATTCTTATATTGAGAAAAGTGGCAAAATGTGCAAAAAGTATTTTTTACCATGATGTAGTTATTATGTCTAAAGTGTGTAATGTGATTCTGGCTTTCAACAGAAAGAACAAGAGTGTAAACGTGCTGGTTGTTTCTAGGAAATTCTTTTTCTTGCTTACGGCAAAATCTTCATTTGGCATGTACGCACTTGCATAGTGCATTGTGCAAGAGTCTTCCTTAGTTTCAGGAGAATGGTCATACTACGAGCCAAAGAAATACGTTTTACCATTTCAGGAAATTGTTGCGAGCATTGAAAGCGTGTAAATAATATTGGCATATATTTATAATAAACTAGTATATTTAAATTAAAAACTATTATAGTATCATAATATGTGAAGTTGAGTTTTGCAACGAATGTGACCCCAAATGTACTTTTCTTCATCATATATTGCGTATTTAGCAGGTGATAAAAATACGTTTAACAATAAAATTAGAAACTTTAGTTCATGCAGTCAGTTCATTTTCATTTCAGAAAAATTAATTTCATGACCATTAACCTTAAACATTCGACAAGATGTGTACTTCAACAATAACAATATCTTGAGAGGTATCGTAGAACCACATTTAACTAATGTTTTGTCCTCTAGCGAACACCAGCAAATCCAACGACAGAAAACTGCAATAGTTTTTGAGCCGAGAATACAGTTATCTGTTTAATTAACGATTTCTAGAAAGATTGAACTTATTCATACATTTATAACCTCCTAGGGTTCATCAGTTGTAAATTACTCAAAACTCAGCACTTAAAATATTTTAAATAAAATTCTCTTCTTAAATTATGATCTTTCACTATAGTTCTAAAATAAACATTTGCAATCTAAAACACAATTCTGTATCAATTGCAACGAAAAAAAGTGATGTTACTGTTTACCATTTGTAGCACATATTTCGCGTCATCTTACCAACAATAGGGAATTAAGAACAAATTTAATGACGGCCATTAATTTTCTTTCGGAGATTACTGTTCCGTAAGAACATCTGCACCCTACCTGGCGTATTGCAGGTCCAAAACACCAAATAGCTATTCTGCCGCTTCCGAATATTACTCTTCGCGACTTCGATTATATCGAATTGCAATCCAATGGCCACATTCGAAACTTTAATCGGCAGCTCCTGCATAAATACGTGCGCTTACGATTCACGCGTTTCTAAAACAGCGACTCATATTTACACAGACCGCAAGCAACCGCCGGAATAAAACAAACTGCTCCATACCGGGTACCATAACCACACAACATTAACGTTCGTTTCTTAGCAAACAATAGAGCCGAACGCCAAAATTGAAAAAATGAAGTTAATTTACGTACGCTTTACGTACATCTAAAACGATGCTTGAATTTAGTACATCACAAATAAGGTTTTATAACTCTCAATGGATGTTGCGTAGCCTTTTTTAAGGTTGCAGCGTTTCGCCTACAGCGCTCTCTTAATATTGCAATATTTCACACCATTTGTACTTTTTTCCCCAGAAAAAAGTGTCCCCCCCTCAGAACGAGTCGCGTCTCTGAAATATAGACCTTTCCGGGGGTGTATTACTTTATTTATGTGTACGGCATTTCCGAGCAGCAGAATCCCATTAGGGAAATGGACCCACCGTCATAAATCGGAATGGATTCCCAATCACCTGGGATTAGTTAAAAATAATCGAAGTCGGGAGAGGCGGCCCGATGACTGATGGCTCCTGGTCAGCGGTGATTTAGCCGACAGGCTTTCGTTGTGGAGTGGCTCGCTCCTGTAGGCCGGAGGTGGAGGTCGCGGAGGAGGAGGAGGGGGTGTGTGGAATGGGCGCGGACGGCGAAGCGGCGGGGGCGGGGGCGGCGGTGCGGAGGTGGTGGGGGAAGGTGGCGGCGTCGGTGGCGACGGCTGCGGCGGGGGCGGCGGCGTGGCGGGGAGGAGGAGGAGGAGGAGGCTGTGGTTCCGGCGACCGGAATGGGGGGGTCCTTGGTGACTGGTGGGGACAACGGTCACGTTGCAGTGGTCCCTACTCGTAAAGCCTGTATTGACTGACTGCCGCGCGTATACGGACGCGTAGAGGATTTTGGGCGCGTTTGGGTAATGGAGGAAGAGAAAATTCCGATTAATCTCGGCTGTTTCGATGGGGATGGATCGGAAAACACTGCATCATAGGGAAAGACGTTACAAATTTGTTAAAAATTATTGTAATATAAATCATACTCCTTTTAATGTATTATTTAACGAAAACCTCAAAACCATCACATGATATTTTTTCTCAAGCCTCACACTTCTCAGAATTTAGTATAAAGAAGTTTATCACTTTATAAGGAAGGCTTCCGCGACCAGAACTCATGACTACTTTAATAAGAGACGCTAAGTCGTATGCATAATTGCCACCGTTTTGTCCTGCTCCGACCTTTCTCAGGGCGAAATATTTATGGATTGATATTTCAGGAAGGTTGTAGTATGGCGGTCGAAAAGTTGACAAGTGTGCTTTCGACGCAGCGTCTCTTGGACAGACAAATATCTACATCGTATCGACACTCTCGCCCTTTTACTCAAAGTTGTACACGGGTAACTAAGTTTGGCTGAAAAACTGCAGGAAGTGTCTCTGTATTCTGTAAATGTGTATTCTGTAAATGAGGCGCGATATATTCATTTATAATAAAAAATAGACTAATAATTTACTAGAAACATTGAATTATATTCTGAAAAACTATGATTAGTGGCAATGACGTGTGAACCATTCCTTTCGTAAACTAGGAAGGACTTAAGAATAAAAATAAATGCAGATATGTCACATCAATTTAGACATTCTTCACTGGCCAATTGAAATAAAACGTTTGGTATCATCACTGTTTCTTATGTCCAAACTAGTTTGGTGAAATAATGATTTGTCTTCGGATAACTAATCACATGAACAAACATAAGCTAATGGTAACATTGTAAAAATTGCAATATCATCTAATAAATGAACAAGTGTTCTCTCTATTCCTTCGTGAGAAGGATCAATGATAGAAACAAGCGCGGTAATCTAAATTAATGGTCTCACATTCTTGCTCAGTCATGTTGTTGAACCTCAGACTACTGTCGTGGAGGTGGGCTGTGTCGATATTTAACATCACAATACCCAAGCACAGAGTTAGAGAGGTACCAAGTTAGAGAGGCACGCAAGTACGTACAATGAAGTATTTACTAGCTTATCACGATCACAGACAATAAGAATATACATTGTACCTTAATTTATTTTTTTATTTTACTTAATTTGATTTACTGACTTATCACTCATTTTAATGAAGAATAAAACTTATATTTTTCTTTTCGGAGAAACTTTTTATATTTGGCACACGATATTTCAGCTAATCATTCTCACCTAATATATGATACAAATTTATCGTAGCCTTATGAAAATAAGAATTGAAGAATATAATATTTATACTGACAGTGCTTTTAAGAACATTTTAAATAGCAATTCTGGCATCTGAATCTCCTCCGCATGAATTTATCATCAATTTTCTGCGAGTGCTCTGAGGTTACGAGAGACTTTAAACTCGGTATCACTTCTTAAATGAGAGATCCCATTAATAAATGTCAATAGAGAAATTGTCTCTCTTGCTAGTTTTTGACGTAACACATCCGAGCATCTAATGTCCCATTTATTGAAATTCACTTCATTTTGTTTTTCAGGAAATAATTTGACATTTTATTCCAACTTAAAAATAGAGTCATAAAATGGTCGAATGTCAGTGAGCAATATTTCAAGTGAGCTAAACAAGCAAATAAATCCTGATAATTTGCTTCACTAATTTATTACAATATAACAGATGCTCTCTATTCCGTGATATTTCATTCAATATTATCTTATCCACACATATAAAATAGTACAATATATCCTAGGGGTATATCTTAGTGAATATAACATACGTGTTAATATCTTGAGATGTATAATTACTAGGTTGATTAAAGATTTAGTAATTCTTAAGCATTACATGCATTTGGGGTAACATGCACAATATAGATGCATTACGCGAAAACACTAACACAATCTCCGACTACAAACAACAATGTATTCATAAATGCTTAATCAGTGATCAACTTGAGTGCGTATTTCTCCATCGAAAAGACAGATCACTGTTTGAAACAAGCTCGGTGGTCTCCGGCGCGCGTCAAGCGACAAATTCCCGCGTAGTCATGCCATCGAATCTCGTAATACGCGCTCATCTCCAATTCACCCATTTATCTTGGGGCGTCGGGGCCCGACACGGGCGGCGCCATCCCCGCCGCCGGTGGCGACTCCGCAACCGAGAGACACCCAAGCGATCGCCCGACGCGGCGGCGGCGGCTTCGGGAAGTTTTATTAATGCCGGCAGCCGGGGACATCTGGGAGTGATATCATTTATCTTTCTCTCCATTTCCTAAACAGGATTTCGTAATTTTTCCGACAGACTTCCATGTCGATGCTTTTTGTCCGAACGTCACCTGCTGCCCGGAAAGGCCGTGCGCGATAGCCATCCCGAAATTACAGGCTTCGAAGATGGCGGGCGGTGGCGGGCTGTGATTGGGCGACGTGATGCATGGAAGTGAGATCGTTTAGACATGGCTTGTATCTTGGTGTGTTCATCTGGCGCTATCTGATGGAGAATTGTAACATGTGCACGCGCGGCGAGGAAGAAATATAGGTTTTGGAGGATCGTGGCCTCCCCTCCCCCCCGTTGGCGGGCTGATACACGCGCTCTGATTGTTACGTAAGGATATGGAGCGTGTCATCTGGTACGGTTGACGTACGCGATAAAGTAATGGATCGTTTCTCACGAACGAAAGCTGAAACGTAATTTTTCTGATAGGGCTAAATGCTCTGCAAATTCATATTTCGTCTCACAGATTAGACACCTAGAAACTGTAGTATTTGCTTTTATATTATCATATTAAACCAAACAATATTTGATTATTAATGTGTTTATTAGCACGTGTCAATATTTAGTTTTAAATCATCGAATACATTTTCTGTAAGTACTTTTTAAGTGAGTTTTCAGTTAAATGTTTGTAACATTTGCACAACCCCTTCGATCTTTTCAGCTTTCTATAAGATTTCAAGAACAAACACATTACGTTGCCATACATGGCTAAACAAAGAGATGAAAAGAACACATAATAAAAATTCATCGAAATTACATGATACTGATTATTTCTTTTTGCCGAATTTTGTGACGAGAAAAGGAACGTTCAAAGAATTTAATCAATGAACATACTACATCAAAATATATTTCAGCACTGAATGTTGCTTAATTACAAATCAATTGTATTAACGTCATATAATTCCTGGTAATATTAAAAAAAAACTGTTTCGTAGTTATTGAGGCAAAATAAAAAACAAATATAAGTTTTCAGAGCCAATCCTTTTTTTGCATGCAGGTATCAACTCATTGCTTCCTATCTAAGAATAAATACTTTGTTGTTAAAATAAAAATAAGAAATTATTGTACTTGGAATATTAATGACGTTGATGGAATACTTACAATAATAATACACATTTCATCGACATGACGGTATTCATACTATGCATAAAATTATAGTTGATTTTCAAGTCAATTTTTTGTGGTTGGCTACAATGACACTGAATTTTCATAGTGGTTGTCAAAGAATTAATCACCCAAGAATGACCAACTCGTGTACATCATGTCTCATTCCGAGTGACTCACGGATCACCATTCCAGCGGTACTCGACGACTCGTGGAGTCGTCGCATGCTGTATCCTCTCGGGCAGGGGAGCATGTCAAGGAGACGAACGGTTGACCGAGTGCGGTGATGGAGGGAGCGGCCAGCGGTAGCCGCGGGGGCAGCCGGGCCGCACCTCTGCCCCTGCCGCCCCCGCCCCTGGCCCCGCCACCGGACCCGAGGCGGCCCCCGTAGCGCCGGATTTTCAATCAGGAGGCACTCGTGCGGTCTCCCAAGAGATGTACAGTCCCTGGCAGACTGTGTGCACGGTCTCCAAAATAATCCTGAAGGGGTCCATAAACGTTCGGGACGCGTGTGAACAAATATGGGCACGTGGAGGATATGATATACGCGAAGAGAGACGTCTGGAGACAAATTAGAAAGATATGGGAGACTCCTTAGTTCGTTTACTGGAAACAAGCGGGGGGACAAGCGGGGGACGAGCGGGGGACAAGCGGGGGACAGCGGGGGACAAGCGGGGAAAGCGGGGGACAAGCGGGGAAAGCGGGGGACAAGCGGGGACAGCGGGGACAAGCGGGGGCAAGGGGGACAAGCGGGGGACAAGCGGGGGAACAAGCGGGGGACAAGCGGGGATCAAGCAGAGGACAAGTGAGGAACACACAGAGAACATGCGGGGCACGCGAAGGACAGCTAGGGGCTCATGATTTAATGGCTTGCGCATATGAATTCCACCCCGACAGAATAGTTTTGATCCCTTTTCACCCATTCCATCATTTTTCTCATCATCAATCACTTCATTATCATTATCACTATCATTATTTAGTAGATCGTTACTTATTGATCTCGATGACATCAACTATTGAAAGGTTCCTAAAATTCAATAAAGACACGCGAGACACGTGACAGTCTTATCTGTCCGGTTAAACACCAACGTATGTGACCACTGATCACAAAATGTGTCGCAAACGGCTTTTGTCTAAGGTACGGCTTTGTGATTGAGCTTGGCTTAAACACTTTTGCTTGTAAACCTGTGTTAGGTATTTTTTTTATAAACTTGTGAAAGTGAAAGTTGATACACTAAGCAAGAGGTGCGGTAATCTCGGACGGGTAAAACCGAGAAACTGGGAAGGTGACTCAGGGAATCAACTGATGTCATCGCAGTGCCTCTGACCGGGAGGTCCTAGGGTTCGAGATCCGACGGTGACATGAATTTCGGTATTAGTTACATAGCTGGGTCGCGTTTTGTCACTGTCTGGAGGAGTATTCTAGCGGCCGGCTGCTCTGATCGGTAGTTTTCCGTGGTTTCTTCGAACAATACCAGGCGAATGCCGGAGCAGACCCTAACGAAACAGGCCACGGACAACGCGCCATCTTACCTTCCCCTTCCTTGTCGTATCCTCCCCCCTTACTTACACACACTTAAGAATTACATGCAATACACTACCACATATCCCAAGAGATCGGTCGGGAGCTTAGAGCTTATCCCGGCTGGGGCGGTGCAGGAGAGTCCTGGTGTGGGAAACCTCACTAGCCGACGGTAGGTCGGCGCCAGACTCGCCATCCAGCGGGAAAGATCACCACCATCTCCGAGAAAACATGCACTACACTAACGGGAATAATGACCATCTTCGTTGAGCGCCCGGAATTACTAATTAATAAATCAGCAATACAGTTTTCTACATTTCTACGTAGAGCCTTCTTCCGATAAGTCTCATCTTAATCGTAATATTTAAGATACTTCTTACTATCTTTGCAGTTGACAGCAATACAGTTTTCTACATTTCTACGTAGAGCCTTCTTCCGATAAGTCTCATCTTATTGATAGTCTTGGAAAGATAGTCGGAACTATTTCTAATGCTGATATGAGCAACGGTATAGTCTTGACTTCATCCAGTATCCATAAAGCATTCATTTCTTCAGGTAGTCGATGGTATTTTTCTTTATATCAATTGATTCTTTAAGATTTGAGCAAGGGGTTCAGTAGTGCCAATAAATATCTCCTTTCGAATTTATGTTCAGAAGCACCATATCCAGATGTTTATGTGAAACTGTGAAGAGTGTGTAGTAATTTTTCCTGTTCCAGTACACATTCAACGACGACTTTTCTGTTACGTCTTCAGGTTTGCACAGGTAATACGAGACGTTCCTGTAGACAGAACTACACTACATTGTGAAGTCTTAGTGGACTATGGCAGCTGGATTATTTCGATAATGACGGCTTAGGTAATGCTTGGGAGCTAGAACAGAGCATTAAGTTATTATGTTCTCTATGGGCTCCTTGCTTGCTCCGCAAAATGGAACTTATGATTTTCAGCCTCCTAACGTATTATGAATTTTCCTTAATGTGTGCTGATTACATTGTCTTCTCTACAGTTGGTTCTAATCATCAGCCAAGCATTGGATACCTCATTTTAATATTTTCTACATGTAACCTTGCCCAATAATTTTCATGAACAGTTATATTTGCCCATTCAGCTGATCTGTCATCTATAGATGTTAGTGATGGGGGATCTTACTCCTCATTTAATTTCAGAGAGCTCCTAGTGTAACATCTCAATCTTCTGAACGATACTTATCATATCCAGTTGACTGATCCAACCCCTCTTGAGATATCATGACTTTTTTCAACGAATAACGTTTTTATTTGAACAAACTGCACCTCTTACAACTCATATATTATATTCATATTCTGAGGCATTCCACTACTCATAGAAACTTTAACATATTTCATCCAATCCATTACTCTTGTATCTGAGAACATTTTCTATTGAATGTACTCCGACTACTCAAAGCCTTCTGATTGTTTATTCAGAGATTTCTACCAAAAGAGCCACGTTGCTAGGCAGGGAACAAATGACTACATTACACAGTCACCTACGTACTTTCACATTAATATCATGGAGAAGGACTATAATTTTAATTTTTAAATAGTATTTTACAACATTTTACATATTGTAGTGTATTAAGAATATAATATATAAATAATTTATCTTACTACTGCATTCTCGTAATATTATAACGGTCGTGTTTTTCTTTGTTAATATTTCCAGCATGTTTTCCGCCGCGTCTTCTCGCCTCGTGAGCAGCTCCCACCGTGCGCCCCTGCGCTCGCCTATTGTTTCCCAGCGGCCGGAGATTCCTCATCGCCCATCCGCGCCGTCGCAGCTGGCGCAGGCGCCGCCACAGTGGGTCGGAAGACGCTAGCTCAGGACAAAATTCAATTGATTAGTGAATCCGGACACGTCAACTACTAAGGCCATTAGTCCCGGACGTATAGTGAATGTTTTTCATCGGGAGGTGGCGGTGATCTTCCCCCACTGGCTGGCGAGATCCGGCGACGACCTACCGTTCACTAGAGGGGTTTTCCCCAACAATGTATCTCCCAGCTGCGGGGCACCGCATCAGCCGGAGCAAGTTCTAAGTCCCCGACCGGTCTCCCGGCATGTATGGCACTGACCTCGATCCAGCTATTTAGTGTCGAAAATCTTACTACCGTCGAGACTCGAACCCTAGGTCCTCCCAGACGAGACTCTCCAGTAACATTAGTTCATTGAGCTTCCTCAGCCGGTGACATGTGGACACAATATATAGCGTGCCAGAAAAGTCTATCCGCAAAGGCACATTGCTGGTGAGTGTGGTTGCAACATAAATTATGTTCGTAGCTCAAGCTGCAGCTTGAAACCGTAAATTGCGTACTCACCACAATCATAATACATACTGGAAGTGTTGTTCCCTTCAACTGTTTCCCAGTGATCTTATTGCTTTAAAAATGGGAGAGGAGGCTCAGTGCATCAACTGATGTCACTTCAATTCCTCTGAACCTAGGTTCAGAGTACCGACGGTCCTAGGTTCTAGTACCGACGGTGGAAGGATTTTCGAACATAGCTTGTCAGCTAGGTCGAATTCAATCACTGTCTGGAGATTAATTCTAGAGGCCGGATTCTCTGATCGGTAGTTTACGTGGTTACTCCGATGAAGAACACGCGAATCCCGGAGCAGGACCCTAACAAACAAGCCAAGGACCGTGCACGATCTTTCCTTCCTCTTCCTTGTCCTATCTTCACCCGTTTCATACACACTTACACTAACATGCACTACACAATCACACATGCCGGGAGACCGGTCGGGAGCTGAGAGCGTGTCCCGGTTGGGGCGGTGCCCCACTGGTGGGAGATATCTGGTTGTGGAAACCCCACTACCCACCGGTAGGTCGGCGCCGGATCTCGCCATCCACGGGACTAATGACCTAGTTAGTTGACGTGTCTGGAATCACTAATAACGAATCAACCAACCTTTATATTTATATATATATATATATATATATATATATATATACATACATATTGGTATTAACGTGATGGTAACTATGAAAGTGAAATGAAATGGTGATGAGAAGGGATGAAAGAACGAACACAAATACAAGGTCCGAGGTGGGACTCAAACCCTCGACCCTTCAGTCCGAGATCACTACGACACTACTGCCTTAGCGATCTCGACCACCGGGCCACAAACCAACCTTATTGCTTTCAACATAAAGAAAGCAGCCCTGATTTATCTCAGTACGGAGAGCGAACCAGTCTTGATTTGTCTCAGTACGGAGAGCCTTTCCTGTCGCTCGTAGAACCACGTCGGAAGGTATTTTTTGCGCCGCTCGTTGTTACTATCCGGAGCACAGTGGGCCGCCGCGCCGCACCGCGCCGCACCATTGTGTTGGCGCAGCTCGGGGCGGAGGTGGCGCGCGTTGGTTCTCGCGCGCGCCCATCCAACATCTCAACGAGTGGCATTAGTCCACGTCCCGCGGCTAAGTGCGCGCCTGACAGTCGTCGCTTAGAGCCTCGGCCCAAGCTAAGCGCGGCATTTGATATTTCAATACCCGCCGCTGGCTAGGTAGGGGCTTGAGGCGGGTTGCCAGGGCAGGCGTGGGGTGGAGTTGGCGAATGTTGTCTCTCGCGTGGCAAATCTTGTTATTTCGAGTTCTCAGAACAAAATTACCTATGGTGCAATTAATTGTTTAGATAAAGTTCGATATCCAAGGTTCGGATTCTGATGGCTTGACAATTATTTGCAAATGGCCTACAAAGTAAGTAAAAAATAATAGGAAAATGAACTTTAAAGTAACTTAAAATTAAGGGGAAAATGACACGATTTATAAGAAAACTGAAATTAAAGCAAATTTGTTTGAAAATGTTTATTTAATCAATGAATTTTACAATTTTAAACATTAAAAAATAAATTTATATTTAATAGAAAGTATTTTTCGTAGGAGATAATGTAATTCTTAGTTCCAATCTTCCAACTCTCAGTTTTGAAAGGTGGAGGAACTTGCCGAAGATCCATGTAGTTTTGAGAGTTCGGAAAACAATAGTGAATTTCGTCATGAACTGATGAAACAATTAAAACTTTTTGAAATTTTGTGACCAGTGTGTATTTGTAACTATTGTATTTTTGTAACTGTAGTCGCCAATGGCCTAGCTGGTTATAAGGCGAACTTAAATAAATAAATATAAATAAAAAGTTTATTTTGTGTGTAATGCATAAAAATGAAAAATAGACCCGAAGAACCAAAAGAACGACCTAAAAATTGAAAAACGGCCTAAAATGAAGAAAAAACGCCCAATAATTTCTATCATTTCATATCACCCAAAACATTTCTATCACCTATATGTCGTGATAAACAATCATTTACAAGTTAGCTACTTCGAGAATGCACCAATGAAAAGATGACATATAATCAGAATCCAAGCACTGTTGATTACATTTAAAAAGTCATGGTAGTTATTTTTGCAATGCCATACTTTGACCTTCAATAATAACTGACTAACAAATAATAATGGTGGAAGTAAATGAATGTGGGACGATAAACGATAAATGAAAGAGGCAAATATTAAGAAACAATTCAGCAAGTCCCCGTACGGAAGCAAAAGTTGGACTTTTAGTCAAAGGAAACTATCACAACTACACGTCGTAGATATGTAAATATTGTACCCAATAATACAGATAAACTGGACAAAAACACTAATGTAGAAGTACTGAAGAATGTTGGTGGAAAAGAAAAGTGCAGAAGGTCTAGAACAATATAAAGATTAAATTCTTAACAGTATACATTAAAGCTCTCGTAGATTATGACAGTTTTGAAATTCAAAATTTGAAGAAAGGAAGTGAAAGACTTGTAAGATATTTTAAGTAGAATGGAGATCAGTATTTAGGAGGAAGAAAAAGAGTTATTATTTTGTTAAAAGAAAGAGGCTCGCTCGGAAGTGGCGAGGTCGCTAGCCTTTCACCACTAAGGCCCGGGTTCGATTCCCGTCGAACCTCGTGTGAAATTTGTCGAATCTCATGTGAAAAAGTCAACAAAACGATTTTGGCTGCTTCACAAGAGCTAGTCCAACCTCTGTGAAGTGTTTCTAAACCCTTTTCATTTCCTTCCCATTCCTGACCGCAGGAGCGCGTAGTAGGAGTCTGGTACGTGGAGATTCTACCTGGCGGTCCTCTTGACAACCGACAGACGAGACGAGACGAGGCTTACATACACATATACTCTCTGCTTACATACGAGAGATATGAAAGAAGGCTTACTCCGCGCTCAACGCTCGACACGGGGCGAAGAGACGCGTTGCGTCGATAATGATAAAAACAAGGACGGAACAAATAAAAAAAAACTGGAGGGCTGGCACATATGATTGTAGTGTTAGGGGAAGTGACTCCTTTTTAGGGTTGATTAATTCATTGATTGACGAATAAATTTTATTCAAAATGTCACAAATTTATTTACTTAAATAGAGATATTATTTTACAAAAACTCAAGCGTTATTTTTAATACCACGAGTGAAAAGAATAAATAATTTAAATATATTACTTAATACTAATACTATGTTTATTATATGACATTACACTAGCACTATTTTAGCATATCAAATAAAATATAATACATTTATTCTTCAAGGTCTTGCATAAACCTTGTTTATACCAGAAATTTGTTATTGTATCATAGAACTCAATATTCGATAGATTAAATCATATTACCACCAGAAAATATAATATGCAACCCTCTTTGGTTTTAGATGATGGAAAGCTAACAACAAAATTTCAGAAAAATCCAAATATTTCCAAACAATTTTCGTCGATTAGAAGCGGAAAATCTACAATAATTTTCATTATTTCATGGTTTTTAAGTGATTTATAAATAATACCATGAATATTTCAAAACTGAAGAGAGAAAGGTATATGCATTGGATGAATGGAATGCATATATCTTTCTCTACAATAATAGTGAAACTTGAATTCTGTGCATTACAGAGTGCTATTTTCAAGAATAATTAAAATTTTTCAATTCCTGACTGCGTCATGATAAACAAAAGAGATGTATTTTTTTAAAAAGCAAGGTTGCTCTAATATATAATCATTTCCTAGCTAAGATAATGAGAAATTATAAATTTCAAAATCGATAAACTGCAGAGAAACACTTTCAGGAATAATTCCTCCAGAAAAATGTTCTGTGGCTGCCACTTGAATCCTGGTTATTACTTCTCATTAGTATTAAGTAAAACAAACAATAGTTGTTTATTACATACCGTAAATTGAAGAGACTTACTGCCAAGGTGGTGACTCCTTACAACTGACGCTTTTGTTTACAATTGTGCAATCTATTGGTCAGAAAGTTAAAATAGTTGGATAAATGAATCGCCTCTAAGCTTGGCAACAACATAGAAATCGTAATTTAATCCTATCATAATCCTAATTTGAAATTACGAATATATCCTACACGCAGTAATCAGGTATCCTGCGTTCGTTCGTTCGTTCGTTCGTTCGTTCGTTCGTTCGTTCGTTCGTTCGTTCGTTCGTTCGTCCGTCCGTCGAGTCGTCCTACACATGTGGTGGAGTCACTTCATGTCCACCAACAGGAGAAAATGAGATGTCATTCGACACATTTTGGCCTCCTTGTGGGGAAATTACCACTTTTCTGGATCAATCCAAAATATTCAATGATATTTCTTCATAAAACGTTTTTGGAGGTGTTATATTAAGCCAATAACACGCGTTTTGGGCCATCAGATGTGATCAAAGGCTCATTCGATTCCTCTCGACAAGACAAACGGATTGGCCCAGTTTCTTAGACGGTCTTCTCTTAAGTTATTCTGAAAGAAATCTACCAGACCTCGTGATTTGATGATTTCATTGCACCCACAAGGGGTAAATTGAAATGAGCTTGTATGCTGCCTTTCTGGTATAACACAAATTGTTTCTTGATTTTTCAGAATGAAGAATTCACCTTAGTTTCGTAATGAAAACTCGGACGATATTGTAAAAAAGGCATCAAAAATACTATCTCTGCGTTTTCATTTCACTTTCTATGTTCTAAAATGAATAAATTATTCATCTGTACTATACTGAAAACAGTTTATTATGAACTTGCATAGCAGACACAAACAAATTTTAACATGAAAATACGCCAAGATAAGAGTAGGGTACTCCTTGCACTCTCTTGCTATTCATGAGCTGAAAACCGTCAAATTTATCACGACAAATTCCTTCAAACTGAATGAACATTCAATATACAATTTCTTATTTGTGAAGAGAATTTATAAACAAGAAGAATTTTGATATCTTGTTTGCTTTCTCGAATGATGTGTATAGGCGACAAATTGTTTTTGGAATAAACGAATCATAAGTATTGCAAGTGCAAAATTTATATACATGGAATTGCATATTCCATTCCTAAGTTTAATTTTTTTTATCTCCATTTCTATAAGCTCATTTTTGCATCGGTCTGAAGTACTCTATCTTCTTCAATAGATCACATTTTGTAAACCTGGCAGATGAAACCAATCGTTTAGTTTTGTTATTATGAGTCTTTTAGATGTGTTATTATTAAAGTCTTACAATTACTTATTTATATTTTTTAGCAAATAACATTCATCTATGTGAAGAAACATTTAACCATTAACATTTATAAGTTTTTCAGTAACACTGTGATATGCGTGATTATTCATGTTTGTCATGACAGTTAAAAGAAATTTTAAAAAATGAACTTGAGCAATTTAAGATACACCAGACTCTAGAAACAGAATTCTCTATAAAAGAAATCCAGTAAAATTTCAATTAAAGCACTACGCATACAATGAAACGAAGAAATGTTTATGTGTTATTACGGTGATATAAAGGCACATACAAAATATGTACAGATGAAGGAGTTTCTAATTTGGAAAGCACTGAATTTTGCAGTAAAACCGTTTCAGAAAATTCAATAAAACTGTCAGAAATCACGAAATATGTGTATCCACTCTGAACTCTGAACAAGGACGCATTGAATCACTTTATTATTTAATATGATACCTTCGGACACAAATGGTTAATATTTTCATACAATGTTATTATTGTACATAATATAGGTTAATGAGGTAAATTTTTTTAAATCGATTTACATTTGCAAATTTATGGATGAGCAAACATTAAAATAATATATATTCCAAGAATTGTGTATCATCCTTTTATTGAAGTCAGTTAAAATAAAATAGATATTTTGAGAATGCAATTTAAACACAGGATCCGCGCCAAATATTTTGAATCCGCGAGTTTCAATCTCCCTCTAAGCGCAGCACGAACACAACACACCGCTTTCCCCTCTCCGGGCGGCCACGGACCGACTGGTCGTTGCGGATTTAGGTAAGGCAGATCACGTCTCGACCAGAGCGCTTGCCCGGATATTAATCTTAATTTGGCTTCCAACTAGGGACGGAGCTAACGATTCTCGCTGATTTATTTTCATCCCTTGTTCTTTGTAATGAGAATCGAATAAGGGCCACCATTTCACGTTCGTTTGCAGAATTACGTTTCGGTTCTTCCGTTTAAAAAAACGGCAGTGTTACTTGCCATATAAATGATTTCATATTAGTAATGGCGTTTCCGTGTTTGATTCAGGATGTTGGAGAGCGGAGGGAAAATGTAAATGTGAAATATGAATCTGAGACTTTCACTGAAAACTAAACACGCTCATTGGTTCAAAAACGCATCCTGGTTTTCAGTAGATTTGTAAGTTGAAATGAATGTTCCGGCTCACATTCTACGAGAATATATGCATGAACGTGCTTCGAGAGAAATCGGCTGCTTGGCATAGCGAATTCAAACATGGGGAAATATATTGAAGTTGAAACGTTAACAATGGAACAGTTCCACATTTAGGGCATTTATTATGTAAATTATATCCATTTGTTCTGAATTTTAATGAAAATGATAAAATTCAGAGAAAATAATAAGGGATATAACAAAAAATGGAGTCACGAAAATTAATACATAGAACATTATATTTAAAAAAATGACAGTGTACCCGCTCCAAAAGTTTTTCGTAGCTGCTGGAGCTTTCTTAGGTACAGCACATATAAACTATTAAGCTTAAGTACAAATATATAAACAATTATACATATCAAAAATTCAATAGATAAAGCCATTAGAATATATTCAAGCAGCCTGTATAAATATATTATCTCCAGAGAAACAGTTCATGTTCATTGTTCGCTTTCTGTTGAGGCTGCCGCTCATGTGGCATCGATGACGCCGCTCCCAAACTGCCCACGCACCGACGCCGATGCACACTATTCCCGCTACCGTGTTCCTGCCTTGTTGCACCCACACCGCTGCCCTCATTGTTGTATGTTACTGTCACCTTGCACATTGACCCTGCCCGTGCCGTCCTCCACTTATATCGCTACTGGCAGCCCACTCCCGTTTTTCTTTCCCTTATGCCCCTCGCTACTGTCCCTCTATTTTTGTCTCTCTACAGTTGTTCCTCACACTATTGGCCTGCCACTGTTGTTTCTCGATTGTTGTCTTTCCCATGTGCCTCCACTGTTGCCCAGCCTAAATAGTCACTTCACTGTTTCCTGCAACTGTTGCCCCCCACCCACCCACGTTTCCCCGCCACTGATGCTCCGCAACTATTTTCTCTCTCTGTTGCCAGCCACGTTGCCCACCACACCGTTGTCCCTCCATTCTCTCTCTTCTGTTACCCAACTATCAGTACCTCTCCACTCACGCAAAATCCCCACCACTTGGGAAATACCTCCGCCACTGCAGTGCGTCTGACCAGGAAGACCTGGGGTTCGAGTTCCGATGATGGCAGGATTTTCAACACTCGCCAGATACTAGCTAGGTGGAGTTCTGTCGCTGTCTGGAGGAGAATTCTAGCGGACGGCTACTCTGATCCGTAGTTTTCCGAGGTTTCTTCGATCAATTCCAGGTGAATGCAAGGGCATTACCCTACCAAACGGGCATGGATCGCGCGCAATATTTCCTTCCCCTTTCTTGTCCTATCCTCTCATCTCACACACACTTACACGCACTACATTACCACAAATGCCGAAAGACCGGTCGGGAGCTTAGGGCTTGAACCGGCTTGGTCGGTGCCCCGCTGGTGGGAGATACCTGGTTAGGGAAACCCTGCTAGCTGACGGTAGGTCGGTACCGGATCTCGTCATCAAGCGGGGCACGATTACCGCCAGTTCCCGAGCAAAACGAGACACTACGCTTACGGGACTAATGACCTTAGCCATTGATGCACCGGGAATCACTAGTAATCAATAATCAATCAATGAGCCCCCGACACAATGCCCCAGCCTCCGATGCCGTTACCCTGCAACCGTTGCGCTGTCGCCGTTGCCCCGCCACCGTGGACTCGCCACTCACGCCTCGCGACGCCAGGCAGTAAACTTTTTCTCTCGTTATCTCAAGTTGTCGCACGAAACAACCAGACAATGCGTCGCGCAACGTTATAAATCTCATTCGACTCGCTACTATAAATTTTGCTTGATTAGGAGGCACTTGGTGGGTAATTCAGTAAAAACAGTGAGCAATAAATTCACTACGTACCGTTTTTATCGAGAATGTTTTATAAGAAACGTAAGTTTGTGCCTGCGAGTGGGATCGGCGTGACCAATTGAGTTGATTATATTCTATCAAGCTGGTTTCATTTGGTTTACAAAGATACATTTGTTGTTGATATGCAAAGGTATGCCAATGAATGTTCTAAAGATATCGGTTGGATTTTAATTTGTTGCTTGATTTACACGAGTATGATATGAATGTATGAAAAGATATGTTTGTGTATTGTATCAAAAGAAAATGTAATTAGATGACAATAACTTCCGTTTGATTCACTCTAAGGTTGTTAGTACACAGTAATTTGCTTGTAGCATTTGTGGTTCTAGAGAAGTATTAATTGATGTAATGAAATAAATAATGAGATTTGTGGCTTGAAGTATTGTTAAGATTAAGTGAATATAAACAGAAAGGCCTTGATGTGTCAATGCAAAGAGATGTGAGATTAAATCATAATTGGATCATATGATCGGAAAATAGGTGTATATGATGGTAAAATGATGATATATGTAGGTGTATACGAATGGTAGGATGTCGTATTACCTAGAAATTAACGAAGAAAAGGGACAGAATGTTCAAAACTTACATTTTACTTTTTTTTCTTATTATTATTTTCAACATGAGGGTTTAACTCAACGTGATCTAGACAAATAAGAGATGAATACCAGATGAAGAGAAATTCAGATGAGACGTTAGCAAAATCACAATTAAAATGTTTTTATTTGTTTAATGATCAGAGCAATGAAAGTAAATAAACGAAAAGTGATTGTATATTTTATACGAAAGCTGTGATGTACCAGAAACTGTGACGAATTTCATGTATTAAATATAATGAAAAAAGGCTTGTCGTCTGCAACGTTTGTAATTAAAAAATAGAATCAATAAACAATTATCACTCTGTCTATTAAAATAGTTTTTGTGAATATAGTTTGGGAAGGTGTCCCTCACGTAAAAAACAGTATTTTTTTAAACAAACAATAAATAAACTAAGCTCTGATATTAGAACATCTACAGTTCGTTTTTTCCCGCTAAGGGTAACCAAATAATTGTCTAAAAACTAAAGTTTTAATATTTCGCTGTCTCCAAGAAATTGTTTAGAGTGAATTTTAAGACGTTATTCTTGTCTTAAAAACTAATCACGGTTGTGCGTTGAATTTGAAAATGAAAAATTAATCATCATTTAAATTAAAACAACAAATTTGTTAGATTCGAAAATGCCATTGATATTACTGTACAAATAAAAAAAAAATAACCATTAAAATCAATCAATTTATCCTTTGATTATTAAGAAAATAGATAATTAAAAGTAATTTCTCTAGGAAAACAGCTCCTCATTTAATTGTATGTCTTTACGTTATTTTTATTAGCTTTTTGTATTTATACACTTTCCAATTGCTTTAATTAATAGAATTTGAAAAAAGAGGGATAACTATTTTCAAATTTAAGTATAGAGACGCAAATTTCGCTGTGGAAGATGTTACATGAATCAAATATAAGGAAGAGGTGTGTGTCTGTGTTTGTGTTTTTAAATTCATTCTAATTCATTTTTAACACTTATTTTAGCACTCAAAGCTAATTTATGGAGTGTAAGGAAGTCATTAGAAAAGTAAAGTTACTTTAAAAAAAAGGTGAGTTGTATATAATTACGAAGTGAAAGTGATGGCAAATTAATACAGAAAGTTGATCATAAGAAACTATGCAACAGTGTACACAAATCCCGCTGAAATATGAAGTGGAACAGGCACCGAAGAAATTGAACATTGCAGCTGGTAAGTGGTAACAGACATACGTCTCATATGCGGATAAGGGTTATCGTTTCAATTTGCACCCACTCCCCACCAGCCTCCTCCCCTGCCATCCCTATGAATCCTGCCCCTTGGACTGAGATGCTGTCACCGCTTTCCGCTCCTCACTGCTCAGCATGGACCCTCTCCGCTCCGTGCCACTCTTCGCCCATCAGCCCCGGTTGGTTGGTGGGTTGGTTCTTAATTATTCCGGACACGTCAACTACTTAGGTCGTTAGTTCCGTAAGTGGAGAGCATGTTCTTTCTTCTGCAGGTGGCGGTGATCTTCCCCCTCTGGATAGCGAGATCCGGCTCCGACCTACCGTCAGCTAGCGAGTTTTCCATCAACCAGGAATCTCTCACCAATGGGGCACCGCCTCAGCCGGGAAAAACTCTATGCTCCCGAACGGTCTCCAGGAATATGTGGTAGTGTAGTGCATATTGATGTAAGTGTGTGTAAATTCTGAGGATAAGACAAGGAAGAGGAAGGAAAGATCGCGCGCGGCCCGTGACCTGTTTGTTAGGGTACTCTAATCTTGCATTTGCTCGCACATATAACCATTCTTTTCGCGCTACCCTCCCCCCCCTGTCCCTTGCTTCTCCCTCTTCTTCCCCCCTTTTTTCCCCCCCCTTCCTTTTCCCGAATTATCTACCTATCTGCTCCCCCTCTGCCCGACCGTTACTGTTCCTTAGCTCTCTTCTCATCCGCTTCCTCCCTCTCCTCAAGGAAACTTCCCGTTCTTTTCTGCCACTTCTCTCCCTCCTCGCCCCACCTCTTCCGATGTTCCTCATCCTCACCTCAGTTGAATTGTCCTTCCCCTTCCCCCCTTTCACCATCCTTTTCCCCGTCTCTCCACGCCTGTATCTCAATACCCGTCCCGCCACCAACTCACTTCCTATTCTCCCCTCCCTTTTCAACCCCTAACCTTCCCCGCCCTTCTCCCAAGGCCTTTTCCCTCTTCCCTATCCCCCAGGCGCCTTTCCCTCTTGCCCTGGCACTTGTCTTCTTACTCTCCTCACCTTTCCCACCCTCCCATCACTTCCTAACCCCCTGTCTCCTCCCATCACACTGTGACCTACACCGTCCCTTCTCCGCCCTCTTCTCCCCCTCTCTTCTCATCTCGCCCCTTTCCTTACCGTCCCCTCCTTTTTGACACTTTTCCGTCACCTCTCGCACCCCTCTCCACCTGCACGTCACTTGCTATTCGCTCCACCACTTTTGACATTTCCATCCTTATCCGCATCCGTTTTTCTTCCTATTCACCTAACCTTTCCTTGTCCTCCCGGCCCTTATCATCCCTTTTCCCTTCTACATCTCACCCTTCTCTTCCCTTCCCCTCCCCCCCCTCTCCCCACTCTTTTCCCCCCTTCCTCTCTGTCTCTCTCTGTTCACCCTGACTCTTTACGACCCTCCCTGACCCTCATCGTTCGTCTCCCCATCTACATATCACCCTTCTTTACCCTTATATCGCTTTCTATTCCCCCCCCCATTCTTCTTCGTCTCCTTCTCTCCCTCTCGCCATGCTTTTTCTGCTCCTCACTATCTCTAACCGCCCATTCGTCCGTACCTCCCCTCCCCCACTCAGGTGTCTTCCACTGCCATTTCTCTCCATACCCGTTCCACCAACCCCGCTACCAATTCACTTCGCCCCCTCTCCACATACTTCCCCGATCTTCCCCTCCCCTCCTCTTCAGCCCCTCCTCTCGCCCCCCCGCGCAATCGATCGGCGTCTGGCGCCTCCATTCCCATCGCATCCCCCCTATCCGCGCGTCCCCCTCCGCCCTCGCGCCGCCCCCGCGCAATCGATCGGCGTCTGGCGCCTCCATTAACGGAGCCTGGCGCCGGAAGCCGGCCCGGCTAATTAGCGACATGCCGGGCGGTTATGGGGGGCTTAGCGCGAGCCCGTGAGCCCCGATGGTCGCCAGCCACGCGCACGGCGAGCGCGCGGGGCGCGGCGGCGGCAGCATTCCGGCGAAGCAGGCAGCTACTCACTACTCGTAAAGGTGTGAGCGTAGTCGACGAAGAAACGTTCTTACTAAATACTTGATTTAACTGTGGCTCGTTTTGATAGTTTACATGCTTTGAAATGGGAAGAGAAATGAAACAGAACGGTGAGGTTACATTTCGGTTCGTTTCTGATTTGTTTTTTAAATATATGGCCACCAGCAACAACCCAGCAAACAAAATACTGTTCATTTACACTTGCCAATTTATTGTATTTCCAAAATTCATTATAATTGTACATGAGTTGAAATTGGCTCATAACGTCCTCTGGCTACTATTTGTCTGACTATAAACAATTTTCAGGGCTAATGACGTAACGGACTATAATCTGATAAATGTGAAATAGCCTATTTACGAAATAATATAACGGAATTAATTATAGTATAAAATGTTAAGAACGACACAGAGATGTGCACAAAAATACATAGTTTTCATCTTTTTAATCAACTTCAAAGTATGAAAGACGTTCTAGTTAAACTTGAGGTATAGACGGTGTTGAATTGTTTCAAAGTTTCCAAAGAGAGAAAGAGAGACAGAGAGGAGAGAGAGAGTCAAGAGAGAGAGTCAAGAGCAAAGTGGAGAATGCAAACGATGTTCCTTCTGATTCGAAATTCAAGTGTCTGGAAAGGAAGCGAGGCTGGACGAAGACGAAACACAAATTGCGATTGCCACAAATACTGAAGGAAGAATATCCACACGTTTCAGAATTGAAGAGGCTAGAACCAACACGAGGGAGGGGACAGGCCAATAGGAAAGAGCAGAGATGCATGAAGTTCAGAATGGTAACGTGGATGCCGGGGCCTGGTAAAGAAGAGAAAATGCAGGAGACGCAAGCAATCAAATGCAAACAACGTTGCATCTGTTGAGGAAGCGAGAACTGCATGAGTGGGGGCGATTGAAGCGTGGCGAGGGTGGGAGCGAAAATGAGAGCAGAGGCGGAGAGGAGGGTGAGGGTGGTAGTGGAAAGTACACGAGGGGATAGCTTCTGCCGAAAAGTCTAGGGCAGGGGCGTGAATGGAGGACGGGAATAAAATCGGAGGCTAGAACCGAGGAGGTAAAGGTGGAATCGAGAAGTTTGGAAGTGTAGAGATGGCCAAGGAGATAGAGGCGGGTTCGGAAATTGGTATGACAGCAAGAGGAGATACCGCGGGCAATAAGAAAGAGGAATAGAAGTCGGAGAAGATGACCGGACGCGGTAGCTCAGTGCATCAACTGATGCCACCGCAGCGCCTCTGACCGGGAGATGCTAGGTTCGAGTTCTGACGGCGGCAGGATTTTCGACACTAGCTTTTCAGCTAGGTCGAATTCAGTCGCTGTCTGGAGGAGAGTTCTAGCGGTCCCCTGCTCTGATCGGTAGTTTTCCGTGGTTTCTCCGATCAACACGAGGCGAATACCAGAGCAGTACCCTACCAAACGGGCTACGGACGCGCGCGATCTGTTCTTCCCTTCCTTGTCCTATCCTCTCCCTTACACAACACTTACACTAACATGCACTACACTACCACATATTCCAGGAGACCGGTCGGAGCTTAGAGCTTGTCCCGGCTGGGGCAGTGCCCACTGGTGGGGAGTCCTGGTTAGGGAAACCCGCTCAGCCGACGGTATGTCGGCGCCGGATCTCGCCATCCAGCAGGAAAAATCACAGCCATCTCGCGAGAAAAAACATGCACTACACTAACGGGACTAAAGACCGAAGCAGTTGACGCGCCCGGAAAAACGAAAAAAATCAATCAATCGGAGAAGATGGAGACCGAGGAGGCGGCGAGGATGGAGACGAAGATAAAACCAAAGAGGAGGAGAAGCTAGAGATGGAGTTTGGGGTAAATGAAGAAAGAAAGATGCATTCGGATGAGGAAGCGGGTGTGAGGGAGCGTGGTGGCGATTGGAGACGAGACAGCGATTGGACCCGAGACAGAAGTGGTGAAAATGAGAGCGAGAGGGGAGGCAGGGGGGAGGGGGGAGGGGGGAGCGGCGGGTGAGGAGGATGGTGGAGTCAAACATGAAGACGGGGAGGGAAGAAGGTGGGCGAGTTGGAAAAGGAAGAAGAGTCCGGAGATGGGGCTGGAACGTAGATAGGAACAGACAGTGGCAGGAGCAAGGGACGCAAATGAGGATCGGGGTGGGGAAAGAGCTGGAGATGGATTCAGTTTGATTGATTGTTTTCGTGATTCCACGCGCGACAATTGCCAAGGTCATTAGTCCCGTATTTGTAGTGCATGTTTTTTCCTCGGAGGTTGACGGTGATCTTTCCCCGCTTGTTTGTGAGATTCAGCGCCGGGTCGCACTATCACTTGGCAGCACCTATCATCAGCTAGCAGGATTTTCCCCCAACTATATATTTCGCACCAGCAGGGCATAATCCCAGCCGGGACTCCCGACCGGTCTCCCGGAATGTGAGCTAGTGTAGGACGTGCCTGTGTAAGTAAGGGATGAAGATAAGACAAGAAAGAGAAAGGAAAGATCGCGAGCGGCCCGTGGCTCGTTTCTTAGGATACTGCTCTTGCATTCGCCTGGTATTAATCGGATAAACCACGCAAAACTACCGATCACAGCAGACGGCCACTAGAATTATCATCCAGAGAGCGGATGAATCAGACCTATCTGTGCAGCTGGTTCGATTAGATTAGATTAGATTTTTCGTGTTTGCGGGCGCGTCAACTGCTTTTGTCATTAGTCCCGTTACTGTAGGGCATGTTTTTCTCGGGAGATGGCGGTGATCTTCCTCCGCTGGATGGCGAGATCCGGCGCCGACCTACCTTCGGCTAGTGGGGTTTCCCCCTAACCAGGACTCTCCCACCTACGGGGCACCGCCCCAGCCGGGACAAGCTCGACCCCCGACCGGTCTCCCGGAATATGTGGTAGTGTAGTGCATGTTAGTGTAAGTGTGTGTGTAAGGGGAGAGGATAGGAAGAGGAAGGACAGATCGCTCGCGGTCCGTGGCCCGTTTGGTAAGGTCCTGCTCCTGCAATCGCCTGGTATTGATCGGAGAAACCACGGAAAACTACCGATCAGAGCAGCCGGCCGCTAGAATTCTCCTGCAGACAGCGACTGAATTCGACCTAGCTAAAAAGCCTGTCGAAAATCCTGCCGCCGTGGGGAGTGTAACCTAGGACCTCCCGGTGAGAGGCGCGGCAGTGACATCAGTTGATACACTGAGCTACCGCTCCCGGTAGTTGGTTTGAAATCCGTGCCGCCGTCGGGACTCGAACCTAAAACATCCCGGTCAGAGGCACTGCAATGACATCAGTCGATGCTCTGAGCCACCTCTCCCTGTAGTTGCATTCAGAAGCGTGTGCTGTGACAGGGGACGATGGAGAATACTGGAATAAAGAAGAAAACAGTGGTCCGGGAGGAGCAGCGCGGAGAGATGGAGGGGCGGTGGAGGCGCCGGCAGAAGGCGCGTCCGGCATTCCAATGGAATCCAATTTTTCACTCCATTCACCTCAGCGTTTTCAGCGGCGGCCCCGCGCGCGCTCCGCCGCCATCCGTCATGGCGCCGAGCACGAGGGGCGCGGGTCACGTGGGAGAAGCCCTCCCCCCGCCTCCCCCGCCAAGAGCCCTACCTCCCTTGCAATTACTCTGGCAGTCAAACTCATCGGGCGTCATTGCCTTCCTTTCCGATGCCAACTTCTGTAATGTTGCCTACAGAGTATTTTACTCGAATGATTTGCCGATAAGGTATACAATTCTGAGAACCTATGTAATGGGAAGAAGACAAATAGACTGGTATTTTTTGCATGAATAAAACGTGAAATGAAGCTTCTAAAAAAATAAGACATTGTAATCGCGAAATCTCACTGGCTTCATTTCAAACTTCAGTAATTTCTGTTTAAAATATTAATACCTCTATGTAAGACCGAAACACGTAGAAACGAGCTACTGATTCAACTAGATCTTTCGTGTGTTTCCGAGATTAAAATCGCTACATCTGCCCAGTTACTGTTCTTCAAACACTTGTGCATTTTTTCAATATAACGGTAATGTGGTACGTGATAGAGCTCACTGGATTAAAAATAAGGACATATTTCAAATAGTAAACATTATTTGTTTTGATTTTCCAAATTTTGAGAAATTTAATGGTTTGTTTTTTCGCGGTTCAAACTTCAGTAATTCCACATAAAATTTGATATCAGTTAAATTTATGAAATCTATTCTCGAGGTATTCAATGTTCCCCGGCATTTCATTCCTCGCAAACACTATCATCATCCATCCGATTTTTGTTATTTCTTCGTAGTGAAAGAGTACAGCTCGTGGACTTCGAGAGGCATCGACAATCCTTTCCGTGCCTGGTTGAATGGCTGATCGTACGGGGCGGGGCGGGCACATCGGATCGCGGGGACTCCCGGGGGCACCTCCCCTTCCTGGAGGCGACCGGGGGCGATTGCACGACGGGAGGAGCCTACCTCAGGAACCCCACTGTAACGCTATTCCCCACGGGAAACAGACTACGCCCTTGCCCTGGCGCTGCTCTCGCCCCGCAGCGCTTCTCGCTTCCGCCCACTACTCCGTCCCCCCGTTCTGCCCCCCCCGCGGCCCCTCGCTTCTAGCACTGCTCTCTTTTTACTGCTCTGACCCCGCTGCTAGACTTGCCCTGCCGCTGCTGTCGCCTACGACGCAACTCTGGCATCCATTTCTGCTCTCTCTCTCTCTCTTTCTTCTCCGCTGCTCTCGCCTCCACCACGGCTCTCACCTCCACTGCCACTGATCTCGCTCCTCCGTTACTCCCGCTCCATCGCTTCTCTCACTCTGCTGTTGTTCTTGCTTGTTCTCGTTCTACCGTGACTCTCGTCCCGCCGCTGCTCATCTCCGCCGTCTCGCCTCAACCACCCCTGTCGCCTCGGCTACTGCGGGGCAAGAGCAGCTGCTCTTGCCCGCCACTGCCCCTACGCCGCCGACATCACCGCCCCTCCTCCCGCCACTCCACCGCCTGTGCATCTCCGCAGCCAGATCCTGCGCTCATCCCCGCCTCAGAAACATTCATGCGTTCATAGGGTTACAGCTCTGGCAGGTGGCGTGACGTACAAACCACCATTAGCCCACTAAGTCTTAGGTGTTCACAGTGACGGTTACAAACACAGTAAAGTGCTTGCGAAGAGAGGATTGAGAAACAACAGTTGAATGCTCGGCATGTCGGTAGGTCCTTACTGAATGGGACTGTATTGCCCTGTCGATAACTCCAACAGGTACCAACTTGCCTTCGCATTTTTGCAAAAACGTATTCACACAGTAGATAACTCTTTTCTTACCTAATGCAGATCTAACTTCAGAACACGAGGAAGTAATTTTATTCATCATATATCAGTAGTACTAATAACACATCTTAATCGCGTTGTCACCGCTTCCGCTTGCTGAACGTGGTGGCTGCCAGCATCAAAATACCGTTCCCTACCGCTGCTCTTTTCACCACCAACCCCGCGTTCTCCGCTCTGATAGGTACTTCCGCCGATCATGTCTCTGTGTGTTAAAAAGGAAAAGTTGCAGACAAGGGCGGGGAAGGAAATATTGCGCGCGGTCTATGGCCGGTTTGTTAAGGAACAGCTCCGGCATTCGTCCGATATTATTCGGAGAAACCACGGGATATTACCGATCAGTGCAGCCAGGCACGGCAATTCTCCTTCAGCCAGAGGTGGCTCAGAGCATCAACGTACGTCCCTGCAGTGCCTCTGACCGGAAGGTCCTACGTTCGAGTCCCGATGGTGGTAGGGTTTGCGACACTAGCTAGAAAGCTCACCATCCTGCGGGGAACATCACCTCCGCCTCACGAGAAAAAATCATGTACTATATTTAGGGGATCAATAACCTTAGAAGTGAACACGCCTGGAAACACGAATCAATTAATCAATCCCCTCAAGCCAATGTCTGAATCCTTCTTTGCCTGTTTTAAGCTAGTCTAAAATTCAGCCAAGGTGGTGTTTCGAACCCTAGGACTCCCCTGAGTCCCTGCTGTGACAACAGTCGCTACTCTGCGCTAACTCATCCGTTCTCCACTGCTGCAACAACCACGTCTCTCGTCTGCGTCGCCGCCAGCTCCACCCCTGGGGACCACGCCCCCTCTCCGTGGCCGAAGGGGTTGCGCCCGATCGCCGGCCTGCGGCGCTGCGAGGCCCGCGGCGCGGCGGTGCGTGGCAGGAGGGGCGGGGCCGGCGAGGCGGCCCGTGGCGGGGGGGGGGGTGGCGTGTGAAGCAGCATGGCGGGAGGCGTGGCAGAGTATGGCGAGAGCTCGGCGAGGTGGTCCGTGGCAGGGCGGGGAAGGGCAAGGGGGCAAGGAGAGGGGGTGGGGGGTGGGGGGGGGGTTGGGAGGGGCGCGGGCGGGTAGGGATGGAGTGAAGTGGAGAGTGCAGGGCGAGCTTTGGATGCGGGAAGTGAAAGGGTGGAGCGTGGAGGAAGATGAGGGTGAGGCGGAGTGGGGCAGACTGGGGCGGAGCAGGGTAAAGCGTGACGTGGCGTGGAGTGGCGGGGCTAGGCGGGTAATAGCAGGGCGTGGCGGGGGGGGGGGCGGGGCGGGGCGGGGCGGGGCGGGGCGGGTGGCGGGGCGGGACGGGGCGGGCCAGGACTGGCCGGGGCGGAGAGAGCGCGGCGGCGTGGAGTGGGGTGGGGTGGTGGAGACGGGGCAGGATGGGGCGGGGTGGGGTGACGCCAGCGAGTCCACCCAACTGCCTCCCGGGTGGTGATGGCGGCCGGAGGCGCGGAGGGCCCCGAGAGGCGCCCGAGAATGATGCCCCGGGCGACGAGTTGCCTCGTCGACGGGATCCAAGGAAGTGAGATAGAGAATCCATGCGATGTGAATGAGGGTGAGATGGAGAAGCAATTCGGTTGATTCGCTGGGTGTTGAAATAAGAATTCGCTGGGTAGTGCAATAAGTGGCTAGCAGAGACTAGCTTAGAAAAAAATTGGCTACCAGAGATATATCTTTCAGTCTAGCACCTTCCTTGACTTTCACGAAGTAGTGAACTTAGTGTACTAAATGAATTATAAATATGTAGCTTTGAATAAGGATCTGAATAATAGACGGATTATGTTAGTATCCAATAATTGACGACGTATTTTAGTTATAATTCATCTTAAGACAAAACATAAATTTGCTTCTCATTAAAATTTCGGTCGGATATATGACTAACACTTTAATGAAGTTATAAAATACTTGTCCACGATAACTTTAGCATCAATTTAATTTTCTGAAATGTAACCAATAAAATAAAATAACGTGTACAAGTTATTTTATTAATTAGTGAACATGATACTACTCTTTTTCTTTTTACAAGGTAGTTTTGATTGAGTGATTGAGGCCGCGACAATGGTCATTAGTCCCGCACGTGTAGTGCACGGTTTATCGCTGGCGGTAGCAGTGATCTTCCCCCGCTAGATGGCAAGATCTGGTGCCGGCCTAAAGATCGGCTTGCGGGAATTTCCTTAACCAGGTATCTCCCACAAGCGGGAAACAGCCCCATCCGGGACAAACTAAGCTTCCAACTGGTCTTCCGGAATGTGCGGTAGTGTTGTGCATTTATACGTAAGTGTATGTAAGAAAGGGATGATGTGAGGTCCTTCTTCGGTTTGTTAGGGCACTTATCCTGTATTTGATCGCTGTTAATCGGAGAATCCAAGGAAAACTACTGATTAGAGCAACCGGCCGCTAGAATTCTCCTTCAGACAGCTGCTGAATTCGACCTTGCTACGAATCTAGTGTCGAACATCCTACCACCGACGGACTCGAACTTAGGACTTCCTGGTCGGAGGAACTGTATTAACATTAGTCGATTCCCTGAGCCACCGAAGCCGTTATTAGGTAATCTCTTTAGTAATAGTAAGAAGGATATGGCCATAAGCTGTTTATAATTTCTTTTTGGAAAACGGTTAACATTCCCAAATATTACAATATGATCTAGCATTTACTAATTACTGCCATAAAAATTAGAGGTAGACTAGCCTATATCAAAACAGAAGACTAGCATACAGCAAAGGCATTTAAGTAAACAGCACTGGGTACAACCATCTATCACTGTAAACGGGCAATATCACAAACAAAATAATGACCCGATGGTAATTTATAGCCTTTGACGCTTCTGCATAAGAAGGGTGACATAAAAATCAATTAATATAATGGAAGATAAAGCGCCATTAATTATCGGGAAGCGCCGTATCAATTCGACCTCACACCCTTTTCCAAAACCATAACGACTGAGCGCTGTGGGAGGAGTGGGGGCCACATGGAGGGGAGAAAGTAGATGAAGTGGGCGGTTATTGATGCTTCCAAAAGGGACCACCATGATACAGTGGGATAATCAAAGAAAATTAAATGTAAGATGATTGAAGGAGACGAAATTAATACGAATGTAGTTGAAAAAGAATATATAGATAGTGTCATAGGGCAAAAATAGGAAGGGGAGGCTTAAGAAAGTTGAAGTAGAAAATAAAAAGGGAAGGAACTAGTACGTCAGGGAATGTTTTTGAAGTAGGATTGTAAACGAAGTAATTCAGCAAGGAAAGGAGAAAACCTTTAAACTGATGGTATCACAACAGCACGTACTTTCTCGCAATATTTGTAACTGTTACGGAAAATGCTTTGAACAAATTTGAATACTTGCATTTGTAATTTTGAAAATTTAGAAATTTTAAGTGACATTACTTCAAAACTATATTTTGATGAAAATATTTCATTGAGAAAAATTTTCAACTACAATAATTTGTGGTTGTAAAAACGCGAAAAACTTTTGCAACTTTCAAAAATTCAGAGTTTAAAAAATAGGACCTGTTCGATTTTGATAGGTGTGCTTCTCTATCTGTACTCATTTTACTCGTACATCATATTATAACACACTTCATTTTCATACTCTTATTATTCTAATCGCGAAAAATGTAAGCAAAATAATTGGAATTATTCTTCAAAACGTTTTCAAGTTAAACATCACCAAAAACAAAATATCCGTGTTAAAATTGCAAGGCCTCAAGTGAAAACAAATTTTCGGAAATACCAGTGTTGGGAAAATTTTTTGAACGATGTAAGGGTCAGTGTTGTTCTCATTGAGAGAAACTTGTATTATAACTATCAATATGTTAGAGAAAGTAAATTACTACGTATATGAGCAAATTCTATAAAAGTTTTTGGTTTGAGGGACCTACAATACGAATTTTACATCGAAAATTGCCTCTGTTCGCTGCAGCATAACATTTTTCTTTATTTGCATATTTCTCTAAACTTTATCTTTACTACGTAAGTACGTTGTGGTGAAGAAGTAAAACATGAAGGACTATGAAAATGAAGTGTAAGTCTTTACCCACACATTTGCATCGTCCTAATTGTTTTTACTTTTTGGATGAGTGACTAAATCAGGTGGATAAGCGTAACAGACCAAATTAAAAGGATTGACTTATTGTCTTGTGCCTGAGAAAATCAACACTGGATCTTCCATATAGCCATGACAGTAATATTAACAATAATAAATTTAAAACTACACTTAAAGAATTTTCCTCACTTGTGAGGCAGATGACCTGCCAACACTCCCAGAGCTATCATAATTGTCAAAAATTGAAAACACATTTTTATCTTTAAAGATTTAGGAATTCAATTTGTAAGTCCCATAACTGTGAACATCTTTCATCTAGTAGAAAAAAAACTTATTTAGAAAACCATATGTAAACTCATATAATCATGTATTTAACATTGAACTTATAAACGCGTCGAAGTTTCGTAAATCTAACTTAGAAACATAGACATTCCTGGTCACAAGAATTAACTGTATACAGTGCAAGTTAAATAAAACCTTTTAAAAGTGGAAAATAACATTACATTCTCAAGTTACAAAAGAAAAAAACATACAACTAAAACACTTTGATAAAATTTGTAACAAATTGTAAAATCTTGTAAAATTTGTAATCGACAATGATAATTAATTAATTAATTGAAGATTGAAAGAGCAATACACAAACAAACAATTTCGATATTTCTCTTGTTCATGGTGAGACACAAAACATCAATGCCACCTGAACGCAGCTTATTGCAGGTGGTGAGTCAGACACATCTACTGGGTGGCTCATCGGGAAGGAAGCTCCATTTGAACATTATTTTAATGTAGCATAAAAAACTTTTGTTGTTTGTATGCATTGACAAGAAGTGGTTTTCTGTATATGGCTTGTTAATAATATTATCCATATTCTCGAAAAATGTTTTCGAAAAGAATTTTCCTTTGTTTAGGTACATTAATGCCATTACGACTAGAAACATTTTTAATGTCAGCCTTGTTGGCACTTTTTATGACCAAGGAATACAAAATATATACGTTGTGATAAAATCACGGGAAGATATTAAAAAAATGCGGCAAGAATTCAGAACCCTGAGGCACCTCTGAAACATCAAAACACAAAAAAACCAAGTTCGACATTTTTCACACGCAAACCAAGGGTCGCAAGGTTAATGAGCGAGCCACAAAACACCAATACCATCTAACCCCACGCATCCTACACCGCGTGGAGTGGCAACCCACACCTCCACCGCCCTGCCGGGGTGACACATCGGGGAGAGAACCCACACCGAGGGAGAAAGCGACGTTCGGAGAGGGAGGCGCGTGATATGTCCGCTGCTGAGCGCGTATGCAGATTTTTGGAAATTTTTCATTTTTAATCGCGCTCGCGATGATAAATTTACAAACAAACGAAGCCGAGGACAAATTTGCTGGTGGCAGAGCGAGCGGGGTTCGCCCGCGTTCAGTCGAAACGCGGACGCGTTCACGGGATGCCGATACCATCTACAGAGCCCGCGCTGGCCGACCGCCACCTATCTATTATGACACATTGTTAAAATTTCTATCAAACATTTTGTATTATCTCTGCGTAAATAAATGAATGATTGGGCGCGCTGCCTGGGCGGGCGGGGCCGGCCGGGCACAACGAACCGCGAGGACCTCCCCTACCGGCGCCCATTTGCATGAAAATTGCGGGACGTGGTTGCGGGCGAACGGCCGGCCCACGAGAGGCGTGTGTTTTATTGAATGCCTGGGTTTGAGAAGCGATGCAGGAGGCTGAGGAAGTTTGTCCAATACAGGAGGCCGTACCAATTGTTGGTTGATTGTGATGATGGTGATGTGATCGTGAATCGTTGTGAAATGAAACGACTAATAATCCATTGCAGAAATGTAGCTAAGAGGTAAGCAAATTTGACAGGTTCTTAGCCATCTGTGGATAGGAAATTTCAAAAATTAAATGATGTTAGTTCATAGATATCAACATATAATTTCGTATTAATTTTTTTTAATTCAAAAGGTTACAGATTAATTTTGATTTCATGTGTTGCACACAAGTGAGTACAATTGTAATAAAACTTTACGATACATATATAGTACAACATTTTATCCACTTTGTAAAAATTTAATCTGAAGTTTCGTACAAAATGTTCTTTTAGTCCTCGTGATTTTTTTTTCTGTGAGGGACGACACTGTTCTCAACACGTAGAACAGGGGAAATTGTATAATAAATAAAAACTGTGTTATTTTCAAAATGAGTGACAGCTGATTCATGTATCGAAGTAGTAGGAGACGCTGCTTTACGAATATGAATTTTAGAAAAATCAAGAAAATTATATGACGTAAGCGTGATATATTTAAAAGTTTGGAATATAAAGAAACCTATTATTCCATTTCGGAAAAATACTAGGGCTTACGGGGTATCATTTAGGGTAGGGAAAGAAGAAGCTAGTATCTTTGGACCGATTTGTTTAATGTTAATGGGTACAATTTCAATGAATTATAATACTGATACTAAGTTTACGCAGATTTTAGCGTTTCTTAAGAGGAAAGTAATGGTTAAGGAGAAATGAAGTTTAGAAGATTTTCAAAAGAAGGAATACATACATTTTTAGTAGAGGCAGATGATGAGATTTATTTATGATGGTGACATTAATAACTGTAATTTTTTTAGCTTACCGTAGAGAAGAAAATACAAACAAACAAACAGGTAGGGCCTACATACATAACATACAAATAGACTACTCGTACGCCATGACTTCAGCACACTAGTGGCGTCATGAAGTAATGCGGTTGAGAACTTCATTGCAAAACTAAGCACATCAGAAAGTTTGACTTCATGAAACCAAAGTGGATTTATTAACGTTACCACAATCTGATATTCCTGGAAACTCCCTAAATATCACAACTACGAAATACGATATAAGTGAATTACAAACGTTTATTGTCATAGTAAATTGGCTAAGTAAAATTCCATTCAATTATGAATTACGAATTGTGGGAATGCTGAAGAGGTGGTGTTGACGTAATTACATGATGAAATAATTGAAATCATGTCCGTCAACTTAATGCATATATTTAGAGAGCCGGCTTTCGATGGCTATGCCATCATTATCAGTCTCGCAATGTGTGGCAAAAGATGGGAGACTGGCACAGGGCCTCGGACCCAGTTTGTAATTTCTAACAGCATATTTACTTATTGTTCTTGTCTTGAACAGATTGTAAATTTACAGATTTAAATAATGAAAAAAAAACCTCTAAAATGGTGACATTTGGGGTGGTCCGCCGCTCCCCCTTCCCCAACTACGCTACTGCGCACGCGCACTCCTTTGCAGGACGTGTGAGCCGAGTGAACTTGACGGCACCTCGCGGAGACCGTTTGACGCTACGGGGCTTGGGGTGTCCCACCGCGGCGTCCCCGAGGCAAGACAAATCGGCGGGGATCCGTCTGTGTAATGACGCCTCGCCGCCATCACCGCCACCGTCGCTGCCACCGCCGCCGGCGTTCGGGTTCGGTGGGAAACCCGCGGGCAGTACCCCTAGAAGGAGAAACAGCCGCAGGGATGTTTGTTGCACCGGTGACAGCAACAGCGCAGTTATGACGTTTCGCCAGTTTGTACCTTTTTGAAATACTGTTGTTACATTGGCATAACACAACGAAGAAAACGTACGAAAACAATTCTTAACGGACGGAATACGGTAAATGTTTTACAGTTTGCTGCCCGTTAGTAACAATGGAAACAAATGAGTTGTAGCTAAAGAAGGCGGATAAGTATTCCTATTCCAAGAAAAGATATTTCTTATTTACATGACTCTTTTTATACATTGTTTTACAAGAAGCATAAATATAGATGGTTTTACGAGAAGTGTTGAACGACATTGGACCGGTAACACAAATAAGATGCTCGGTTCGTTATAAACCTCGGCCGTTGCTTTAAAAACTTCAACCACGTCTTTTATTCGTTGTTTTTCAGCTTAATAACTACATTACCATTCTTAATTGTCACGATGCCGTTTTACCCATCCTTTTATATACAATACGTTAAGGAAATATTACTGTACTATTTGAAAGAAATCGTCGGCACAAAAATCTGTAAATTAGCTGCTTCTGGTTAGAGGAATCCATCCCCTGCCCCACAGTTGTCCATCAAACAATTTGAAGAAGAACCAACTTCAGTTCGCTTATTATGATATAGGGAAAAAAACAGGCGCACATGTAACTCTTATCACGCGTTACTCTGCTACTCCATTGGTCACTGGTCACTGTATATATTGTTTCTGTCGAAATATACAAAATAGTATTTTTGCACTTCCTCTTATATTTAGTGAGAGTTCCCTATCCTCATAAATTGCCAGACACATTTAAAGTTGGGTTCCAGCACGACGCTTTTTTCACCTTTAAAACAATAATTTACAAAGTGCGGAATGTTCGCACAGATCCAACTAGTATTTTTAAAATAACATTTTCAACTATAGAAAAATATTTGTTAAAAATATTATAACAGAACTAAGTTAAAAATAAATTCGCTCTTCTGGACAACAGATTAATTTTACTCATTCCTCTTTATTTATTCAATATTGTTACGTAAATGAGGATCAGTTTTTCAAAGAGATCAGCCGGATAACTAATTCCAATGATATGAATGAAGTATATGTTATTATTTCAATACTTTCTCTTTCTTTTCTTCTCCTTTTTCTTTTTCTTGCCTTTCTACACTTCCCGCTACAATCAGGAACTGGGCTTCACGCGAAAAGTTCTTTCGGTTCTTGGTGATCCAACACCTGAACAATTGAATGCTGGAGAATTATTTCTAGAAACAACTGCAGCAAAAATAACAAAAGAATAGTATACTAAAGAGCCGGTGGTTGAACGAGGTGTTTTCATTGCGCGTCCGCCACTTCGCGATTATGCCCATTGCAGCTGATTGTGAAGACGTCTGATATCTACCGAGCTACCAGATATCGCATTCAAAAAACGAATCTGTAAACTTTTCGTTTGTAAACCACACGATGTAAAATTGGCAACACTCGCTATAAGCTTGGGTTGTTTGTGTTTCACAAGAGGTAATCGATCTACCTAGTTCCCTGTTCTAATTTAGTAAGAAGTTTACAGAGGAAACTTTTATGAATTTATTTTCAGAATAGGCAGCCTAAAATGAGTAATTCAATAGCATAAAATGGAAAATGATTTCCAAACTGTAGAATTGTAATTTCTATTGTAGCCCATTCCTAGTCTATATAAACTTGAACTAAAATCCCTGATTTGGTGTTAGTCAATCTCAGTTTGAGGCCTCATTTGAACCTTTTGAACCGGGACCTTCGAGAATCAGCTACGCCACTGCGCAGTGGGTCAAGTGTTCTCTTCATGTCGGGCAATAAAATCATGTTTTGTTTAATTGTTCACATCAATAACCAGAACTAACCGGAAGTCTAAGGGAATTGGACACACATTAATGTGTATTGGAATTTTCTAATATATCGCGAGATTTTGCGAGTATCGGAGCGTGATCTGAGTGCATTTAATATATAGTGCGAACCTTCTATAAAAGTGACAGCATTGAAATGAAAGAAAATCCTCAAGACTAACTGGTAAAAGAGACAATTCTATGCGCAAAGTTACGAACGATAATTCATTGAATATTTTCATGTGTACGCGGAAGTTGTAGTTACAGAAAAGAGAAAAAATAATTTATGGGTGACACTTGTTAAGTTCCGTAGAGGTTATCTTGCAAGATTATAGCAGAAGCACGCTAGAACCGAAGAGATTTGAAATGAAACAGAAAAAAAAAAACCATTTAGGAGATTTTACGATAGCACCAGAAACTGTTGGTGAAATCCGGAATAACGCGAATATTCTATAAAAAGTCCATTGGGAAAACATGTAACAGTACAAGCTCATGTAACAGTACAAGGAACATGACAAATTTCTAATAAAACGTCAATGTTAACAAACCAATAGTTTACAATATATAGTTTCACGCTCTGAAGACAATCGTATGATTGTTTCGTTCCAATGATGATTAGTTTGATTGAAATGGATACAAAATGGAAAATATGTCTTGCAGATTCATTTTGTATGTGAAAAAATATAAAAGTAATTTTACTTCAAGCACATTTGACTTATCAAACCACAAACATGAAAGTGCTAAATATGAAATTTGTGAGAAAGTTTCACAGAAAATTGATGATGAGTACCGAGAGAAAAACTCAATTTAAAAAGATGGATTCCAAAATACAAAAAATTATCGATGGACAGTTCAAACATTCTCTGTTTGCAGCCTTACACAATAATAGATAAAACGATAGATAAATCGATAGTATGGATTACGCATTTGGCAGTTTCTGCTACCAATCAATGCGCTTGAATCATGCAAATTGGACAACCAAAAAAAGAACAACGAATTTTGACGAAAGAAACGAATCACCCCGTCTCGTTACGTCCGTGGAAGTCAATTACGCCAAGGCTGTTGGTTTAAGCAGTCGCGCGGCCGCTAAGCCGTCTTCGGCGGCGAAAGTGATTGCGTCGAGTCTGTTTGTTTAGGCAGGACCTCCCGGGGGCAGCGACAGGGGGAGGGGGATGAGGGTTTGGGGCGGGGCGCTTCTTGCTGCTGAGAACAGATGAGGCACGCGCGGCATGCGATCAATCCCTCCGCTAACGGCCTTTCCAATAGCCTCAGCCACCCACTGCACTCGCTAGCAATAGGAGGCCAACATACCTGGCCTGCTGGTCAACTAATCGCTTCGGAAGTGTAGGATTAGCTCGGGCTCTGTCGGGAGCGCCTCTATCCAGCGTAATGAAACTGTGAAAGTCAGCACACAACGAACAAAAGTTAGTCAAGTGAGACATAGATACTACTCGCGCAACTTTTCTTGAACGATAGATTGAAGAAATGCGGGCGGAGTGGGGGTATAAGTTACAAAGTCGGCCACTAGAGTATTTACAGTAATGTCAACCTCTGGAAAATCAAAGTCAAACCTGCTACTGTGCGACCAGGTCATCGCTGTGAGTAGGCAACAGCAGTGACACGAGATAGGACATTTAGGTGCCTCCCTTAAAGGACCTGGACCTGCCTCAGCCATTCATTTGGATAACGGTAATAAGTCTGAACAAAAGTTATCCACTATGAAAGCAACTAGCGTTGACTGTCTTCTATTTCGAGCCAATGAAGTTTCAATGCTTGGAATGTTATTATCAGTGCTCGCTGCGAGCTTTGCCTTCAACTGTTTATTGCTCAAGGGAGGGAAGCAAGGTCATCGTTCAAGAAAAGGTACGCAAGTAGTACATACATATATACTCGTTATAATACAAACATTCATACGTACTACACACATGCATATATAATACACTCTTAAAAGTAACTTCATTCAACTCTGATAAAACAATGTATTGGTCATGAAACACTAATAATGAATTCACATCTATGGTATCTATTGCACAGGGTATAAAATTAAGAAAACTGAAGAAATAAAAGATTTAGGGGTAAAAATAGTGAGGAGGGGCTTCATGACACAGAGATTTTGGGAACGCATTAAACAAGGCAGAAAACTCAGCGGTTGCCAGAATTTTACTCCATGGGACAAGAATATAAATAAAAGAACAAAAATGATGCCATATAGAGTAATAATCCAAAGTGTTGTACTACATGTGCTGAGATATGGAAACCCTCAGAACAAAGGGAAACAAAGTTGAGGATCATGGAAATGGATTTTCTTTGCAGATCCGCTGGCATCTCAAGAAAGAGAAAATACGAAAGGAAAGAATTAAAGAGATTATGGACCTGAAGCAGGATATACTGCACGAAATTGAAAGGAAACAACTGTTATTGTTTGGACACGTGCAACACGGGCAGAGCAATAGACATCCAAGGAAGCTTTTTGATTGGCAGCCGCAAGAAAGAAGGAAAAGAGGCCGACCGCCACCTGGTTGGAGAAACAACGCACAGAAGACAATGGCTGAATGGCAGATACCTCCTGGAACATGCATTAATAGAGTGGATGAAGAAGTTGGTCACCGTAAAATCCATCTAAGGGTCAACCAAACGGCTAAGAGGAAGAAGAAGAAAATAACTTCATTTTGCATTAATACAATATCTATGAAGAGGTCACCTAGCAATTGACGAAATGTACTCAATGTTAAAATAAAAAATACCCGATTCATGAGGTAATCCGTGATTAACTGATTCCCAAGGTCCTTCCCTTATAAAAATAAAAGCTATCACCAGATTAATCTGCGAAAATCAAATAATATGTGAAAATTGTTTAATTCCATTTATTGTTCAATACACACGAAAGGCAGGATATTTCAGCTAGTACACAGTGCATGTGGAACTGCTTCTCGAACTCGCGTCTAAAACAAGGACTTTGAGATAGTGATTCATTCAATAGTTCCCTTATCGTTAGTCAGTTTGTTCATTCACTCATTCATTCATTATTCAGTCAGTCATTCAGAAAAATCATTCAGTTGCTCACTCATAAAATCGTCCAATCATTCTAGTATTTCATGTAGCAATTAAGTCAGCTACTCAATGAGTCAGAAAATCATTCAGTCATCCAATCGTCCTGTATTTTACTTTAGGTTCCCGCAATGTCAAAACATTTACATTTAGGTCATTATCATTTTATTTTCGGTGTCTCTTTTCTCTCGAGACACATTCCGCGTGGCTGAGCGCGCGGAGCCGCGGGCTGAGCGAGCCCCCGAGGGCGTGGCCAGGACCTCCACTGCCGTCCCCGCCACTCCTGGCCCACCCCTGACACCGTCCCGCCCGCAGCTCCGTCACCATCGCCCCTCCATCGCTCCCCGCCCGCCGCCTCCCGTCCCCGTCGCCTCCAGTCCCCGGGCGTCCCAGGCGTCCCCGTAGCCTTCTCTGCCCCGCCCCATTGCCCCCGCGGCTCCCGCCACTCCTGACCCACCCCTGACGCAGTCCTTGGAGACTTCCCGCCGTCCCCACCAATCCCGCCAATCTCTTCACACCCACCACCGCCTCTGACATTGCCCCACCCTTGCAGCGCCTTCCCACCGTCCCCGCCCTCCCCGCTGCTCTCCTCACACCCACCGCCACCTCTGACACCGCCCCGCCCCCGCTGCTCCCGTCACCCTCGCCGCCCCATCGCTCCCCGTCCCTCTCACCCCCACCATCACCCTACCTCCGACACCGGCCCTGCAACAGTCCCGCGCGGCCCGCCTCCACCGCCACCGCCGCCGCCGGGGGCAGCAGCGACGCGGCGTCGCGGGCGCCTCCGCCTCTGAGTGACAGTTGACAAATCCGACGGCAGCAGCGCGCTTCGCGGCTGATCGCTGCGCCTCTTATCTCGCGTATGAGCGGACGTGTCACCGTGAGCGATGCTTCGCAATTTGTCAGGCGGCGGCGGCGGGCGAGGCGGCGCGGGCGACGCGGGCGTCGTGCGTGGCGGCGCGGGAGGGGCCGGCGGGGGGGGGTAATGACGCCTCATCCATCCCCTGGGTGCGGTAGCGGGAGCGTCGCGGGAGGTGGGGGAGACGGCGGCCGCCGCGTCCGTGGCTCCGCGAATGGTGGTAATGTGCGATGGAGACGGTGTGATGCTGGTGCTCGTCCCAACGATTTAGTTCTGGCTGTTGCTATTGCGTGGTGGTCGGCGGTGTAGAGATGAGAGAGGAACTGCAAATGGTAGCACTATGGCACTATATTGTAGTTGAGGGTCGCTGAGAGGGACGTCAGATGCGAGGCTGCAAGACATACGGAATGTCCAAGTCATGGAGATATAATATGCATGGTATGCACAGAACGGAACTGTTTTAGATCGGTTAGATAAATTGGCATCTGGTAACGATCATCCGTTCGGCATAGAGATAGTGGAGAGACCGTCCTGCACCACCTAAATGGGGACTCCTAGCCAATGGAAACTGTACTGTTAGGTTTAAACCAGCACTGACACTTGTAGCAGAAATTACATCGATACCAACTGGTTAATTCAAACTCGATACTTATTTTCGTTCAACAGTACAAGCTCCATTTACAAATAAACCTTGTATATGGTCCTCGAACTGCCCATGATAGAGGTTTTGAAACCTACACTGCATTGCGTGCTTTGAATCCCCGATTTGTTGGTATTTTAGGAGTGGAATCGCCAAAAACCCTGTACATTTTAATGGTATCCTCCAACGTCAAGTGTGGGAAACCCTGCCATTCTATTTCGTGATAGTTGTGAAAGCCATATTGATCAGAGTGCAATGGAGAATGAAAGGAGGTCAGTTGATCATATATGCTGATCTCTTACCACCTAATGTTGTGATACGTCGTAACACACAAAACAGCTGATGCAAAATTTTTCCACAGCCCTACCAACAGCCAGATTCCTACCGATCATCTCAGCCACAATCTCCGCTTCTACAGTCAACGCCGTTTGCCCCGCCATCATTACCAAATCTTTTCGTTCCGCCTCCACAGCCGCCCCTTCTCCCCTCCTTTTTTCCCCCCCCCCCCCCCCCCTCACTACCTCCGCCGCCAATGCCGCCATCGCCACCACCACTGTCGCTACCATTGACGCCACCGTCACCACCGCCCATTCCGCCGTCATCGCTGCCACCGTTGCCGCTTCCATTGCAACCGCCACCACCACCACCTCTACTGTCACCGCCCTCGCCAGCCCCCTCCGTCACTACCGCCGCCGCCAACGCCACCACGCCGTCACCAGCATCGCCGCCACGCCGCCACCACCGTCGCCGTCATCGCTGCCACCGCGCTGCCACCGTCGCCGCCTGCGTTGCTACCGCCCCCACAGCCACCGCTGGCAGTCGCAGCCCTTCCCCTTCCACCGCGGTCGCGAGGGCAACAGCATCGTTCACGTCCACGTCCCCGCCGCCGCCTCCGCAACACGGCAGCTTTTCACTTGTTTTAGAGGCGAGCGCGGCCATTCGTCTGCGGCAAGATACGAGCGCGCTCCGTCTCCCGGCCCCAGCCCCTCCCTCCCTTCCCCGCCGCCATTTGTCATCTCGCGCCGCGGTCCCGCCACGCCACCCTCCGCACCCCCCGCCGCGCCGCGCCCCGCCCCGCCGGCCCCGCGCCCCGCGCCGCGTTTATTAATACTTTCAATTGCCATTCAGCGTGCGGCGTTATTTATCAGGCGCATCGGATAAAAATTGGAGGTGGGGCGCGGCAGGGTGGAGATGCGGGCGAGGGTGAGGGTGGGAGAGGGAACGAGAGCTATGGTGGGGTGAGAACGACGGAGTGAGCTAAAACGTTGGTGGACGCGCAGGCGGGGACTTCTGTCGTGGAAGCGGTAGCATTGGGCTGAATGATTGATTGATTATTTCGCGTTTCGGGGCGAGTCATCTTATATGTTCATTAGTCCTATATGGTTAGTGTATTTCTGTTTCCACGGGAGGTGGCGGTGATCTTGCTCAGAGGAATGGTGAGATCCGGTGCCGACCTACACGTCGGGGTTTTCCCGCGTCAGGAATCTCTCACCAGCGCGGCATCTCCTCAGCCGGGTGCTGTAGTGATGCGTATGTAGTGCAAGTGTGTAAGGGGTGAGAATAGGCTGAGGAAGAAAGATCTCGCGGGATCTATGGTTCATTTGTGAGGGGACAGCTTGAGCTTGCAACTGATACTGGTTTTAAGAACAAAGGAAAAATACTTTTCAGGGCAGCCGGCCCCTAGTATTCTCTTGCAGACAGCGCCTAAATTCGACCAGCTAGATAGCTAGTGTCGAAAATCCTGTCTGCGAAGGGACTCGAACCCAGTGGCATCATTTAATACTCTGTGTCACCTAAGCCGATCGCGGTGTCACTGGTGGTACATTATGAAGTGATGACGGTAGTTACAGTGGTGACGGAGTGACGGACTGTCTTGTCTTTGATGAGTTTCGATATACATGTGTGTGTGCATACATTTGAACATATTTTTTTTAAATTTAATAATTGATCTTACATAGAGAGGATATTTTTATTAAAGTTTATCCCCCCATCAAATTTTTTCAAATGCTAATAAATTTCTTAAAATTTAGTGAGTACATATTTTCAAATTTTGAATAACAAAATAAGTTTTTCATATAAGCAGAGATATTGTAGAATTCTGATTGGATTTGTTGACGTTCTTATAAGAAGAAATAAGAAGTCATCTTCGTCAACATATCAGCTTTATTAAGATAGCCGGCTTTCGACGGCTTTGCCGTCATCGTCAGTCTCGCTGCTGTCGGCAAAGTCGAGCGACTTTGCCGACAGCAGCGAGACTGACGATGACGCAAAGCCGTCGAAAGCCTATCTTAATAAAGCTGATATGTTGACGAGATGACTTTTTATTCTTCTTAACGAGATAGATAAACTAATTAAATTTGGTCTGAAAATTTAGGTCGCTTATGCTTTAAAGACACATGATCTTCTTGAGAGAAGTAAATATACATTAAAAACGTAATGTGATATTTAATAATTACTCATTTCATTACAAGTAAAAGAAAATTTAACTAGCATGTCAAAGAAATTCCGAAACTAATGAAAATATACGAATAATAATGTGTTGTATTGTAAATACACATATTGTAAATAGTTTTGCTTATAAGAAGTGACATCCAATGACGGGTACTTACTTATAACCGATTTATTTTACATAAAATACATAATAAACAGCATTTTTATTATTTATATTATAAACGTATTATGCTATGTATTGTAAACGATTCAATCGGTTCGATTGCTAGAAGTCAGTTATCTTCAGGTAAAAATGAGATGAACTGTTAGAAATTCATATCGAAACACCAGACGCCTCCAATATATCCAAGTCGTCAGTCAGCTTATCAGTTTAACCAGTCAGCTTTCCATAACGTTTGATTTTTTGATATATATAATTGGCATTAGTCTAATGATTACCTAAAATCAAATTCTACGAGTCGAGATATTGCAACTCCTGCAAATACGTTAATATGAAAATATGTTTAACGCATACATGTAAATAATTTGTAATGAAAATTGATTACGTATTATATGTCTATTCTTGATTGTTTATTCTTACAAAAAATTTAACAGTGCAGAGGGTCAAATTGCAGGCCATGTTAATTTATTCATTGACAATATATGCACTGAAAATCAATTTTAAGACGAAATATTATATTCCTGAAGTTCTCCCAAAAACCTCTCCTCATTCAAATGTAACATACTGAAAATGTTCGATTACATTACAACTACTTGGATTTTTTAAATGAATTCACAGTTGTGAGGATAATACACAAAAGCTAAAATATGGCACTCACGTATTGTTTCAGGGTTTATTAAAAATCTGCTTTAAAGGGAAATTAATTTAATTCATAGCTACGAAACATATCTGGCTTAAATAAATCGTGAAATAATACTCCTTTGAAGAAGCAGATAATAACTACAGCCTCACCATTCAGTACGATAAAGCGTAGGGTACTTTACTGAAATTTATTAGCAAATTTCAGAGCAAATAATATCAGTGGATAATGAAACACCCAAAGTACTTCAGGTAAACAATAACAGTTTCTCACCTGCCAGATAATTGCTCTCTACTTCATCAATGCCCCAACAACGTAGGCCGTTCATGTTTCCAGACCTATATTCCTCGGCCCATTAAACACAACCGTGCACTTCCCCTGGTAGATTTGAGCTATTAGAAACAGTTTTTCCCCAAACCGACTGCGAGGCGGAGAAAAAAAGCACGCATTTTATTTCGACGCCGATAGATCGACCAGGAGATAGTCGAGCGAGGTCTATCCGAGACACAATCGACTAACTCCTCCTGTACTAATAACCTTCTTCCTTCGACCGGGCATCGCGTGGCAGCATCTCCACATCCTGGCCATATTGGCGCACGACTTCGACACAAATATCTCCGTCTGGCGGATCGATGTTCTTTTTTTTATCTTCCTTTCTCGCGCCCAACGACTTTTCCTGCGACCGTTTCCTATCTTTTGTCACGGTGCGCAGCGCAGCACAGTGGTTCGAAAAAGGCCACAATGAGCGCCGAACGAATCAAACAAATTTTACGGGTAAAGGCTGTTCCACACAAACGGGTATTCGGCAAGTAGCGAACGACCGCTCGCCGAATGCCGATTAGTTTGAGTGGGGTCTGCTATTTGCGACACGACATTCAGTGTTCCCTTAAGGCGGCTCCACACATTCGTTGTTCGGCGAGTAGCGAACAACCGCTCGCCGAATCCTGAGTAGTGTGGATGAGTTATTCGTTGTTCGGCGAGTAGCGACACCGCTCGCCGAATCCTGAGTAGTTGGATGAGTTCTTGCTATTTGCTGAGCGACGAACATTCAGTGTTCGCCTTAAGGCGTCTCCACACATTCGTTGTTCGGCGAGTAGCGAACAACCGCTCGCCGAATCCGAGTAGTGTGGATGAGTTGCTTGCTATTTGCCGAGCGACGAACTTCTTCCTTAAGGCCACACGTTATTTGCCGAGTGACGAACATTTGGTTCTCGCCCTCCCCACCGCGTGTTGGTCTTTGGGACCCATCAAAGGAAGCGAACGTTCGCCGAGCGCATCAGCTGCTCGAGATTGGAGCTTGCTCCTCGACGAATGCCGAATGAGTGTAGCCCTCTTCATGTAACGGTCATAGAGGATCCATTTTCCGTCGCATTGCCGTTCGCAGGAACACGGTACAACCGAATGTTTGAGCTATTAATTAGAGACCAGGCTTGGTTGACCTGTGGTATTGGCGAACACGATCGACCTACCAGGTCGGCAGAACAGTATTAAATGAACTTAAATTATTCGGCCAATCTATTCAAATAAGATTGTGTCAAAAAGGATGAAATATTTTGTGTGTTATAGGAAGCACTTCTAACAATGATAGATATCTTAAATCCATTTGGATATCCAATAATGAATATCTTTTCCGAAAATTGACAGCAAAAGATATCTCTTGCCCTTCTACTCCACCAAGTGAAACATTTTGAGAAACCTCTCTTTTCTTCGCGACAGTGAGAATATGAGTTCCGGAAAACGCAAGCAATTAATGAAACTTGACCAGATGATAATCACTAGAAGAAAAATAAAGCAAATAAGTTTGAACAAAATATAATAAGTTCAAGACCCATGAGTAAAGCGGACTAACTACGAACTAACAAGAAGTTTGAACAAATTATGATACTTCTATTCAATAGGACATCCGATTACCCGTGGAGGAAGAGAAGAAAGTTAGAATTCCAGACAAAAATTCAGAATGTAGAGCAAAGGCAGAAAATGCCAAAGAGAAGATGTGACAGACCTAAGAATACTATTATTACGACCAGATGTAGCATTAGGTGGGGAAGAGAATGAAGAGAAATGATGGGAAAGAAAAATAGGAAAAAGAAGAGAAACAAATTAGATGAGAAAAGGAGGAGAAGGTAAAGAATAGAGAAAACGAGGAGGTAAAAAAAATCAGAAAAAGAAGAAAGGGTAAAAACGAAGAGGATTCAGAAACTTAGACAAGAAGGAGAATCAAGAAAATTCATTTTACTCTTTGAAGTCGTAGGCTTCCGCGGCCAGAGTCATGTAAATTATCTTGGCTGTCAGGTGACGCCGCGTCGAAGGCTGTGTTGCCGACGTTTCGACCATTTTGTCGTGGTCTTCCTCAGGGCTGTTGTGTTGACCCAGTTCTTCAGTCTGGCGGCGGCGGGGGGGGGGGGGGGGACCCGCCACAAGCTTCGGAAAGGCCTCTTCCCGCGGTGCGAAAACGCGGCTCTGATGGGGGGGGGGGGGGGGGGGGAAAATCAAGGCCGAAGGGGCGGCGAGGCGCTGCTCCGGGGGTGGCGATCAGGGGCTCCAGGGAGCGCACCTGCCGTGCGCATGACAGCCGGTGGCGCGCAGCAAGGACGCCGCCCCGGGCGCGCCTGCCACTAGCCGGCACGCGCTTCGGATTTCAGGTGTTTCGTGGGACGCCGCTACTTGCACCTGGGGCTGCGCATTAGGAGATCCTGAGATTCAATCGGCTAATCGGTCCTTGTATCAGGTGTAGGGTTTTAAGTGGGAAATTAATAGCATTAGTTTTAAATATGAAAATTAGGTTTCGAAGAAAAGAAAAACAGAAAATAATAGCCAAATGGCAATATATTTTAATGAAATAAAATAAGAAACGCTTAAAATGTTGATATCTCACTGACGCGATAGGGAAATATCACAGCTTTGCATCATTTATAAGAAACTTCGGACAAAACTCGTATGTGTTACTGCTATATTGGGAATCCCCCTCCTCATGCCAGTGAAAGAAGAGATTTGAGTCGAAAAATAGAAATTACTGGTTTATCTTCTGTGTATTAGGTATGTGTCTGATTCCGTAATCTGCCAAATGAGACCTGTATGGACCCCTATTGCGTAGCAAGGGTTGGCATAAATATTCGAAGTTAGGTTCTACTTGAGAACTATTTTCACTTCTAAAATATTCATTTTAAAAAACGAGGTATGTTCGTACCCTAGTTTACATTAATTTAGCTACAAGACATGGATGAATCATTAAGAAAATTGTGTTCTCTTTTCGGAAATTCTTAAAGAAGTGTTCTTTACTTCTCTAGCTGTGTATGAGTATTACTTTGTAATAATATATGGTAAAGGAGGTTGATAATTGGCATGATGGATTTCGCAGAATTGTGTGCATTGCGAACCTTCCGTATATTGGCGACGTTACAGATGATGACCAATCACGTCACACTGCATTCCGGTGCTAAGTTAAGGCTAAAACAATACCAACGGTCGACCACGCCCTACAGTATGACTCTACAGTATCCTGATGAGTTCTGAACCGTTGCGCGAAATTTTATTTCAGAAACAATTACCGAAAATACTTTGGAGTTTTCATATTTTAGTAAACTTGGTTTCACGAATGTCTTTACTCACTGCAATGCCAATAGTTTCTTTCCTTGTTCACATAGATGTAAATACATATGTGTTCAACATTTGGACTTACGAGCACAGCAAAATATTCAAAGACTTAATGTAACCAAGCCGCTGGCTAGTAGACGTGGACAACATATTTATCACCAGTAAATACATTATTCTACATAAATAATCATTCTTTTGCAGGTCTAGAGGGTGTTTCAGTAGCATGTACTGAACGTTCCATGTTTTTAGTGATCAACTATTATTTCATCTTCCTCGTGGGATGTAACCGTATAGCGCTCGTAACACTGGAAATCTCGAGACTCAAATCTCGAGATCTTTTTTCACGCAAAAGTCAGTTTTCTGTAGATTCTGTTATTGTCCGACTCACGAACATATTGATACACCGCCCCCTTTACACAATTGGATGATTTATTTTACTCTCTTCTGTATTCTACGGCTCATCTGAGGGATTTCATGGCATTGCTATCTAGTCCTTTTTTATTTCCTTGTGATAATTTGTGATAACCCAACTCTTATTGCCATACAGAAAAATGGGAACTGATAACGTTTTATAATATTACTGTGAAAATAAGATAATTAGTATTCGAAACAATGTGAAAAGAATTTTGCGTTGGAATATCTTAAAATTAGAAATAGGTTCAACTGTATTCGTAGAAGTGAAGTGTATATAGTTACACATTAATAAGATTTCAAAGTCCTATAGAAGGAACATTTCCGTGAGGATCTATTCAATAATACACAAGTTGGGCACAAATAAACACCCCGAGTGAAACGAACTCCTATGACGCCCTTGCATTCAAGCATCTACGAGGGCCTTTGCTCTGGACACGACAAACTGAACGCACGAGCAACCCCCAAATGAAGCCACCCAGTTCTTGACGCGTTGCGGTCAGTTGGCGGTCCACACACCCAACACAGGGCCCCCGGCGGCTGCCCGCGGGAGGTGCCGGCCCCACCGGCCACCAGCCGCCCACGTGCGCCACACAAAAGTCTAGGAGCATCTGCCCCAGCACGCACGCCCCCGCACGCACCACTGCCCCTTCGCCCGCCCACGCGTACGAGGGTTCAAGCTTGCCTTTACTCTTGCCTCCACATCCGCGCCAGCCCCCGCTCTCGCGCTGGCCCTCGCTACCCCCCGCGTCTGACCCCGCCTCCGCCCGCCCGCCCCGCCCCGCCCTGCGCCCGTCCCCACGCCCACTCGCACCCGCCCTAGCCCCGCACCCTCTCCCGACCCCCACCCGCCCCGCGCCTCCACGCTCCGCCCGCACCTTCATCGCCCCCGCACTTGACCCACCCCGCTCCCTTGTCCGCACCGGACCTGCCCCCGCCCGCTTCCGCCCTGCCCGCGCCGCCCCGCGCCCGCCCCGCGCCCGCCCCGCGCCCGCCCCGCGCCCATCCCCACGCGCGCCCCGCGCCCGCCCCACCCCGCTCACCCCCGCGCCCGCCCCGGCCTCAGCTCTCGCCAAACGCGCTTCCTTCTCCGGCCCACGTGTCCACCCTCGCACCCACCCGCCACCTACAGTCACGCCTCCTCCCACGCTTATGCCACACTGCTCCACCTGTGCATCCGCCCCCGCACCAAAGCCATGTCTACACCGCATGCTCACCCATACGCACCCGTCTATGATGCCTCCCAAGCATCCCGTTTTCCAACTTCACCGGCCCCCCCCCGCTTCCCGCCCTGCTCTGTGAGGCGTCGATCGCTGCGAGACAGTGGGAACGGCCCCTGCCCGTGGAGACTGCCACAAGCAGGAGACCTGATATGTTCATGAGGCCCTGCTGGTTAATGACGCGTGGATGGGTGGATAGCTTTGGTGTTTGCGTTGGAGGGGATAATAGGGAATGGAGGTGGTGGTGATGATGGATATGCTGTTGGAGGTGATGGTGAATGTGATGAGAAGTGAGGTGGATGTGATGGATGTGATGGTGAGGTCGATAGTGGCAGTAATGGTGAAGATTATGGTGCAGGTGATGATGGTAGAAGCTGGCGTTGCTGTAGGAAGTGAATTTTCTACGTTTATTTTATTTTTACGCCAAAAACTTAAAAACTGTGTGTGACGTGGTATGTAGAGAAGTGCATTCTGTGCACTTAATCAAATTTCTGTGATCCCTACCCTAATCCATAAACTACTTGAATTTTGAATACAGAAAGAAAATGTGGGTTTTTTGCTATGATTGTTAACAAAATATTCCCTCCGATGTAATAAAATCTATTTTCAAGGGTAAATCAGCAATAAATTATTCCATCATATCCTTCGTCAAGGAATAATATTCTTGCCGCGATAACATGGAGAATGATAATTTTAATAACTTTATTTTCCACTGAATTCTAGAAGACGTGCACAGATAATGAAGTTACATTTATGTAACTACAATTAATTTATGTATTTCATTGCTGCAGAAATGGAAGGAGCTGAGTTGAAAATATTGGACAGATTTTGGAAAAAAATTGTTTCCGTGAAATTCAAAAAGAAATTATTGAATAATATTAAAGAACTTGATTTACGAATTTCAAGAGAGTATAGTGTTGTTCATGAGGAACATCTCCTTGCTAATGAACATTTTCGTTTTCATTTCCTCTTATATCACTAGGTCGAACCCTTAACGAAATCACGAACGTAATGTCCTTCCACGCCATATCGGCCAAGGCGAATACCTAGTGAGGTCACTTCCTGGGCAATACCACTTGGCTGGTTAGTTCAGGGGAGATGGTAAAGGGATTGCTGCTGGGATGGATCGTGCTGACTGCGGTGGTGGTGGTGGTGGTGGTGGTGGTAGTGGTGGTGGTGGTGATGGTGGTGGTGGTGGTGGTGATGATGGTGAAGGCCGTTTGTAGAGGAAATTTCATTTTTTAAATTCATTCCGAATTTCTATAATCTATACTAATAAAAGTGAATTCAACGACATATAACCGACATTGATACCACAAGAGTACTGTATGAATAGATACGAAAATTTTACAGGCTCTCCTTCAGGATTGTCGCAGTGCCCTTTGAAAGTTTGGTAGAGATTAGTACAACACAAATGCGGAAAATATATAATTTATATGCATTGGTCGGTAGATCACGATCATTGTTGTTCACCTATTGCTAAGAGCAGATTGGTTCTTAATATATTCCGCCACAGGCCAGTGGCAGTCCAAGAGAACTGATACCTAAGAGTCTTGGTAAGATTCGCTAGATGTCAGTAGGAGTGCGTAAGATATTTAATCTAAAAGCAATGTACTCTAAAATAAAGTGAAAAAATTAGAGTATTTTATTAAAATTTGAACCAATTACATTAAAAACAATAATCGTAAAGACAGTGGTTTACATAAAATTCATTATTTTTCTCATTTAAAAGGATTGGATTTGAAAAAAAATGCCTGGGCGACGTTAGGTATTTTGCTAGTCGAATATACATCATCCCTGAATTCTTGGAAGTTCTCAATATTCACCCCACACTTCACGCCCGTGTTCACGGCTTCTTTCTCTTACCTTCTTCTTACGATTCTTACATTCATCCGCCATTCACCTGACTCTCCTCACAGACCTTCAGGGCCACCCCACTGTGTGTTGTCCTTACTACCCCCGCAAGCCTAGGACCCACAAACCGGGTGGTCTCACTTTGGCGACAGCGCCCCTTAACCACCCACTGAGCGTACAGTAACATAATGAAGACCAGCATACCCACCAGACCACCCAAGTATTATCAGAACAACTGGCACAAATGAGGAGCATACATTCAATACCTGACGTGTCCACTTCACACTTTTCTAATAAAAATGAAAAATGTAGCCCAAATATTACACTTTTCAACCCTGTCTTTAACTCAACGAATATAGTACTACTTAATATATTGTAAGACATCTTAAGTTACTTTTTGGAAATAAAATTCTAGGTAAAATGAACAGAGAACTCACTTTCTGCCAAATGGAGATGTCACCTTTTGAATGTTTGCTCCTCAAATATGGCTGTCGTTTGGGATAAATATTTTGGCCATCAATAAATAAATAACATAAGAATCCGTCGCCTTGTTATTACAATTAAGGGGTTTGATTTCAGTTACCCTCTTCTTCATTTAAGTGTAACTTACCCAATAGAGTAAAATCCCGATAACTGCCCAAAACCTGATTCCGTTCCGTAAAATCGTCCAAGTAACTATTCTTTTTCCCTAGATTTGTCTAGGGCAGTAGTCTTATGCAACACTGCATAAATGCTGCATTTTGATGTCAATTTTTCAAAATTAATATCCAAATTCAGTATATTTGCCGTGTATCGCCAAAAAACAAACCTGTTTATTTCCATGGGGTTTAGTAACGTACGTTTTTACCAATCTCATTCAATGTTGGTTTTATTTTATATCTAGTTTATTTGTAACATTCTCCGCCGTATCCACATTTTTAATTTCTATTTCTGTTCTTTATTTCTCAATTACTAAAAGAACAGAAATAGAACTTTTCCTCGCGTAAACATAAAGGTGACAAAATTATTTATAATACTAGTTAAACTGACGTAAACATCCACACTTTCAAAAAAGGTATGTTACATTATAAAGGCTAGGTACTGTACTTTTATTTATTAACAAAGAGAAAGACTAGGCCCTTGAAATAAAATTGCAGAGAATATGAAACGTCCAATGTAATTTTATATGGATTTCGAGACTTGGCACGTCCTCATCACTCGTGCTTATGGAGTTAAGGTCCACAGCAAGCGCTAACGCGCAGCAATGTTCCAAAACTATATTATTTTTTAGAGTACCTCAGAAACGTAACTCATTACACGGCTTAAGATACCCACTTGAGTTGTAATATTTATGACAGTTGGTAGTAAGATCTGCATAAAACGCGATGGTCTGCACAAAACATGATTATGATCATTACTTGTATGAAAATAATGGAATTGGAATATGCTACACATCCGCTAAACTGGAAATTATGTTGCAACCCCCCTCACCCCCGCTTATCAGCCGATTTATCTATGGTGGGGAGTTGTCATCAATAATATTGTCAATGCTCTTCACTGACAATTATTGAAACAAATATAACAATATAGTTAAAAAATTGAAACAAAGGAACGTTGACGTGTAAAATACTGAAATAAACAACGTTAATGATGTACAGATCCTACAAATTACCATTACCTCTCAGAAATTTCCTGATAAATGAGCCTACTGAATATAACATAATTCTAGAGGTTGATGGCGATTCTTTCTCAACATGAATAATTCTAGTGAGTACTTAATGCAATTCTTTTTCTTCTTATTAATAATATTATTTAAGAATTTGGTTTTGGTTTTCACTTAAAAAAATTTGTTTACTTATTGAAAAAATACGGCGTACCACATGCCAGAATTTGTCCGCAATATATAGTGTTTTAATATTGCATTTAAGGTTCGCCTCTTAGGGTTTCTGATACTTACAGAAGTAGTTTTATTGAGCGCATTGCCACAAAATTGAATGACGAAATGAAACTCATAGCTATCCTAATGATCTAATGTCAACACGTTGGCTTAGAAAAGTACCAAATACAAGAGTATACGACGAGTTAGGAAAATGAATGATTAGTGCCTAATTAAATAATAATGGAAAGTTTTTAACAGGAATAATAACTAATGAGTTTAAGTAATCTCCGCGAGTTCAAGTATTTAATATTAAGTGAGAACCATTGGTCATGTAGTGAAGAGAAAGGACGCAATCAATTTTTCAGAAACTTCTCACTTTACTTCTAATAAAAATGAATTCGACACAGACGGGTATTTTCAAAGACGCGTGATATACAAATGTATACATTATATTTAGAAGTGAATTTGAGCCATTTCTTTGAGAACAATATCCTTTCAATTTATATTCGTTTTTAAAGACCTCCCAACCAGTCCTTAACTTATACTATCGAAATTTTTTATCCCAAGCAATTTCCTTATACGTTATTACACACTTGGGCTCTCATACTGGACAAAATTTCTGTCTCTTATCTAAAGTCTGCCAATATTCAGTCGTTTTAGTCCACTTCCGCGACGTAAAACACGAAAACGAGATTCGACAGTCCTCTATGTACACGCTTCAGTTTCCTCGACCTCCCTGCCCTGTTATTTCAACGTAGGCTAACGAGTCACGGTAATACATTTAATTTCCAATTTCTAAACCCGAGAAACGACACCAACTTCTCTTCCGAGAATTGGGACAATCTCCAGAACCAGCAACCGTCCCTCATCCTAATGAGTGTAAAAATCAGCTTTCTTCGCAGCCACCAACGAAGACACTTCCCGCTGTAAAGAAGTGGCAGCGCGCTAGGCGGTTTCGTCTCTTTAAGTCCGTTTTCAAGTCATAAAGCGTCTGTTAATAACGACTTGAAAATGAACACGCACCGCGGCAATTAAATTTTGGTTAATACAAGCGGCATATGCCCGTGACGGGGGTGAATGGGTGTCATTAAACATCACGCGTCTACTTCCCGCCCCTCCAGCTTTCCATCCCTTCGCCGATGCTACTCGCCCTTGACCGGGCGGAGGGTTGCCGCCTGACTGGTTAACCCCCGTGGCGTTCCAAGGAACGCGACCGGACCCACCGCAAATTTATCACTTGCGATTGTTTGGTTGAAGACTCTGTTAGTACAAGGACAGGGGTTGCCAAACTAAGTAGGAAATCGCCTCACGAAAAATATTCTTTTATTTATTTGAAAATGATTATCATTAAAATTTGAAATTCAAGGTGGTGAAATTTCAGAAGGAGCATACGAAAATAATTTTCTTAGTATATCTGGAGATACTTACAATATTTGAAAAAATAATTATTTAGAACTCAGTCACTGTAGGAAAGTAAATGTGTCTTCGTTTATGTTACGTCCTAATGCAGAAAGAAGGATTGTACATCTCAAAAGTTAGGACAGAGGTATATGACTAACCTACTGCTTTGAAAAATTCTCAGTGTTGGAAGTATTTTAGGAAATTTTAGAACTTCTTTTTTGGCGATCAGTAGCACATATAAAACGAAAACTCATAAATGACATCATTTCATGTTTGATGTTATAAACTGTATCAAAAAGTATTTCCGATTTTTCTCGTCAAATTAAGCAGAAATAGTATTTATATAAACGTATTTTTAATTTAACCAAATTTTATATTGCTTTAAAAATTACATAATTCTCAAAAAGTATTATTTAACATTTTGGCTGCAAATTCGATTTTTTTCAGGTTTGAATGCTGTTATCGAGTGGTATTATCTGACTACGTATTTTCAGTTTCACAATACTCTGCAACCCAGAATGACAGAAATTTTGCAACCCTCCAAATATAGTTGAAATGCACAGAAGTGAACGAATCATTTTGTTTTCAGTTGCTTCCTAATTCTCATGGTATATTCATTCCGTGCCTTCTGCTCTTGCGAGAATATTTGCAGGTCCTGAACATAAAACTGTATTGTACAGGATTTTGCTTTAAAATGACCAACAAAAAAATTACTTCTGAATATTACCGACATAGGAATTTAATGGGCGACCAATCCATTAATACAAATTTTTAAAAATAGATTTACTATTCTGAATGTGTACAGTATTAATTACGCTTAAATTATTTCTGAAATCAATTTATAATTAAACCATTCAATTTTGACTTCAAATAAAATTCCCGGCCATATTCAATAATGAATGACTTATAGCACCTACAAGGATGTGAAATGTCACATTAAATTCATTGTCAATTTGATATCTTGGGGAAAATAATAAGTTTGGTGAATACTGTACTTAAATTCTTGAAATAAAACTAATAGAAACATGCAAACAATGAACTCGTTGATCTCTTCAGCATGATGTTCCCGTAACTTGATAACGCATTGTATCTTCTGTTCTGTATATAATGCGTAAATAAATCGTAACCAATCACAGGGTAATTCAGAGGTTGAAAAATCGTTTTTTTCCCTCAATGAATTATCTTAAATAACTAATTTACTCAGATTTTTAACTTTGAAGATGCTAAGAATTCATATGTACTTGTAGAATATCGTACTGGACTTGTCGAAATATCACTGCTTCTAATTTCAGCAGTGGACTATGTAAAATATTTATTGAGAGACATTATGAATGGGATCGATGAGAAGTTCAGTAATGTTCCAATGGATGAAAAACTAAATATTTTTCGTTGAAGATCTAAGGCATATGTTATCAGGGTGACGGGAGTCTGTAAGTCGGAATTCTCAAATCCAAACACACCAGTATGAGAATTTCCATACAACATTAGTTGAATATAAAATTGTAATATTTTTATTCATTGAACAAATATTTTTTAAGTTTTAACATAAAGTAGAAAATGAAGCACTTCAATTAATACCGACAATATTATTCACATTCCCAACATATGTGCAAAACAACGATGTGGTTGCATTTGATGTGACATTATCAATTGAAAGCTATATTGAAAATACATAGAAATAATTACTGTCCAATATACTTCATATTTCTAATATTTTCACTATACGATAAACTATCTGGGGTCAATGAGGTATCTACCACAATAGTATTAAATGCAATTTTAATATGATTACATATAGCCAGACACGTGTTTCGGGAACACTCTTCCCATCTTCAGTGGTTCTACAATTTACAATAAAGTACATAAAAAAATACACATGTATTAACGTCAACTAAATCATATATAAACAGTGAACAATAAAACAATTATTTAAAATTTGTACTTACCCAAGTAACACAGATTAAACGCATAATTTCATAGAAAGTCGTCAAAGTATGACGCCGTTTTGACCGTACGCTGCAAGCAGACTGCGGGAAGGTAAGGGAGGAAATGAACGGATGGTCAAACTAGTCAATTAATACATTTATGATGGGGCTAGATTTTACTATGGATTACTCATTGAGGCATAAAAGGTTGGGAATTTTGCATAATTTTAAGATTTCTAAATTTTCTAATATATTTAATTTAGTGCCTTTATTTTCGAAATGTATAATTTTGAAATTAGCATCAGGATCGAAAGAGTGGTTATTTTGAATAATTTAATTGATTATTTTGAATAATTTTTTAACAGAATTTATTCACTATACGAATTTTTAAAATTTCACCTAATTGTAGAGTAGATTTAACTAGTACAAGCTAGTAGTGATAAGGAACTCACAAGATATTCCTCAAGTCGTTGGAAACCCCTGAGCTCGACAACCCGTGGTCCCACAAGCCCCCTTTGTAACGGCGTGTTAAACCCCCGCTAAACGCACGCCCCCGGGCATTGAGAGTTCTGGCGGGCGGCGCCCGCCGCCCGCCGTGGTATTGTCGCGCGGCCGGCGCGTAAATCAGCGCCGTCCACGTCCGCGACAATGGCGCCCCGGCGCGGGCCGACGACGCCGCCGGCGGCCGGCGACGGGCAGAGGCGCGGAAGCTGACCGTTTGGCCATCTGGTGGTACGCGGACCGGAGCTGCAGGTTTGACCGGTCCCCCCGACCGCGTGGAGGGAGACAGGCTGGCGATGCGCGTTTAAATCAGGAGGCGGCGGTCAATACGAGCGGGATGTCGCGGTGGCGTTTGGCAGTTGTCTTCATTCGCGCCCCTCGCCTCGGCTATAAATTTCCCCGCTAATAAAGACGGGGCGTGTGCTGGACAGGAGTATGCGCGGACAATGCGCGGCTGGCGCCTGAGGTTGTGACGGTCGGGTGGTAGGAAAGGTGTTGGAGATGATAATGTGAGGGTGACAGTAATGGCTGTTAGTTGCGATAATAGCGATGGTGAACAGTCCAATACTGGTAGTTATGGTGATCGTAGTTACTTTTACTTATTGTATCATTTATACGTTTGTGATTCTGGGCACGTATGATGCTAAGGTCAATAGTCCCGTAAGTGTAGTGCACTTCTTTTTCTCGGGAGGTGGCGGTGATCTTCCCTCACTGGTTGGCGCGATGCGGCGCCGTCGACTGGCGGTTTTCCCCAATCAGGTATCTCCCAACAGCGGGGCACGGCCCCAGCCGGGAAAAGTTCTAAGTCCCCGACCAGTCTCCCGGCTTGTGTAGTAGTGCAGTGCATGTTGGTGTAAGTGTGTGTGTAAGGGGAGAGGATAGGTCAAGGAACAGGAAGAAAAGATCGCGCGTGGTCCGTAGCCCGTTTGTTAGGGTACTACTCCGGCATTCGCCTGGTGTTGATCGGAGAAATCATTGAAAACTACCGATTAGAGCTGCGGGCCGCTAGAATTCTCCTCCAGACAGCGACAAAATTCAACCTAACTAACTAGCTAGTGCCGATAGTACTTCCACAGTCGGGGATCTGGAACCTCACAGTCGTGGTTGCAAGGAAGTGGTTTTATAGTGTTGTTAGTAATGATGATGATGTCACAATGGCAGTGGTGTTAATAGTAGTAGTCCAGATGGTGTTAGTAGAGTTGATCGTGGTAGTAGAAGTGCTAGTAATACATATTGGGAAAATGGAAATCATTTTCTATTTTCAATAAGATTTCGCTACAATTTTGGGGGAAACCTCGCTGTAACATGTTGGATTGTAGGCAAAATGAATAACCAGCAAAATTTCATCAGCGTTGTGCTTGCTTTCAACACGGACTCGACGACACATACGATAGTGATTTCACAGTGAAATATCTAGCATAATTAAGACACAGAAAATTGATATTGTCAACAATGAAACTCGTAAATACAAAGCTTGTATTTAATACACTTTTTATAATCGAAAATAAAATTTACATCTCAAATAATTGAAATATTTAACAATATACTTCTTGAAGGAAAATATGCAGAATAACAAGAAATATGCAGAAAAAATACGCTTTTTTTAAACTGAGAAAATATACATAATCTGCCGCTTCAAATCATGATTTTTATAAAAAAAATGGACGTGTCATACATTGTGTATCAAGAGGGCATAATTTCTGACTGCAGGAGAAATGTGCATTTGCATTGAAATTCGGTCCCTAATATCGATATGGGTAGTAGTGCTGGAGGTAACGTTAATTAAAGATCGTGGACACGTACTTTGGCCTCATTTTTTTGAGGTCATTTGTGACACAAGGTGGCGATAATGCTTTCGTAATATTTGAGAACTTCTTACCACGAAGGTAATAATAACATCATTCCTAAAGACGGTTCTCATGACTGTGACCTTCTCAACACACTCGCTTGCGATCCGTTCCCAGCTTTTCCTTATTGCGTCTTCTGTAATCATCCCAAGACTCATGCCAACAATAACATTAATTAAATAGACTAAGTTCGCAAGTCTATTTAACGTGGTTTGCAACGTCATTTTTCTGCACGCAATGTTATTTTTCACTGAAAAACGCCCATGACATATGAGACATGTGATGAACAATATTATTGTTATTATATCTTGTGAAGGGGCAATTTTGAGCTTCTTAAACATTAACGGCTTTAGAAAATACGTGCTCTTCGTAAAATATTTTTTTTAATCTAGGAAAAAGTTTGTGCAAAATATTTTCTCACTAAAATGAAAAGTAATGCTAAATAATTTCTTGTGAGTACCGTGGAAGTAAAATGCGTGTAAGTACCGTATACATTCCAAAAACTGCACTACGTTGAAGGTAGGAACTAAGATTTCAAATTTAAATCTAGTTAGGCATGTATATCCAAAATAACTACATATTAGAAAGTTCAGTACGATATGTTCTAGGAACTCAGCGACGTTTGTAAAAGTGTCTTATTTAATTACGATATTAACTATTTCTTCTCAAATACAGTTTTTCATTCACGTCAGTAACTCTTGTATCAATTATTTAATCAATAGTAAACCATTTCACAAAAATAATGTGAACAGCAACAACAATACGTGCAGATATTCTCTCAGTTCGATTGGTTTGTTTAGTTTTTTTCGTGTTTCCGGGCGCGTCAACTGCTTTGGTCATTAGTCCCGTTAGTGTAGTGCATGTTTGTTTTCGGGAGATGGCGGTGATCTTCTCCAGCTGGATGGCGAGATCCGGCGCCGACCTACCGTCGGCTAGTGGGGTTTCCCCCTAACCAGGACTCTCCCACCAGTGGGGCACCGCCCCAGCCGGGACAAGCTCTAAGCTCCCGACCGCTCTTCCGGAATATGTGGTAGTGTAGTGCATGTTAGTGTAAGTGTGTGTGTGTGTGTGTGTGTGTGTGTGTGTGTGTGTGTGTGTGTGTGTGTGTGTGTGTAAGGAGAGGATAGGACAGGGAAGAGGAAGGACAGATCGCGCGCGGTCCGTGGCCCGTTTGGTAGGGTACTGCCCGGCATTCGCCTGGTGTTGAAAACCCCCCTCAGGACTCGAACCTAGGACCTCCTGGTCAGAGGCGCTGCAGTGACATCAGTTAATGTCTGACGCAGTGCATCAGTTGATGCACTGAGCTACCGTTCCCGGTCTCTGAGTTCGAATTGATGGAGACCTCATAGGGCTGTTCCATGCTTTGACCACTGTCTGACTGTCTCTCTAGAGGGTCTTTCCGCACAGTTACCTCTGAATGCGAACGTTTGACCCTAATATACTCCGAAGGTTCTGTTTGTTCTTCCTGAGAAAGGTCAAGCGAAAATTCAAATAAAGAACGTTGGACACAGCTGTATTTTCCTGAAAGGACATGTATTTCTAGATAGTTTTGAAAATAGTATTGAAATGCTCCCGCAAGCAAGACGAGGGCGCTGTAATTCATGATAAAAGTTACCTTACAATTTCAAGTTAAAGTAATTGTGCTAATACAGCACGTACTTTCTCTCACGTATTTTCTCGCAAAATGCTAAACTAGGGGAGTCCTATTGCAAGACCACAAAGGCCACAACTAAAATATTTAATATGGTTGTAGGCCAATTTTTTTTCACTCGAGCTATCCACCTCTGACTTTCCCGTAATGTTGATATCGGCGCATTGTCCAGCATGGGTGGATGGGTGAGTGGGCATGCTTGATATAGGCCGCAACTGCATAACACAGTGAATCAAATTGGGATGGTTATTTTTTGTTTTCAAAACACGTGAACAATGCATATTGACTTTAATTTTGATTTTTAGATTATTATTATTATTATTATTATTATTATTATTATTATTATGTAACTGATAATTACAAAAATGCTAGTAAGAATACTAGCATTTTGTTAAAACATAAGTTATAACAAAAGCTTCTCAAACACTTGGCAAAATTTGAAACATTCCAACTATACTTTAAGATTAAAAATATAATGAAAATAAATTATATATATATATATATATATATATATATATATATATATATATATATACAAGTGAGATAAGTTTCCTTACATAATAGCAACCAGAGCCAGATAAATGCTTAGCACACTGGTTGTAAATATAAATTATATTTTTCTAGGATTACTAGAATGAACGTTTTAATATTGTGAGTTAGATATTGAAGACCTTCCATATGTTAAAATTTTCACTCCAAAGAAGAGAAACTAGAATTTTTTAAGTCAATGAATGCCTAATCAATAACAATTTGATAATGTTATGTTCTACCTATAACATTCTGTACAAACTGTTCGGTGTATATGAATTTCAATCTCTTATAATATTACTTCATTACATATATCGTTGTTTATTTACAATTATAGTTGATAAGCTCTTAATGATGTTGTATTGCATTTGGTGCTGTGAGCATTTAGTGCCACGATAATTACAGCAAAACCTAAATTTTATATAGCCAGCAAACGACCTAAAATGAATATGAAATTTCTGATAATAGTAATGTTGCCCATCAGTTGATTTGAAACATCGGAACAAACGATTGGAAACACAAGGTTCGGTCTCCCTGGACAACAACTGTTGTGTTACATCGACCCGTAGCCTGTTAAATCCCGACCGCCCATTCATTGTGGTAAACGAGCGGGCTTTGGTAGGAACGTTGAAAACCCCAGGGCAGCAATTAGGCTATCTGTTAATAGAGATAAAGAAATTAAAACTTCACCAATTTAGCGGTTTTAGGTGAAAAATGAATTACAAATTTCCTACATGGGACTTAGAAATCAAACAGTGATTTTACGATAGCAATAAGATTGCAACCCAAATTAAAAGAATACGTTATTAATAACTGTGAAATCACACCTGTGTTTGTTATCTAAATTAGCCTCAAGTGAAATGACATTATCAACGTTTTTACGTACTCGTTGGTGTCACAGGGACAAATAATTCGATATCAATGTTATAACGTAATACTACAAAAATTACTCTGTGACCAGCAGTGACTTTCAAAGTTATGGAACCTAATTTTGAGGTACAGATAGTTCAGAATGCCATTATTTTCCAGAGCACGATACGGAATACGGAGCGATTATCTTATTAATTAATATAGTGATCGTTTCAAAATGTTTGCATTAATGTTCACGAACAGAAATTTAATGGCTAAATCAATTGTTTACTGAATTTGTTAAAATAATATATTTTAAGTAAACTCAAACATTTTTCTATAGTTAATCCATTACATTGATGAGAGTGGGTTTCTAATAAAATGATTTTAAAACAGGATGTCCAGAAACACTCCACGTAATTCGTGTAAGAAGTAAACTTTGATAAAGAACAGCGAACTTGTAAACATTTCCAGGAATTCAGAATTAAATTAATATTTAAAATATTCTTTAGATACCTGCTATTCGGAAGAAAGCAAACAACGATTTTATATAATTTGTGATAATTTCAAGTTAAATGGTCAGACAGGAAGCATGTAGCGCTCAATAACTGTACACCGTCCTGAGGTTGAGTGCCCTTAATTATTAAATTACTCTTTTCCTTGTGCCTGGGGAAAGAGAAGCTTGAATGCTGAGCATTCTACTCGCGTTGACCATGATTGCGTGGTTTGTAAATGGTAATGATAGTTTATCTATTATTAAGATCCTCTCCGATAGTCCAGATATTCACAAGACTCACATTACACGTTCTTCCGAAAACAGACACAGCGGAACCACATTGAAATACTATTCTACGTGACCAGAAATTTCTTTGAGTACCGGACACAAATAAACTTCATTATTAAGGGAATAACTTCACATATTAAAGTGCTTAGTACAATGCAAGAATAACAATTTCCTCGTGCACTGCATTTAATTGCATAAAAGTTTCCTCGATAGGACAATTATCGGTATGTAAAAAAAGAAAGCTAATCTCCTCTATCTTTTTTTTTTTACGGAATACACTTCAAGTGTTGGGTTTCTGAATTGAATGTCCGTACAAAAATTTATTTTATTTTTACAGAAAAACAAATACGAAGTGCATTTATTGCTAATATTTCTTTAGACATACTAGTAAAAGAAGTTCTTTCAAAGCATGCACATCATGGTTGAAGTTCAATTTTTAGCACTTGTGCAAAAAGTGAGTCGATGTTCAAGTGTTCAGATAAAACTGTGAATGCAACAAAGGAAACAAAATACTTTCGTCTGATCACTTGGAACTGATCTGAATGTAACATGGAATCCATTAAGTGATTTGTATACTTGAATTTAAATTATTGAAAATTCAGTGAGTGTGTGTAAAAATAGTGCACGATGTAGACGGTATACGTGATTTTATTTTGCTCGTAGGATTGCGACAAGTGTTCGAGAGGCCTCGTATCGCAACGTTTCCAACTTGTAAAATAAAATTCCAGTTTACCATTCCCAACTTAACGATTGAACATTTATAAATATCTATTAAACGTCCAATTTACATTCTTTGTTATGTAACGGATAAAATATTTAAGAAATATTTTTTTCAAATTTGAGCATAAATATGCACACTTTCAGAAATTTTGAGTAATCCATCAGACTCTTTAATAGAAATGCTACGAAAACTGTTTGCGGCTACGCAAACTAATGATACAATTGCTGCAACGCAGGAAATTATGCTATAGATTGTTTCTATTATTATTAATATTATTTATCTTATGACTAATTATTGTTATTATCAATTATTAATTGTGTACATTTCTAAATTAAAACATGTTCTAGAATGTCCTCAATGATTGCTATAATTGGACTTAATATTCCCACAATTTTAACACACGATCGCGACTTTCCCTATCTGTGTTTCGTATGAAACACCTACTCGAGACTGACCATATTCATCTACTTATTGGAAAATTCTTCCATCTACGGAGCTACCCTAATGTATATCTTCTCGAAACATGGGAGTCTGTTTAATTGAAAATTCCAACCATTATATTACTGAAAATTCCCAATTATAATTTAATATCACAATTTACACAAGACCTATTTCTCAAATTTTAAACTAAACAAATTCCCGACTTACTATCATATACATAGTAATACCCTGCCTATGTTGAAAACCGGATCGCAGCTCATCAAACGCTTACGTGTGCTCTCTACGAAATTTTTCTAGAGACTGAATCCATGCGTTCTTCGTGACGATCACGACCATCACCACCTTTTTAACTTTCTCTCCTTACGAAGTTATTCGAAAGAAGAGAAAGCTATATAATCGTACACAGGAAAACGGCGAATTTTCGGTAGAAAAACCCGTTTTATGTAATGTTGTTTAAATTGCCTCCCCCTCTACGGAAAACGTCACTGCACCCTGGGCGCCAGCATTTCCGCGAGCAAGCTCCGAATCGGGAGCAAACAAACCATAAACCCCCTCGCCAATGTAATCATTTTTACAGGCCCTTTCTCCCCGCCTCCTTCCTGCAGTGCGCGCGGCTCAAATGAAGAGATAGGCGCGATAACCGACCGACGAACTGCAGCGCCGCCGGCCGGCCGGCGCGGCGCGGCAGGGCGATCCACCATTGGCGGAGGGAGCGGGCGGGAAAAGAGAATGATGGCGGCGGGCCGACGACACGCGTGACACCCACGGCCGTCGCTCACGCGCGCCCGCCGCCTCTGGCCGGCGGCGGCGGCGGGCCGTCACGCACGGCGAAACGCGCGCCGCGCCTCGATGGGAGCCCCAGCGCTCACGGGGTTCCGCGCGCACGCCGTGGTGCGTGTGGGGTATCTTCGTGCGCGGGCTCTTTTGCATCTTTTGTCTTCGAAATGCGAGTGTTTGTCGGTGATTTCAAAATTACTGTCTTTGTGTGATCTCATATGCTTATTTAGTTATATGAAATAAACATTGTATGGTTTTTACGGTTTTTGCGTGCTTGTCAGCGCCTCTCGTCCTCCTCCTCCTCCTCCTCATCTTCTTCTTCTCCTTATTCTCCTCCTATTCCTAATATTATTCGTCTTCTCCTCATATTCTTCGTCTCCTCCTCATATTCTGCGTCTTTTCATCTACATCTTCTCCTCTTCATTTCCTTCTTCTTCTCCTCCTCTCTTTCTTCTTCTCCTCTACTCCTTATTCTTCTCCTCCTCTCCTTTTTTATCTTTCTTCCATCTTCCTTTTTTCCTTCTCTTTCTCTTCCACCCTCCTATTTCTTCTCCTGTTGCGCCTCCGCTCTCTCCTCTTTTCCCCTGGCTTTAACAATTCAAGCCTGCTTTGTGCCTCCGATTTTATGCTATCACACGTGGGTTCTTCCTGTTTTTTTTTCTGTCCTGCGGTCTGTTATTGACTGCTTTAGCGACGTTCTTGCCGTTCATGATCAGAGCATATTTGCGTATGAGAGTGGACTTTACCAAATCTGCGTATGTTATTCCTACTCGTAGATGGCAATGTACAGAGTTTTAAAGCATAGTTTAGCTTTAGCAATAGGAGCATTGGGCATGTTCATGCATTTTTTGATATCATTGATTCTTTGTGGGCTTTCGATTTTCTCACTTGCAGAGCTGCTAATTTGGTAAGGTAAACATTTCTTTCAAACACTCGTGAGAGAATCACGTAACAATTTGAGGCGGTAGGCGGCAGTAATTTTATTTAAGAACAGTGTTAAATGACATCAATTTATCGATTTAGTTGATCGTACTAAAGAAGCCGATAGTTGCTGTATCTCGAGAAGAGCAATAGTCTTGTGTGCAATCTCTGTTTTAAATTCATAATTTGATATTTCTCGTAAATATTTTACTGATTTTAAACCTACACACATTCACTTTTTTTCGCATAGTACTTATTGGGAATTATTGAAACCCGGGAACATATTTCAGCATTATGAAAATTTAGATAAAGAATTCTACTTGTGTAACAAAACTACTGTATTCGATGTTCTTAAATTTATATATTTTAAAAGAACTGGCACGAGTAATTCTAGAAATAATTCGATCTACTTAATTTAAGAACACAATGTTTAGTAGAGAAGTAAGAAATTTGTCACAAACGTGATATGTATGTGTAAATTGCTTTTAATTTTCACAAACAATACAGATTTGTGCTCTAAGCATCACATCTAGATATTCCACATGCATAACACGTTTTTGAGAGGTCCTTCGAATCTCTCTGTTGCAAATTGCACATATCTCTAGCACACCTGATGACATGGTTTATCCACCGCAAAAATTCTCAAAAGCACTATCAACTTAATTTGTGTGAAGTAGGAAGCCAACGAGAAGAAAAATGCTTCAAAAAAACAAGAACATGTCTGCTATGATCTCACCACAGACTCTACTAAGTAAGAGCAGGGTTAGGTGCATAAATACACGCCTATTTTGATGGATTTAAGTATATGTGCATGAATGTCTTATTTTTACGTAGCGAGACTCAGGCCATGAGGCCTGCTCTTCCGTCTGACCACGCAAATGGTCCTTTCACCTACTAGGGGAGAAATAATGTATTACTTGGGCGACGAAACAGGCAATTTGAATTTAGCTCAGAAGCTTCATTTAGGCTTGCAGATCTTTTACATGCAGTAAATCTTCTAACATGGGACAGCCGGCTTTACTTCCCCTCCGAAGGACGGTGTACGAAGTATTTTCTCCCCCTAAAAATCCACGGCTTCGATCGGGTTTGAAGCCGCAAATTTCGGTATAACAGCCCGATACGCTAACCGTTAAACCACCACATATATCATCGCATCGCATATATCAATCCACTCAGTAGTAATAAGTGGTGCAGCTTCCATTTGCAGGGTGAAGTCGTCGCTGCGGGGACAGAGCGCTGGCGACCCATCGCACAGTGGCCGAGATCGAACATGGGCGTTGCGCGCGCTATCTTTACGAGGCATCATAGCGCACCTGATCGTTGTGGTGTGGGCGCGTCGATATCGCTTGTAATTACCGCCGCGAAGAGTGTGCGGCGCTCTGGAAGATCACACTCATTAGCGACTGCGGATAGCATCGGCCAAGGCGCGGGCGGCGGAGCGACGAGCGCCCAGGCCCCATTATGTTGATTGCCCCGCCGAGGCGTCGCCTCCGCCGTGCTGCGGACGCTAGCGATCGCCTCCCAACACTTCGCCACCAACACTTCGCCACCAACACTTCGCCACCAACACTTAGCCACCAACACTTCGCCACCAACACTTCGCCACCAACTCTTCGCCACAAACACTTCGCCACCAACACTTCGCCACCAACACTTCGCCACCAACACTTCGCCACCAACACTTCGCCACCAACACTTCGACAAACTTCGCCACCAACACTTCCACCACCTTCGCCACCAACACTTCGCCACCAACACTTCGCCACCAACACTTCGCCACCAACACTTCGCCACCAACACTTCGCCACCAACACTTCGCCACCAACACTTCGCCACCAACACTTCGCCACCAACACTTCGCCACCAACACAACCTTCGCCACCAACACTACCATCACCAACGCCATCGTCGCGATCCACCCCAATTTCACCCTATCTTCACCATTAACAGCGTCACTGCCAATACCATCACCAACACAACCATCACAACTATCACCATCCGTTATCTCAGACACCATTGTCACCACCTATCATCTCTCCCATCACCTCCACTGTCTTCACCATTGGCACCATCAACACAATCTCCATTAACAATCAGCATAATTACCACCAGCACCACCACCAACAATGTCTTGCACATATATTACTTGACTATCACAAATTCCCACAATTGACACCAACACTTCACCTACCATCATCAGCATTCCTAGAATTGGCCAATCACCTTGCATTCACCACATCAGCACCACACTTCGCAGCACAACCTACCGATTTTTACGCAAATACTTGCCCCATTCACCTTCTTGCCACTCTCCCACTCTACGCACCAACGACTGCCTCACCCGCCATCGTCTAATCATCCCTACTACCAATCACCTCACTCTCACATTAATCCATGACGATACATCGCATGTGCGAATCAGAACTTACATTTTTAGAATATTTCACACCTAATTTCTATCATCCTCTCTGTTACCATTGGCACCATAAAACATCACATCAAAATCGCATAATTGATTAACAGCATAACTACCAATCAATTTGATTTTAGCGTGTATTTATAAAATTACTTGACATATACAAAAGAAAAAAGAATTGACCCACAAATGAGAACATCATTTACAAATATAAAATCGTTCAACCTCCCTTTCATAGAAGAACAGGCGGATTTCAGCTGGGGCAATATTGTGGACCGAATCACCCTTGCATGTTCTGGGCACATCTCATCAGCACCACAACCGAAGTATCCACTTCCAAGCAGCAAAGCCAAGTACCTGATTTTTACGTCAGATACTTTTGCCCCACATTCACCGCCGCTTTCGTTGCCACCTCCGCCTCCACCGCCACCACCACATCGCCACTCCGCCCCCACCACCCCCGCCCCCGGATCGCCCGCCTTCTAATCACCTGGGCGCCCTGCACTTACCGCAATCACCTGCACCCATCATTACACCTCCACTGACGTAATAAGCGTTACGCATGTGCGTTTATATCGCCGTTCAGCGGCGTCTCGCTGGAAGGCCCTGAGTGTTCTGGTTTAAATTGTAAGTTAACGTACGCGGGGCGTCGCAGAGGGTAGTGATTAACCGGTCTCCGATGGCGTCCCTGGCCCCGAAGCCACGAATAGCGTGGAGGCTGTCTGAATCTGTCTTCGCGGCAGCTGGAGGTTGCTGTACAGAACGCACGCCGTTGGTTTTCATAATGCGCAGGAAATAACCGAAATGGCGATCGTTCCAAATTATTTCGTGTTACGAGAATTTCCAGCACGTTCGGCGTGGAATGGGTTCTTAAAAGTAATTGGATGCGGCTGAAAACGATTTTAAATTCGCTCTATTACTTCGCTTCCATTTAGCGTCTTTAATAATATTATGTGCAATGTGTGTAAAGGACAAAATTACTGCGATGCACCTGCTAGATAAATGGATTTATTTTCTTGGCGTTTTAAGGTAACTTTGCTTGTTTCACGGTCCGGAATCATGGTAACGTGATGTTGCAGAGAAAGAGATGGAATAATCATTGTAATTGAGTGTAATCTTGATCTGCAAATAAGGCGTTCCTCTTATAATATAAATTTAAGAACAAGATTTATATTTTAGGCACAGCATAGAAGAGAAAAATCTTTATTTGCAAGCTTTTTTAGTACTAAATTTATAGCATTCATGCTGCAGTAGTTAAGGTAATATTAACTGTTTTTTCCGCAGTTGACAATTCTGTTGCGGTCTAGCAATTCACGAGATGAATTTTAAAGTATTATCGTTTTCATTGCATTTATACATTTCTTTTGATGTTAGTGAGGTGGAAGGTAGGAATTTTGGCAAGAATATTTCTTGAAATAATAAAAACAATCTCTTTAGGGGAGGTTTAGGAAAGACAGAAATAAAAAGGGTCCCCCCTTAATTATTTTATTTAGCAGTGCACGGTTTCATGAAAAATTAATTTGTGAATTGTCCCAAGAAATTACAATAACATTCTAAAAGCCCTCCGTAGATTGTTTAAAAAATCGTCCGTATTTGTTATGATGCACTAGTCTATCGTTAAACATTTATTTATGATCAAAATATTTGGGAGTACCTTGTCAGTCTCAATATTAAAGACCTTTAAATAAAAGCATGAAACATAAATGACAACGATTCGGTTCTTAATATCAAATAAAAGTCTTTAAATTTCACGTATTTTGAATGCATCGACACTAACGATAAAATAACTTCTCAGGGAAGAAGAACACAATTCCCTATCAACTCGACGAATATGACGATTCCAAAAGTGTTTTAAAAAATCTAGCCATTTGCTTCCGTTCCGAACACGAGTAAAAACTTCATTCCTTTCTTTCGTTTAAACTGGAGGGCACAAACGAAATACGACGTATCTCTCTGTGAATAACACCTAGCTCTCGCATTCTTGTAAAGAGCTGGACACAAATATGGAGTGGATTCAGTGACATATATTGTGCTGCGATACACTCAGGATCCTCCCTGGGGTTCAGAACGCGGTATAGAGAGTATATCACACGACCTGGCATGGACCCGCACTAAACACGATGCTACCTCACGTCTTCGTAGTGTTACATACGAGCGATGTATGCGTCGTAAATAGGTCTGCGAACACCGAAGGGTGTGGCTGTACGGAAGGTAAACGTTTATTCTTTGAATGGGAGATTTGGGGAGAGTTGCAAGGGGAAAGGGATTAGTCAAGAGGACAGTTTTCTTAGGTTTCAATCGTGTTAGTCGCAGCGAATACGGCAGCTCATTGTTTATAAATAGACTATATATATATATATATATATATATATATATATATATATATATATATATCTTACAGGATGATTTCACGCACGCCTTAAATTTTTTTAAAGTGCACACCAGTGGCCCCAATTTCTTTGTTGCCCCAATTTCCTTTATAGTCTTGAGATGATATGGATCATATCGTAATTGGAAAAATAGTCCATTCATTTTTGGAGTTTGGAAAACTGTCTGAATGAATTTACAACAAGTATGAATTTATAAATCAAGAATGAATTTGGAGAAGTCTGTTATTTTACTTATCGGAGCATTTGTGTAACAATTAGACAGTGACAGTAGTTTAATGAAGAAGGAAACATTAAATCACCTAATGTATGTTTCCATATAAGTTATAATTTTTAAATTTAAAATTAAATTAAAAAAATATCAAAGCGGCGATATGCTATACATTTGCACTCGTTCAAATATACAAGTATCAGCGTTATAATGAATTGAGATGTAATAAGCAATATGCAATAAGTATCTGAAATAACGGTACGGTTTTCGTATTTATATCAAATAACTTATTTATAGTTACGAATTTTCTTATAGATCCAACCAAAATAATTTCTTATTTTTTCGCAGATTTTATTTTATAACGAAACCACTTCTTTGCAGTCATGTAGGTATTATGTCCACAAATATTTGTGTTCGCCACTTTCCTTTGTGTTATTTAATATGGTTTTTTGTAAAAATGTTTTTGAGCTGAAATGTATGCCGTAAAATAAATTTTCATTCACTTCTCTTCATATGAAAATAGACCAGAACTCTCCTCTACCGATCGCATAAATACGCGTTCATCTCCATCAAAGAACATGCAAGAGGGTCGCGACTCTTTGCGAGAAGGGTGCCAGAAAAGGGGACGTCAAGAGCCCCCCCATCCGCTCGTACCACCCCGGGAACGATTACGAAGAACATACGAGTATGATGGGGTGCGGTGCGACCCGCCAAGTCGCTACCGGGACATGGCGGGAGACAGGGAACGTCTTTGACCCCCAGGAGGTTAGTATAATTCTTCCCTCGGAATTTACACAACCTTACACCGCGGGAAGGGCATTGCCGTAAGTTCGCGGTTTTAGTAGCAAAACGGACACGCGCGTGCGAAGAGGGAGGGATGTAAGTCTGTACAATTGTGGCGGGGAAGTGGCTGTCATCTTATGGATGGCGTCGTAGGTTACGTGTTGGCGGTGGGAAGACATATTTCTTTTCTCGCGAAGAGAAAGAGGAGCTTGTCTGCTTAACGAGATCAGGTTGAGTTGTTGGAAGGATGCAGAAGTCGATCAGATCTTAACATGGGTTCAGAAAGGTTGAAAGAAAGTTCTACATCTGCAGAAGCAATTATTCGCTAGTTTCATCCGAAATGTATAATACTTTCGTAGCATGTACAATATTGTTTACGAGGAGCCGTGGCACACAAGTAAATAGTACCGTGAATCCTGTGACAGAAATAGAGGGTGGAGGAAGCTCGCCCCGAATACAGATTATTTCCGCCTTCCTAAACTCACAGTTTCAGAAACACGATGACAATAATCTGAAAAATGTGTGTTTTATCGAGTTACGCATGGGGTCTTAGAAACATGAGTAAGCACGTGGTTGAAGTTCTTCCTGCTTCTCATTCATCCGCTTCTCCTTGATCATTTCAGTAAAAAAGTCAAGTTTTCAAGTAACAAATTTGGAACTCGCAAGTGAAATGATTATTTCCGCCTTCCTAAACTCACAGTTTCTTTTTGTAATTGTTAATAAATATAGCTACAGGAAGTTACTTTCCACAAGCTGTTCTTATATGCGCTTTCACCTCATTCTCAACATCATGTCCCTTTCCATGGAGTCACAGATATGATTTTAATCTCAAAGTAACTTATTGAGCACTTTCCTTCTCATTTACTCTTTAGCTTTCTGTCATGAATAGCGCCTTCTCCCTGTTTCAGTTCAGAAACTTCCCCTTACTACATTCTCGTTCTATTATTCCTATCAATATTAATAAAGCTTTGACATTTCATCGGTCTTCTGCTTTTTCATACTTCTCCACGTATCCGTTCTTGTTTTTAACCTCGACATCCACCATGCCATAAAAAAAACAATATCCTAGCTCGTACGATTCATTGTAATATGTCTCCTCTTCCATCTTTATTGCCTCATATTCCTCTTTCGTAACCTTTGAAGAAATTCTTCACTTCATCAATCTTTCAGCTTCTTTAATCATTCAGACCCTTTCACCTATTTTGTGGTGTTCATCGTTCTCCCGAATACACTGCAACGTCTTCATAACGTACTCCTTCCTTTGTTTTTTTTTACCTTTCCGCTTTCAAAATTTTTTTTTATTTTCATCAATGTCTTCCTCCACTTTCTTCATCACCTTCATTAATCTTCAACGACTTTGGAGGAGCAGTTTCCTCTCTGCACTCACTCTACATCATTGGTCTCCTTCACAATATTCGCCCAGTTATCCTTTTAAATTCGCTTCTTCTCTTCTCCTCCGCTTCTCTTCATTTCTTTTGTCTCCTCAATTTCCCCAACCGCCTACATTCTTACTCCAACTTGTTCACCGCTTTTATGTTCTTTTTCTTCCTCTCTATCGCTTTTACTACACTCCTCCACTAGCATTAACTCATCCACATCCTTCTCAACTTTCTCTTCCTGTATATCCTCCACCACCTCTTTATTTTTCATCCTTTACCTCCAAACATTATCCTTTGCGCAAGATTAGTCAGCTTTTACTTCATCTCAATTTCCTGTACTTCTTCCACCTCCTTTACTGCCTTTTTCTTCTCTCTCTGCTCCACACTTTCACCTGTAACACTGCCCCACTACTTCCACTACGCCCTTCACTTCCTGTTCCTTTACTTTGTCCACATTTCCTCTGTTTCCTCCCTCCTCTCTTTACCTTTTCTCACCTTGCTGTCCAGTTTTCTACCACTTACACCACTTACACATCTTCATCTGCTTATACTTCTAATACTCGTACTTCCTTCAACAGCCTCTACCCCCCCCCCTCGTGCTCCTCCCACCGCTTCCAGTTCTTCCTCCACATCCTGGCCCCCTTTCCTTCCCTCGTCCACCGCCAGCACTCGCAGCTGCGTCGCGCCGTTACTCACGACACCCGCGGTATTTACATCTCATTACGCGAGGAATTTATGATACGGCCGAATTATACAATGATATATAAACTAGCGGGACGCGCCCCCGCCGCCCTGTCTCTTAATTGCGGGCGGCACGACGAGGCTTCGAGCGGTTTATCCGGCGCTGAGACGATCCAGACAGCGCGTTAATGGTGGTGATCTCTAGCGACGCTCGGCGTGCGACGAATATGTCTTACGCAGCGAGCAAAGGTGGCCAACCTGCTCTTACTGTGGCCAGGAAGTTATGACTCAATGGGATAAAGGGTTCAGTGTAGTACTTTGTGGAATGAGGAAAAAAACATGAGCAGGTTTCTTTCACCACTCAAGTGCTGTATTGGTATTATTTGTTTAAGTTTTAAATTTTATTATTTATCTTGAATTCCTACGTCGGAATTTTTAGCTTGTGCTATGAAAATTGCACTAATTGCTATATTTGCACAAGGAAAATGTGTATTTGTATTACGTAACAATCCATGATTTTGTTATTGGTGGACTCTATCCTAAGGCGTTATTCGTCGTATTATGTGAAATGATAAAGTGCTATTGTTTTCTTTCTTAAAACGATATCTGGAAAATTACAAATTATTTTGACATTTCTTTAGTTTTTGCGCATCATTATTACTACTATTCGCACTTACGATGTCCACAACAGTCTTACATAGAGAACGGTTTCGTAAAGAACCGATAATTCTTTTTCTTTAGGCGCACACAAGCTTGTGTACGTCTATATACATCCGTGTCCAACTATATACATTCTCCATAACAGCTAAAAAATCCTCGCACGCGTTCCTTCGGAGGAAGAAAATCCAGCTGTCCAATGTAGTAGATTTACTGAATGTAAAATATTTATTTTTATTTAATAGGTAATTTTACAGACAAATTAGAAAACTTGATGCAAGTGGCTAGGCGAAGGCCTTTAAGCCATTACAATACCTACATTCTACCGTGTTCTAACCTTTCGCATTCTGGTATTCACCCCAATATGAATGTAAAATATTCTCAAGCCTAACAGAAGCCTCTGAGCTTCCTCTTCAAATCACTTGTTTCGCCCCCAAGATAATACCTCCTTTCGCCACTAGATGGTGAAAGGAGCGTGGCGACATTTGTGTGGTCAGACGGAAGAGTGGGCATGATGGCCCGAGTCTCGCCGCTTAAAAATAAGGCATTAACTACCTACCTTTGGAAAAGAACAAGAACTTGAAAAAGTTTCGATTTTGACTGAAAAAATGCAAACATTTGATTGGGTTATTCAGCCTATTCCCATACCGACTGAGTAACGACGCAGTTTAGGTAATGCGATACCAAGGCCACAAGGAAGAAGTCGCCCTCCATTAAAATATATGTTAGTCACGTTTCGCGTTATTGAACAGCAATATTTCTGATCCAAGCAAAAAACTGTTGATCTCTATATCTATACATATTATTCTATGTCACTGCAGTATTTGTGAAGGCTCGTTGAAGTATTTAATTTCTGTAGTCGAGAACGAGAGTATTTTATTTGGTGTTCATGAGCAGTGTATGTACTAAATTTTGGAATGCCATTTTTCAGATTTTGTTCAACAGCATTTTTGCTGCTACCTGCCACTAGTATAAAGTAAACAAGCGCTGCAATTTAAATTCAGAAATATATGTCACAATAAAAACAGTGCCTTCTGAGGTATGGATTACCCGTATGATACGCTCGAAAACAAAGAACATTTCGAAAGCGAGAAAATTGATCCTTAAGGGTTCTATTTTGTTAAAAATACTCATGACTGCGGTCATTCAAAAAATTACCTACTCAATTAAACCATAACTGTGCAATAATGACTTTACAGGAAGTAATCTAACCTCGAAATTACTTGCATAATGGTTTATCATTGTCTCATCTCATGTTACAGTATACCGATCTCGCAGATTTATTGGTTTCTTGAAAACGTAAAATAGCGCGAAAAAGGAGCGGAAGTCTCGTTACGTAGGTCTGCGAGCGACATCTAACGCGTAGAGTAAGTTGTAACGGAATAACGCCTCCAGGCTTGTGGCTTTCGCATTTCCATATCGCCATCTACAGAGAACGCGGCGCGCGATTTATGGGCGAGATAATTGCCCGTGTGCGGGTCTGGCGGGCGGGCGGGAGCGAGGCGTAAATGAAGTCCTCGAAGGTGGCGTTTCTCCGACGCGTCCTCTCGCCCGCATGTCTTCATCGAGTGCCCTTCCCCAGGGCTACGCACACGGCGCGACGCGGCGTCGAACGGACTTTATGTGCTCCAAGCACGCACCGCCTGCCGAGGCGTGAGGTAGGTCGCAACGGGTGTGAAGCGAGGGGGGGGGGGAGGGGCCAGGTGGATAAAGATTGGGACTCAAGTAGGTCTAATGCATATTGACCATTGTAGATTCACGACCATGTAAGTAATCTTGATAGTGTTCCGAATCATGGGATTTTGTCATAGTTTAATTCAAAACATTAACTCATTTCAGATCACCGACGATTCGGAATATTTTAATTCCCTCTTCAGGACTAATAATACAAGAACAACAACACTGTTACTATACAATACTAGACACATGTATATTTATATACGTGTTGTGCTTTAGTAATATACATTAACAATGTTGTTCTTAATGTTTTATTAGCCCTGACGTTAGAACTAAAATATTCCGAAACGTTGGCAAAATGAAATTTATTAATATTGTGACTTTAACTGTAAACAAATCCTGTGATCCCTAACATCCAAATAAATAATGAATATTGTTAGAATGAAACAGATCTGTAGAAACGTAGCGAAGGAGAAAAAGAAGCAAAAGAAGAAAAGGCTAAAAGAAGGAAAAATAATTTCAGAGAAACAGCAGAAGCAGAAAAGAGCGAGAGAAGAGAACGAATATGTGTGTGTGTGTGTGAGAGAGATAGATAGATAGATAGATAGATAGATAGAGAGAGAGAGAGAGAGAGGGACGAGTATCGAGGGAGGAGGGACATAAAGAGATAGATTTAAGAAAGGAAATGAAGAATGGGATGAAAATGGTAGAAGCGAGGGAAAGAATGTACTAGAAAAAGAAAAGAGGGAAAATCTCTGTACGAACAACCAAGCATTTTGAGAGGAAAATTGAATGAATAGAGCGGAGAAGACAGAAATCAGTTAAATAAAAAATAACAGAAAAGATAGGAACATAAATTAAGAAATATGGAGAACGGTAGAACGGAGAACGGTAAGAAGGATGCTGGAAAATGATAGTAAATTGCGTGGAAAGAAAGGGCTTGAGAGAGAGAAGAGAGCAGATCGTAGAGGAGTAAAATAAACGAGATAAGCCGAATTAGAAAGATGCAAATTAATATAAAATACAATGCGAATAAATGAATTAAAATGAATGTTAGCAATTGTGGTTTAAAAGAAAAATTAAAATAATAGACTGAAAAATTAATAATGGACCTTTAGGAGTAGATATTTAAGTGAAGAAGCTTTCCGGACGTGAATTCAGGCAAAGCAATGATAAAGATAATGTCGGAAATGACGAAGACTGGTTTGTGTAATCGTTTTTATGCAACCCAAACACGCAAGGTCCGGCAAGGTGTTGGAAACTTTGTTTAAATGCATGAAATTCCGAGCACGTATGAAAAGCATCGTGGCAGCAATTGTAACTTTTGTAAGACAAAGCCTTACAACATTACATATTAACGACTACATGTGTTAATTATTTTGTAACATCATGTTTACAGTATTTTAATCTTACTGTATTTAAGAAAAATATAATTTTTGGAAAGTGGTTCTGGGGCAGGCTATATGACTCGCGTATGACAATATTTAGAATGTGAATTTCAAAGCCGATGTATTGACATAATTTTTAAGTTATAATTATTCAAAGACTATTACAGTGAGGAAAACTAAAATTTATCCAAATTGTGTAACTTACTTCTCTGATTTAGTTGATAATTATGAAGGAATGAATAAATACGAAGCTAACAGTAACGTTTTAAATTCTTTTGTAGACCTTATTAAAAACACACTTTTCACACACATATTTCAAACATGTACACAATCACCCCACGTTTTAAACAACACACAGAAAAATGTTTCAGAGGAGAGCAATTTCTTTCATCTTCAACACAATTTATACCCCGCGCTGTAGCCACGTCGCCGTATATTTCCACAAGGCTCGTCCATTTGCTCGTCGCTCGACCGAGACCTCGATGTTTTCTCGAAATAAACACCGGCGATCTGTTCTCTCCGCGCCACCCCGCATCCCGCTACGCTTCGTCCTGGACGACAGCCCCCGCCCAGGTGAAATGTATTCGACGATCGCCAACTCCTCTGCCTCCCTGATATACGTCGTCGGTAGGTCCGCGGCGAGGGTGCAGACCTGAAGGTTTTCCGACGGTATTAAACTTAATCAAGCCGATTGGCACGATAAATTTCGCGCGTACGCAAAAACCTCCCGCACACAGGCGGCATGAAGCAGCACAGGGTGTCTCAGAATAAATGTTACAAACTTCTCGGTCTAGAGCATGTAGGGCAGTAGAAGATTATTCATTTTTTGAACATGGAGTGAGAAATTTCAAATAATGAAAGACTAGGAGCAAATTTCATAAGTGGGATTTTATATGTTTAATTTGTTTCTGATTGGTAGGCAACTCATTCATGAATTCACGGTACACGAACTATTTTGAATGCATCGGAACATGTAACTCCCGAAGACCAGTAAAAGATGATATATCTACAAATCAGGGGCAAACGTCGCACGTGAACCATCATTGTATGATGCGAACCATCGTCGTATGTTCATTGGTAAGAATAGACCATCATATTGCCTACGCAAATACCGTTTGCAAACACCGGAACGAGGAAGCACAGGGTGTCTAAAATGTTACAAGCATCTTGGGGTATAATAGGTACGGAAGTCGAAGATGATACATTTTTTGTCTAAATATGAGGTTGAAAATCGTAAATAATGAAGTAGTAGGACTATGCTCACGATTGATAAGCACCTCATTCAGAGAATCACGAATACCCCATACACGAAATATTTTGATTGCATCGGATTGTGTACGCGCCGAATACCAGTTTAAGATGAAATAGCTACAAATTGAGGGCAACGTGTACCATCGTTGAATGATATTTCTCATCCCATTTTCATTGGTAAGAATTGACCTTTTTTTTGTTCGGAAAAACCTCCCTAACACAAGCAGGGCAAAGCAGCACAGGATGTCTCAATTAATGTTACAAACTTCTTGGTCTATAATGTGTTCGTAAATCGACGATGATACATTTTTTCTCGGATTATGAGATGGAAAATCTCAAATAATGAAGTATAAGGATCAAATTTCAGATATGGAATTTGCTCCTCATTGGTAGGCAACTCATTCACGAAATCACGAATACGCGAAACATGAAATCTTTGAGTGCGTCGGACTTCTCTTTGTGTACCTGCCAAATACCATCGGAAGATGTATTACTTACCAATCAGAGTCATATGTGACACAAATATACCATCATTGTATGATATTTCACAAAGTTTGCTCATTGGTAAAAAATGATCATCTCCGATCCCCGTACACGCCCTAAAAGTATGCAATATTTATTCCGGGGCATCCTGTACAAGAGAGACGGATGGAGGTGGAACACTTTTAACGAACGTGCACGATACAAATCTTTTATCTCCCTCCTTTCCCTCTGACACAATCCTCCTCCGCCACTTTTACCCCCTACTCCCCCGTCCTCAAACGACTCGCATATTAAAAAAAAAAGAGAGTACAGCAAAAAAGAATCACGGTCTCCCCATAAAGCTTAACGGGTGGGACCATCCATTGTACAAAGAATGGCAGGTATTACAGAGTGCGCGCTAATATACGGTAACGAAGTATGAGATTTCATCCACTTGGCGGAAAGGAACGGCTCCCTGGGGGAGCGCGACCGAGTATTTTATAAACTTGCACCCCTTCGCCTGCCGTAGGACGATGGTGGTGGAAGCGAAGCGAGCAGAGGGGCGGGGTGATTTCACGTCAAGGCTTCCTAGTCCTCTTCGTGGCACCGGCGGCGACGCTGGCAGCGGGGATGGTGACGGTGGCGATGATGGAGAGGGAGACGAAAAATTTGGTGCCACTTGTGTGGTGGGGTGAAAGCTGACCTGGATGGACGAGGTGGTGTGCGAGCGTGTGTCGACTCTGCGCTTCGGTCCGAAGGGTCGCGGGTTCGAGTTCCACCGTTGACATGGCTGTTGGTCCCTTGACTTTCATGTTTGTGTGTTGTCGCGGAAGGCCTTGTGGGTTTGTTGACCGCAGACTAAGGAGCCGCAACTGCTAGTGTAAAAATGTTAATATGTGAGACATAGTGAGTACCCAGCGCGGATAGGCGAAATCGACATCCCCTGAAGCTGGATTTGATTTGATTTTTCGTGTTTCCGGGCACGTCAACTGCTTTGGTCATTATTCCCGTTAGTGTAGTGCATGTTTTTTTCTCGGGATATGCGCATTGATCTTTCCCCGCTGGATGGCGAGATCCGGCACCGACCTACCGTCGGCTAAAGGGGTTTCCCCCTAACCAGGGCTCTTCCACCAGCGGGGCACCGCCCCCGCCGTGACAAGCTCTAAGCTCCCGACCGGCCTATCGGAATATGTGGTAGTGTAGTGCATGTTAGTGTATGTGTGTGTGTGTGTGTGTGTGTGTAGGAGGATAGGACAAGGAAGAGGAAGGACAGATCGCGCGCGGTCCGTTGCCTGTTTGGTAGGGTATTGCTCCGGCATTCGCCTGGTGTTGATCGGAGAAACCAGGGACCACTATCCTGATGTTGATCGGAGAAACCACCCAGCTGAAAAGCTAGTGTCGAAAATCCTGCCACCATCAGGACTCGAACCTTAGACCTCCCGGTCAGAGGCGCTGCAGTGACATCAGTTTATGCACAGAGCTACCGCTCCCGGTCTGAAGCTGGAAAAACCCCCAGGAAGAAAAAAGGGTGGTGGGAGTGTATGACTTCTGTACTGTGTTCTCGATGTTGGATTCGCAGAATGAATCCGAGGCTAATATTTTTGGATTGTGAACGATATTTGTAAAGAAATATATGATACGCCGAATCATATTACAAGTCACACTGAGTGAAAGCTCAGACAATGAGTTGAGAAAATGTTGTTTGATGTCAGTTGCTGTATTTGCAAAGACAGAATTCATATATTGTGGTGCCTTGCAGCTGTAATGCTGAACTGTTAGAACGAACTAGTGGGCTGGATTGTTGTCATTGTATTTCCATAAAAGAGCAACAAAAATCCAAATGGGAAAGTTACTGCTCTATTCTTCCATTCCCTTCAAATAAGATACATTGCTGTATACTTTGTGAGTTTTCTAGTTTCATCTCTTCGTTTGATTACACTATTATCATCCTTTAGTCTATTACCACAATCATTCGGTGTCGACCACAATATACGACCACTATCATTCATTGTCAACCATAATATGCGTGTATGTTGAAGGGTATAGGAAAACTAGAGCGTAATTATTGAAAATATATAATCATCATAAAATATCGAGTCTCAACATTTCTCGTTAGCCATAGAAAAACGATGAGTAAGTCGCATTAGCAAAAATGATTTATTTGTGCGAATGTAACGCCTCACCTTTCTTCTTCCCCAACAAAAAATAACTTTTTTAGACAAAAATAACAATTGTGTGACCACGATTTCTAGTGGCAAGTTGGTTTTAAAACGATACTCCTCTTAAAAAAGCAAGAAATCAGGACGTGTTGTAAATTATTTAATGAAAAATTGCTTCTGGTTGGAGAGAATGAGACGTGCTGGCAGTCAAAACAAGTCTAGTTATTAGAGACAATACCATAAACAATGTTACTGTGCCTTTTTATGATAACTAGACCCCAAGAAACAAATATTGTACGTGCACAAATTAGTGCAACTCAGAAACAATATAATAACAACAGAAAAATAATTTGATAACTATTAAATTTACTTTTTAAATGATTGTTTTTAATTGCCGTTTAATACTTAATTGTTATTTTTAAGAGAAGAATTTGACTTCTAGTTTAATCAACAATTGTTTGTGATCCTGTAAATGTATATCCCTTATGACGAAAACAAATTTTCCGAAATGGCAACAATCAACTAAATAGCATTAAGCAACTAACTAAATACTATTAATACTTTTCGTTTACCAAACCTCATGAATAGAACTTTAACACTAGTAGGTAGAATATATAAATTAAATGTACAGAATCATATTTAGTATATAGATTTTTTTAATTTCTTCAGTAGTACCCTATTAGGAAGCACCGTTTACAAATGTATGTGGAAGTTCGTAGGGTGCGTTTTTTTGGGGAAGTTACCCCGTACTTTTTCACTTGGAGGGTGGAAGTGCTGTTCCTCGTCGCCCAAACCCTCCTTCGCACTGGTGGCGGTGACGAGGGAGGCGGCGGTGGCGGCGACGGCGGCGCGAGGCCGCTCTCAGAACAGGTTAAACCTCTGACAGTTGGCGCACCTGCTTCCTTATAAAGCTGGCAGAAAAGCGGAAGAAAAATGAGACGCTTCAGGGTGGCTTTGGGTGACATCTGCCGGCCCGCGGCGCGCCGCCCGGCGGAGGCGGAGGCACGAGGCGGCGGAGGCGGCGGAGGCGGCGGAGGCGGCGGAGGCGGCGGAGGCGGCGGAGGCGGCGGAGGCGGCGGAGGCGCGGAGCGGCGAGGCGGCGGAGGCGGCGGAGGCGGCGGAGGCGGCGGAGGCGGCGGAGGCGGCGGAGGCGGCGGAGGCGGCGGAGGCGGCGGGGCGCGGAGGCGGCGGAGGCGGCGGGGCGGAGGGCGGGCGGCAGAGGTGGCGGCGGAGGCGGTGGAGGCGACGGCAGGTAGCGGAGGCGACGGCGGAGGCGCGAGAGCCAGCGAAGGGACCGAAGCGGGGGCGGCGGCGGCGAGGAGGCGGGTGGTGGTGGTGGTGGTGGGTGGTGGTAATGGTGGGTGGTGTTAGTGGTGGTAGTAGTGATTGTTGTTGTTGTTTGTGGGGGTGGTGGTGGGGGCAGTGGCGATGGCGATGGAGGGGACGGAGGGGGGGCGGGGGGCGGCGGCGGTGGTAGTGGCAGTGGCGGCGAGGCTTCGACGGCATAGGTAGTGTTGGGTAGTTCCTGATGGTGGCGGGGTGGTTGTTTGGGGTTAAGCGTGGCGGGGGGGGGGGGAAGAGACAAAGATAGTGGATGGGCGGAGTGGCATGGCTGGGAGAGTGGGTGGTAAACGAAACGGGGGTGTGACGTGGCGAGGGTGATAAAGGAAACGCTGTGATAGCGTAGGCGAGGACCCTGGCGAGAACGGGGCGGAAAGGGCACAATAACAGAGGAGGGTCCCGGGGAGGGGCAGGAGGGAAAGGGGTAGGGACAGGGGGGAGGGCGAGGATTTCAAGGAAAGGGTCGAGAATAAGGGTTGGAGAGGCAGGGGGTTCAGAGTTGAGGTCATGGCGGGGAACAGGGGCGGGAACATCGGGGATCCAGGACGGGTACTGGAGCGGGAACTGGGTGGTTCAGGGCTGGACACAAGGGTGGGCGGGAGGAAGGGCTTTAACACGGACGGGAGCAGAGGGGCAGGGAGGGGACAAAAATGGGAACTGACTAATATGCAAAGGCTGAGATGGTGGTGTTGGCTATTTCGGTGCCTACAGCGAAGCTGGCTGATGGCGGTGGCGGGTCTTCCAAAGAAACACCCCTCTCAGGGAGAGAGGGGAGGAGGGAAGAAGAGGAAAAATTGTCTCCCTCTCATTGAGAGCGTAGTCAGTACCGCTTTTATTGCTGTTATTTCTCCAGCGTTGCCGTTGAAATGACTTAGTTTTATCTGTTTAGCATGACACGGGAGGATTTTAGAATATCTGTTATCTCTCTCTTGAATTTCTTTTATATTTTGTCATGCTATTTGATATTCCCTATCTTGCCGTCGATTTTAGTTATTAAACGTGCATATTCAACCGCTTACTTGTACTCCCTCCTGCTTACACACACTGACCCTTTCACAGCATCATCTACTTTTATCCAAAACTCAATACAGTAGCCCCTGTAGGCGTCTTCACTTTCCTGAAAATTTATATTACATAGAGATATATTTTCTCCTGATGATAATCAGAGTTTCTTGTAAAACGATATTCACATTACTACATCCTATTGCTTTCTCTTTTAGCATTTTTTGTATTTTTCTCATGTTTTTCATAACCTTCTACCCACATGAATTTATTTCGCTTTCATCACTTTATATTCCTTTTTTTCAAGACATCATTTTGTTCACATGTTTGATTAGCTCTTATGTTTCCTACATTACCTTCTTGTAATATTTCAATTTTCTCTACTTACCTGTGATTTTTAGTAATGTCCATTTTGAACACGTGTGGCTCACCCCCCCATATTCTCATCCTCCACTTTTATCTGCTTTTTCTCCTCCTCTCAGTCCACTGCATTATTATATCTCACTATATTTTTATGCATAAACCCCTTGGGCGCCAGCCCTTGTATTGCAGGACGGGTAATGCCTTACGACGGGTCCCGTCTCGTCCGTTGCGTAAGGATTAGGATTTTTTGGCGTCGCAACTTTTTTATTATTTGCGGAATTGCGAACCTTTTCGGTAGACAGTGACGCTTTTTTGCATTTTCTGTACACCGAGAAGAGAGGATTGCATTCATGAAAAATGTAGATTTTGTAGCTTTCGCGACAGTTTCCTCTGGGACGTCCAGCGGCATATTTGAGATCTTTCTTGGTGTAAAATGGGTTTTACGCGTTTGCTAAATTCTTTAACGTGTACTAACTGCAGAAAATTTGTTAATTACGACTTTATTTGAGACCTCCCGAATTGAAGTGTCGTATGTATCAGGTAACAAGGTCACTAGGTAATGGTGTGAGGAAATATAATTAAATGAATTGAGAGATATGAGAAGATGGTGTGAGGAAATATAATTAAATGAATTGAGAGATATGAGAAGATGGTGTGAAAATTTTCAACGATGTAATTTTTTTGTAATTTGCCAATAATTGTTAATTGTAATTGGAAATAATTTTAATAGTATTATAATTATTTTCAATAAGTACAGTAACGGAGTTTAAAGCATTTGAAGAGTTTTGGGTTGCTATTGACACGCCGTAAGTTATTTCCCCGTATTTTCTAAAATTTGCCTGTAACTATTTTTAAAAAAGGCGATTAAGAGAACAGGCAGGTAGTTTAAACTAATTTTAAATCAAGAGACTAATTAATGAAAACTGGTAGGGTCCAAAACTATTAGTATGAATTATACCAAATTATCTCATCTACTGTAATATCTCAGCGGCAGTTGCCGAAATTCTATAGATTCTTATCAGGTCATATCCATGTCATGTTAAATTTATAATATGTGACGACAACATTTACCGGTATATATCCAGAATTACTCAAATATCAATAAGATTTGCTGAGACTTAAATTTATGGTATCTTCATATTCGTTTGTAAAATAATAATGTACAGTTCCAATAAATGGAATTAATAATTTTGGTTTCTATCACGGTCTGATATTTTTTGCTCACACTAAAATTGTAATTTTACGGTACTACTACCATGTCTCAATATCGGTTAGTTTTTTTATATATATATTATTTGAGGTATAGGTTGTCGTTCTGTTTTTGACTAGGAGTTCCGCTCTAAATTCGCTCGTGACCACGTTGAGCCGAACAAAGCCTACGTAGATGACGACTTACTCGTAATGAGCAATGAATCTGTAACAAGAACTACACCACTAACAGGACATGGCAACAGGGATTCCTGGTTTAAAACTTAAAATATGTATTTGTCTGATGAAGGAGAAAAAAACGGAGTGCCGTACGTGCAACAGCTAGTTAAATAAAATCAATTTGAAAAGAAGGTGATTGTCAGAAATATTTTTGGACCTTGCCTGTATGTAAAGTACTAATCGGTTAGTTCTGTAAAAAAAATGTAATTGATAAAGCCGCCAGAATACACGATATTGGAGGCTTCAGGTAATCTCGTTATTCCAACGATATCACTATTCCTCAGCAAATTAATTCGCAAAGACTATCCATTAAAATCTCCTTCTACATCTTCACCCCCCGCAACACATGACAGCGCCACCAACATTTAATACTTCCATCTCCAGTAAATCATTAGCGAAGTTATGAAGAAATCCCGCTGTGAGGTCTCGGCGCGTTGCAATAAAAACCCGCAGCTTGAACACATTCCATAAATATTGTATCAATTCCCCAAGCGGGACTTCGAAGTACCCCGCGGGCCGTCGGAGACAAATAAATTATGACATCACCAAAGACCCGACCCTTAGCTCGCTGCCGGCTCGCCGCTAGCGGCCCTCCATCGTGTCGCCTGTGAGCCCCGTATACGTCTACGGATATAATATAGTGGAGAAGGAACAAGACGCACCCGTGTTCCGGGTTACATTATCTTTAATGCAATTTTTCATTTGAGTTGTTGTGTATGCTCACGACGAGCCGCCGTCAACTTGGAGTGTGTCTGTTTGGGGGGTGGGGACGACACTCGTAAATACGAAGGGGTGGTGGTTGTGGGGGGTGTTCTAGATCATTCTCGTGCTTTGTGGGGTGCAAGGCGAGCTCTTGTCCCGTCGCAGTGTGGGAGGTTCGCGCGGAAGTCGTGTGACTCGTGAATTATTCGCGTGAGTGGTGGAGAGCCGGTGAAAAAGCCGGCGGCAAGTGGCGGTCTCCGGGAGACAGAAGGGAGGAACTGCGGAAGATGGACAGTCGCTTTTAAGCTGCGTCCTCCTGGCGCGGCTTTCAACCTACTGTTGGCGTTGTTGCTTTTTAATCTTCTTTCTGTTTGCACAGCAAAAGAGAGAGACTGAGTGAATATTGATTCGAGGCTTGACCACTACGTACGTCGTTGGTCCCGTAAGTGTAGTACATGCTATCAGCTCAGCGTGGCGCCTCTAGTGGATACTTTCATGGTACAAACTTTTATTTGTGTTTTGCAAATTCATAAATAAGTACGTTTTAAACATATTATAGTTGTCTAGTTCGACAATTTTCGGACAGAGAAAAAAATTGAAAAACTATATTTTTAAACTACTTATTTTCATTTTTGTTCCATTACAAAATTAGGTTTAATTATAATTAACCTCATGAATCAAGTCGTTACGATTCATAAAATGTCGGAATGATAGTATAGTAATTCACAGCAATTCAGCAATGTACCCGTAGGTGCATTGAAGTAGTAAAAAACGGTCGAGCGGTCGGGCGGTCGGGCGGTCGGGCGGTCGGGCGGTCGGGCGGTCGGGCGGTCGGGCGGTCGGGCGGTCGGGCGGTCGGGCGGTCGGGCGGTCGGGCGGTCGGGCGGTCGGGCGGTCGGGCGGTCGGGAGGTTGGGAGGTCGGGCGGTCGGGCAGTCCGGCGGTAGGGCGGTCAGAAAGACGGTCTAACTCAAGGACAGACAGACGGACCGAGGGTCCGACACAGGTTTCTCAATAACTTTATATGTTTCTCCCCAACTGGGGTATGAGATGCGGTGCTGCCCTACAGGTCGACATGTGGCGTTTTCCGCCCTCCAAGTGTCTTCCCAGACGAGGCATTTTGGAGTTGTCAGTCGGTCTTGAAATCATTGTGGTGGAGAGATATGGTGAAGTTTTCTGGGATTTATGTGGTGGTAGCACCTGACTCTAGTTGATTCGAAAGTATAATAAGTATTTGCAAATCAAGAAAAGTAAAATAAGTAAGTTATTTCAAATACTTATTACACTTTAGATCAGTTTCGTATTCGTTGTCATATTAGAAGAAATGAAACCGAAATGGAGCCTGCAGCTTGATACTATGAAAGGACCATCCCTCGCGCCTACTGCGCGAATGCTGAAGCTCAAGGACAGGATATGATGAGCGAAAGCTTCTTACAAGGTCGTACAATTACAAGGTTCTTACAATTTTTATGAGTGGGATTTCTCAAAAGAGGTAAATTAAGAAAGTTGCTGGAAAAGGAGCTGGTCGGAGGTTGGGGAGAGAGGTGATCTGTTAGTATGATTTACATATAATAAATTGGTTTAGGTGACCTTTCAAAAAACTCGACCGTTGAGAGAGGTGTTTCTTAAATAAGGGTGATTGATTAATTATGGGGGCGTCAACTGCTAAGGTCATTAGTCTCGTAAGTGTGGAGCATGTTTTTTCCTCGGGAGGTGGCGATGATCTTCCCCGCTGGATGGTAAGATCCGGCGCCGATCTACTTGTTGCGTAGCGGGATTTTCCCCAGACATGTATCACCCATCAGCGGGGCACCACCCCAGCCGGAACAAGCACCAAGCTCCCGATCGGTCTCCCGGCATGTGTGGTAGTGTAGTGCGTGTAAGTGTGAGTGCAAGTAAGGAGTGAGGACAGAACAACGAAGGAAAAGGAAAGATCGCGTGCGGTGCGTGGCCCGTTCGTTAAGCCACTGTCTGCTAGTGTATTACTGCGGCATTCGACTTGTATTGATTGGAGAAACAACGGAATACTACCGATTGGAGACACCGGCTACTACAAGTCTCCTCCAGACAGCGACTTAATTCAACCTAGCTATCTAGTTGGTGTCAAAAATCCTGCCACCGTCGAAATTCGATTTTTTTGATTTGATTTTTTCGTGTTTCCGGGCACGTCAACTGCTTTGGTCATTAGTCCCGTTAGTGTAGTGCAAGTTTTTTCTCGGGATATGCGCGGTGATTTTTCCCTGCCGGATGGCGAGTTCCGGCGCCGACCTACCGTCGGCTTGTGGGGTTTCCTCCTAACCTCCCACTCCCACCTTTCCCACCAGCGGGGCACCGCCCCAGCCGGGACAAGCTCTAAGATCCCGACCGGCCTCCCGGAATATGTGGTAGTGTAGTGCATGTTAGTGTGAGTGTGTGTATGTAAGGGAGAGATAGGACAAGGAAGAGGAAGGACAGATCGCGCGCGGTTCGTGACCCGTTTGGTAGGGTACTACTCCGGCATTCGCCTGCTGTTGATCGGAGAAACTACTGAAAACTACCGATCAGAGCAGCCGGCCGCTAGAATTCTCCTCCAGACAGCGACTGAATTCGACCTAGCTGAAAAGCTAGTGTCGAAAATCTGCCGCCATCAGGACTCGAACCTAGGACCTCCCGATCAGAGGCGCTGCAGGCCACGGTGCAGTGACATCAGTTGATACCCTGAGCCCCCTCTCCCAGTGACTTTCAGTGAGGTTCCACTATATTTTGAAATGTATTGAACGACACACGGACGATAACACAAATAACGGACTTGGTAATAAATCAGGACAATCGCTTCTGTTTACAAACCGCGTCTGTTCCTTGCTCTATTCGATTTAACAACGTTAATAACTATAACACGGGAAGCCCACTTGCGCGCAGGTCTCCGGGTTGGCTCCGTGCGGCGACCCTTGCGTGGAACCGCTGCGCTGGTTCGTGCGAGCAAAGCGCGGCCGCTTAAAGCGAATCGGACTCGCCGGCGGGCAACGTCACGCCAATCAGGGAACTTTACACTCGGCCGAAGGACGTGACAGCGCCGTCCGCGCGCTGCGATTCGCCACCGCGGAGCCACGACTTAATTGCCTTCCGCCCGCCACCCACCTCAATATTTCAACGGTTGGCATTAGGCGGCGAATTACGGATGCTGATGATGATTTATTGCGTTGCTCGCTCGTTTTATTGAGCTTGAAGAATCCTGAACGTGTGTGAGTGACCTGGGAGTGTACCAATCTTCAGGTTGGTAGTAGCCGCTTGGAGAAGGAAGTTCAGCAACTGGATGTAATATTCGCGTAACTCCAACGAAAATATACACATTTATTATTTATTTATTTGTTATTTTTACAATTATTAAAATCACTATTGTTAGTACTTTATTGTCTCATATTCTCGGTGTAGTGAACGTTAAGAAACGCTACAGGAGAAATTCTCAAAATGTTGCTTCTCGCATACGTACGCATAAAGATAGTAATATACGTAAAATAGAGAAAGTTATGTAATGCTGCGGCATAAAACGGTGTTTTCTTTGAGAAAAAAACTCGTAGTGTTGGGCCCTGATACGGGAAAAGTGGAAAATTCTGTTCTAATAGGTAGTAAAATACTCTCTCAGATGAACTCCCTCAATATTCTCTTGTTGTGTAGTCAGCCTTCACGAATAATGAGGCCTCCACACCGAAGAAGTGTTTATTACCGTCCGTCTGTCTGTGTCCTCTGTCAACAACACAAGTGCCTAAACTATGTTGTTTTTTTCCAAATTGAATTCCCTCCAAATTGAATACCCTCCGGTCGATCTGGCCTCATTCAAAGCTCTACGATTTTGAATAATATTCTGTAATTTTTGGGATAAGTTACATGAAGTTCTTGGGACATTTTCAAAAATTCTCAAAAATGGCTCCCAATTTTTTTCTTTATATTGCTAGTAAGAATAGAATGAAAAGACTTATAAAGGTCACATACGTCACTTTAAAATCTGAATTTATGAAAATTGTCATAGTTTTATTTTTTCGGCGTCTTCCTCGTCTACAAAATTGAAGAACGAGATTTTTCCCCCAAATAAAATTTTTTCTCCATAATTAGTTTTCATTAAGTTCATGTACAGTTTCTTGAAACTCTTAGTAATGTTCGCGCAATATTGCTGGAAATATGTGCGACATAAAAAAATATCAAAATCAAGAATTTCTGAAAAACACCTCCAAATGTTTTTTTTTTTTTTTAAATATTACAGTTTTAATTTTTGTGACTTGTCACTAGCATCGTTATAATTTCTTTTTAGTGGCGATTTGTTCACATTATGGCATTTATGAGCCGTTTCTCTAAAGTTTTATGTGAAAATGAGCTAACAATTATGCATTTTCCGAAATGCTCAAAACGGGCTCCAAATCTTTCAACGGGAATTTCCGTACAGGGCGAGGTTTACTCTTCTATAATATTCTTAAAGTCATTCACCAGTTCTACCATTGGGGGACCGAACAACTGAGCAAATGTGAAAAAAATGTACTTTGGGCGGAAAGTATAGATGGTAGCTGGGAAGAGGGTCAGTCAAAACCGAAAAGCTAGCCCAGACCAAAGAAATTGGAAAAGTGACAGTACATAAAGTCTACACCTTTCTGTTACACCAATAGCTTATTTCTCCTATGCATTCATATCACTTTTTCGTTTCATCGGAATCTTCGTTTGGGGAATCCTTGATTCCAAAAAGGTTTTTAATTTTTTTGTGGTTTACTAATTCATTGTTGTGTGTTTACGGACCTGAAACAAAACATGTAACCGTAATGTTGATACCCCTACGGGAGTTTCTGCTTCTTTATGCCCAAGGGCCTTTTGAATACTTTATGATTCGCTCTAATTTCAACAAAATACATATATTTTTATGAATTTGATTTATTAAAGTTAAGATGCAAGCAAATAAATATAATATATAATAAATAAATGGTATCATGCTCAAATAAGTAAAATATGTTCATAGAAGATGTTTTTGCCCAGGGTTGACTTCCAATCCGAGGGATTGGAACATAAAAATAACATTTCGGGAATGTTAGCCAATGTGCCTTGTACATCTTATTACTATGAGTAGTGTAGGTACTCAAGAAGCATGTCTAAAAGAAGATATCACGTAACAGTGAAATATGAATGACAAGTGGCAATTCTATATTCAGGGGAACATCCAAAAATTGCAATTTTTCTCATCAATTTAAAAAATAAGGTTTATAACAATTGTTTAACTTATTTGAGCATTACAATGTTTATTTATTGTATTTACTTCCATCTTAACTTTAATAAATTGAATTCATAAAAATTTTGTACTGGTATTAGAGCGGGTCATCAATTATCTGAAAGGCCAGGAACATAAAATAGCAGAAAAGCCAAGGGTATTAATCAATACAATTACAGTTTTGTTTCAGGTCCGTTAACACACAGCAATGAACTAGTAAACCATAAACCTTATTTTGCTTAACTGATATAAAAATTATAATTTTGGAAAGATCCGTGATTTATAGCTGCCACCCTTCACTGTTATATATCACACTTTTTTAGAGATATATTTGCTTCTTGAGAAGCACTACTACTCGTAATGAAATGTATAAGGTACATTGGCTAACTTCTTCGAAATGTTGCTTTTTGATGTTATGAAATATTCTAAATAACTTTTGGCAATAGAGACGAATTGCCAAAAGGTGCCGTTTCATCAGCGCAATTCACACATATATTTTCCGTTCGATTTGTATCTTTTTGGTTCGAACAAACTACCTTGTTTCTGTGTATGATTCAAAAATAGGAAAGAAAGACAAATGGCTTCAACGAACAGAATTTTCGCTGAGAGGGTGAATCTCAAGTAAAAATCGACTTTTGTATTAATGAATAATTTGGGCTCTATTGCTATTTGTCTAATTATTAAGCGATATTTCATAGAAGATTTTAGACGATATTTCAAATGGGAGAAGCGGGTACAGACGCATGGATAATAAAAGCGAGCTTTATTTTATTTTATATTACAAATACGAAACCCTCATACTTTTCATCTTTCAGACGAACATACAAGCCTTCAATTGTTACTTCAACGTCACCAGTTATTGTAGAGCAGAGTTTCACTCGCAGAAAGAAGATGTACTATGTGACAAGAGCTGTCCCGCGCGCAGCGCAGCACCTGCGGCGAGGAGGAGCTGGGGTCGACGCGGCTAGCGCGCGGCTGGGAGCGGGGCGCGGGGTGCCAGGCGCGGGGCCCGAGGCGACGCCACGCCGCTACATAAAACGGCCGAAATTTCGGGAAGAACGACACGAGAAGAGCCATAAAAACGCCGGAAGGGCGGGCGGACAACACGGGACGACCCAGCGCGGCGCGACGGAGCAAGCGGTGGCGGAGGTGGCGCTCGGAGGCGGAGACGGTGGCGGTGGCGGAGGCGGAGGTGGCGCCCGGAGGCGGAGACGGTGGCGGTAGCGGTGGCGGAGCCACAGTCGGAACAGGTGTCGATGTCGGTGTCAGAACCGGTGTCGGAACCAGTGTCGGAACCAGTGTCGGAACCAGTGTCGGAACCAGTGTCGAACCAGTTCGGACCGTGTCGGAGCCAGTGTCGGAAGCCAGTGTCGGAGCCAGTGTCGGAGCCGAGGGCGATGCGGGTGTCGGTGTCGGTGTCGGTGCGGGTGTCGGTGCGGGTGTCGGTGTCGGTGTCGGTGTCGGTGTCGGTGTCGGTGTCGGTGTCGGTGTCGGTGTCGGTGTCGGTGTCGGTGTCGGGTCGGTGTCGGTGTCGGGGCCGGTGTCGGTGTCGGGCGCGGTGGTCGGTGGCGGTGGCGGTGTCGGGGGCGGTGTCGGTGTCGGTGTCGGTGTCGGTGTCGGTGTCGGTGTCGGTGTCGGTGTCGGTGTCGGTGTCGGTGTCGGTGTCGGTGTCGGGGTCGGGTCGGTGTCGGCGTCGGCGTCGGCGTCGGCGTCGGCGTCGGCGTCGGCGTCGGCGTCGGCGTCGGCGTCGGCGTCGGCGTCGGCGTCGGCGTCGGCGTCGGCGTCGGCGTCGGCGTCGGCGTCGGCGTCGGCGTCGGCGTCGGCGTCGGCGTCGGCGTCGGCGTCGGCGTCGGCGTCGGCGTCGGCGTCGGCGTCGGCGTCGGCGTCGGCGTCGGGGTCTTGTCGGAGCCTAAGTCGGTGTCGGGGTGCCGCATCCAGTGTCGTCCTTGTCGTCGGTAGCGGCTCAGGGGGGCGATTCCGGGCAGTGGTAATGTCGGCGATGGAGCTGGCGGTGTCGGAAGCAATAGGCTTGGCTGAGGCGGAAGCAGTGGAGGTGGCGTATTCTGGCAGTGTATTCTGGTATGTGGTGGTATCGGCGGTTTCGCTGATGCGATAATGCCTGAAGAGTGTTCGAGCGGTATCGTCAAAGGACGTGGCGGTAGAAGTGGAGGAGGTGGAGTAGGAGCTGATAGTTTCAGCGGGTTCTTTGGTATAGTTAGAAACGGCGACGGCAGTGGTGGTGCTTCTGCCAATGCTCGTGGCGGGCCTAGAGGTCCGTAAATTTCATACAATGATAGTGCTAGTTGTCCAGCTAATGATCGTGCTGGTGGGAATGACAATATGTTGGTAGTGGTGCTGACGATGGCAGTTGTGTTGGTGGGGGTGTTGGCCGTGCTGTTGGTAGTGGAGAGAGCAGCGGAGGCAGAAGTGGCCGTGACGAAAAGCTGCTGCCAAGAAGCAACTTCGCACCGAGTTCAGCAGCCGTTGCTCCTCTCTGCTGCGCCAAAGCATCTCGCTAATAAGTACCACACGTCACGCGGGCGCAAGCTTCTGCTTGTTACACGTTTCACCATCTCGAGCCCATGACGGCGAAAAATGACAATTATTGTTCTTTTTCTTCTTGAAAAAGTATGTGGAGTCGGAAACGAAGTTTTTAGGTACTATGTAGGAAATCATTATAAATAATTTGATACTAACGTAGAGAAAATCGTTTATATTTTGTATTTAAAAAGGGAAATATGTTTTAAAACGAATATAATTTATATTATATGCATAACATAATAATCTGGAGTAAATTTTTAGCATTAAAATGACAACGACTCTCAGTCCAGGCACTTAAAAAACATGTGTTTAAAAGAGCACAAATCTTTCAAAAATAAAATAAAGTTTCGTATGTACAAAAGGTTCATGTAATTTTACTTGCATAGTTTCTAAAATATATAAAAATATTTAGAAAGCGATGATCTATGTAATGAATGATAAAAATGAAAGATAAATTTTCAATCTTGAAGGTGTGACGGTTGTGGCCTGCTTTAAAAGGCAATTCTTTCCCATCTGTTGCGAAATATATTTAAATCGATGCTTGCCTTATCACAATTAAATTTTATTGTAACCTGTTTCAAATACGTGGTCAGTATTTTGTTCTTGTTCTTCATTTACCACTTTTGATGGGAATTAAGGCAATTTGTGCACAGTTCAGCAGCAGTTGTCCTCCTACTTCCGCCAGCAACTCCAACAAGCGTATCGCGTCAAGCGGGTGCGAGCTTCAACTTTTTACGTGAGCCACCATTTGGAGGTTTTAATTAGTCTTGCTTGCGAGTAAGGTAAACGTTTAATTTTCCACAACACGAAATTTGGAGACACAACATTTTTTTTCACAAAAAATTATTTTATGTTACTTCATCTCAGCAGAATACTGAAAATGACTATTCTAGACTGTCTATATCATTCACTTGGAAAATGTTTATTATGAACAATTTTATTAGTTTGATATGTGTATTAACACATAACAAGGGATGTCAATGTTGTTTCGTTTAAAAACTGCCAGAGTTTACAGATCCAGATTTTTCTTTTATGGCTGAAAATCATATAAAAATTAAAAATTGAAAATGAAAGTTTGTTAAAATAGAGAAAAAACTAAGAAAATACAAAAGGTGCAATATTTTACTAAGTACATGGAAACATCCACTTCACTTATTATTATAAATTAAATAAAACTTTGGTAAGTAAAAAGTAAGGCACTGTACGTCGAGTTGTGACAACAAAAATATTAAAGAAATGAATGCGTCCACATCTTCGATCCGAGTGACGCAGGTCCTTGGAGAGGAAGACGATAATCGTAGAATGGAACAACGGAGGGGAGACAGGACGAGTAAAGGGAAGGTAAAAAAGGTAATTGACCGATATAAGCAAAAAATATCGCCAAAGAACGTCGGTCTGATGATTCAATAAAATAATCCTTTTTCTTGATGGAGCCAACAACTTCAAACCACGCGTCGGAGTACTTGTAAATAAATATATGTCGTATGAATCTGGTAATTGCTTTGCTAGTGTTCATTTTACCTTGTGAAAAGTATACTGCGTACAAAATCGATTGCGTAAGTTGTTGAGATATAATAGAAGTCGCTATATAAATTCATATTTTCCCAGACATATTTTCACGATTCATAAATTAACTTGACTTTACATTGACAATGTTGAGAGAAAAATTCATTTTAGAAGTATTCGCACGTTCTTCTGTTCCCATACAGTGGGGAGCCTTACATCTTCCATGACCGAATTTTCCCTCCTAGATTTTCTCATTCGATTGATTCATTTTTTCCGGATTCGTCAATTGCTATGAACTTTACTCCCAATTGGAGAATATTTAATTCAAGGAGGTGACGATGCCCTTGCGGTTTAGTTCATTGGTCAGCGTGCTCGCTTTCCATAACGTGACCCCAGGTTCGATTACCGGTCTGGCAAGATTATAACGTGACTTCCTTGCAATGTCCCAATAGAAGTTGCTGTATGACGATGAGAAAACTCACTTTCCAGGTCGAGAAGATCACAATACGGCATGGGGATGTCTTCGTGCTAACACACGTACCCTTAATCCATAGTCGCGAGCCCGGGAAGCTGCTGGTCGACCATGGCCGGTACACGTGCTGTCGCGCTAAGTACAGACAGGAGGTGACAACGATCCTCTACCACTGGTTTGATTAATTGACTATTTCGTGTTTCCGGCGCGTCAACTACTGTGGCTTAGTCCCGTTAGTGTAGTGCGTGTTTTTAGGGAAGTGGCGGTGATCTTCCCGCTGGTTGGCGAGATCCGGCGCTGACCTACCGTCGGCTAGATACAACGCTGACTCCGAGCTAAATGTAGCGGAAGGCGCAGGGCGCCACTTGCGTGGGCAGCCATTACTTCACGAACCGTGAGCCGGTTCGGCGAGCGCGAACCGTTCACACGCCCGCTCTAGGCTGAAGGAGGCTTAACTAGGAAACTAGTGCCGCAAATCTTCCCCCGTCTCAATTCGTACCCTATGCCCTGCCGGTCACTGTCGCTCCAGTCAGGGGGACAACGCCGACTCCGAGCTAAATTCAGCGAAAGGTGTAGGTGGCGCCGCTTGCGTGGGCATCCATTACTTCGCGAACCGCGAGCCGGCTCGGCGAGCGCGAACCGTTCACAGACCCGCTCTAGGCTGAACGATGCCCGCGGACACCGAGTAGCAGCGGTTGCAAATGGCTGGGCCGGCGGCCCGGCGCCTTTGTGTTGGCGTCCGTGGGGCGCATTGTTCGCGGTGGGCGGCGACGCCGGCGGCGCCGCGCCGATTCATCTTCGCGCCGCCATTTGCAAACAAAGAAATGCCGGGGTGCGGCGCACTTGGCCCGCAGAAGCGAAATGAGCTTCGTCCGCGCGTTGAGCCATGCGTGAACAATGTTGGGCTTCTGGATGTGCTCGCGCGCGGAAAGATTTTCTTACTGGTGGAGAATGCCAACGAAATATTCAGGAGAGAAATATTGAAACATAATCAGCGATCAATGAACAGATGTTACAAGCTTCGACGTACTATGAATAATTAGTATATTAATAAGTATTTATTTGCTTGATTAATCTAGGAATTAGAGAATAAATTAACCGATGCAAAAATGATGATACTTCATGAAACAGAAGAGTCAAAATTGGAAACGATTTACAGCCGTTTGATGGGCAAATCTGTATCAAATTGGTTAAGAAATTCAATGATTTTATATACGCTGCAATGAATATTGCTGTCGGTGGAAGTGCTAACGATAATTTAACGATACACAATTGAGCTAAGCCGAACGTCAGAATACTAAAGATGTATTCCTTTATACCGACTAGATATTTAAGCACTCCCGAAGAAAATTAAAGCTCTCTGCAAAAAAGTTGAGGGTGAAAACTTAATTATAAAGGATTTGGTTAACTGGTTTCGTTTTCTTTATTAAGCATTGTCAATTGATACGCTCTTCAATCTTGAGTTAAAAAACTCGTACTAAGTGACTTTTGTACTGACTTCACTAAAAATGATGGAAATTAACGAAGGAGCTAGACCGCTCTCCAAGAGTCTTCGTCTGTCAGATCAGTAAGCTCAAATGCGTGCAGATCATGAGAAGATAATGTCAAGTGTTACATACAGACTGAAACAGAGTGAATATCAGTGGAGAACATTTGAGAGATGTTGAAGGAGTGGGAGAAGATATAGGAGAATAATAGAAGAGGTGGGAGAAGAGCGGGAATTGGGAGAAAAGTGAAAGGCGAACGAGAGAAGAGGGAAGGAGAGAGAAAAAGAGGGAAGTGGGAAAAGGGGTGAGGAGGGGAAAAAGAGAAGGGAAGTGGAGGTGAAACTGATATAAAGCTTAGGGGAAGTGGAAGAGAAGATGAGAAAATGCGAGGGGAAAAGAAGGAGAGGTTGATAAAAACGGGAAAGTGAAGGAGAGGCGGAGTAAAAGGGGAGGAGAAGAAGCGTAGACATAGTGGGGAGAAGCTGAGAAAAGGCGTGGATAAAAGGAAGAGAGGCTGAAAAAACGTAGGGGGAGTGGAGGAGAGGTGGTGAATAAGTGGAGGGGAAGTGGAGGAGGCGATAAGAAACAGCATAGGGGATGTGGAGGAGGAGCTGAGGAAAAGCTCAGACGAAGCTCAGGAGCTGAGAAAAAGCGTAGGGGAAGTGGAGGAGGAGCTGAGATAAAGCACAAGAGAAGTAGAATAGGTGCCAGGGCCCGGAGCAGCTCTCGTGGCCGGCGCCCCATGAGGTGGGGACCGAAAGCGCCAACATCACTTCAACGCGCCCTCGGCGGCGCACCGCACGCGGCGTGGAGCAACACCGCGCGGCATTGCGCCCAACCTCGCCCCTCCGCCGAGGCAATTCCGCGGCGCCGCATAATTTGTCAATTCGAGCGTTATCTCGGTGCCGCCCCGCCTCCGCCCCAGGGTCTTGCGCGCCACAGTCGCCGTCGTCGTCGTCGATGCGTCCGCGCCTGCGGTGCCCCCACCCCACCCCTTGGGCTTCGAGATCCGACTGCGACGAAAATGGGAAAAGCCAATTCACAAACCGGGAGCGGTAGCTCAGTGCATCAACTGATGCCACTGCAGCGCCTCTGACCGGGAGGTCCTAGGTTCCCACTCCCCACGGCGGCAGGATTTTCGACACCAGCTTTTAAGCTAGGTAAAATTCAGTCGCTGCCTGGAGGAGAATTCTAGCGGTCAGCTGCTCTGATCGGTAGTTTTCCGTCGTTTCTCCGATCAACACCAGGCAAATGCCGAAGTAGTACCCTAGCAAACGGGCCACGGACCGCAATCTGTTCTTCCTCTTCCTTGTCCTATTCTCTCCTCTTACACACACACACAATCTTACACTAACATGCACTACACTACCACATACTCCGGGAATCGGTCGGGAGCTTAGAGCTTGGCCCGGCTGGGGCGGTGCCCCGCTGGTAGGAGAGTCCTGGTTAGGGGGAAACCCCACTAGCCGACGGTAGGTCGGCGCCGGATCTCGCCATCCAGCGGGGGATGATCACCGCCATCTCCCGAGAAAAAAAATGCACTACACTAACGGGACTAATGACCAAATTAGTTGACGTGCCTGGAAACACGAAAAAATCAATCAATCAATGAACCAATTCACAAGAATGCTGCGTGAACAGCGTCATCGCTAATTTTAAGTTAGTATAAAATAGTTTAAGTTAGTATAAGATAGATAAAGTCCATCAAACATTTGCACAGTTAATATGTAAACTGAACAATGTAATGTCAAACAATATAAAAATAAAAAATAAAATAAAAGAAAACAAGCGTCATCGCCAAGAGGAGATCCCATGTTTCCTAACTGAGGTTAAAGTGAAGTGATGTGCTATCATCATGAATCTTACCCCACGCTTGTTTTTAAAGAATATAAATAATTATTGGAACTTTTTCTGATAATAATTTGTCTTATTTGCGAACTATTTTTTTAAAGAAAATAAATAATTATTTGAACTTTTTCTGATAATAATTTGTCTTATTTGCGAACTATTTTTTTTAAAGAAAATAAATAATTATTCGAACTTTCTCTGATAATAGTAATTTGTCTCATTTACATGCTCTGGTGAAGTGCCACTTCATTATCTTCACTTGGCGATTCAATTATGGTTCGTTCTGTATCTTAACATTTTGCTTTCACAGCATCCTATATTGACCATCTTCCTGACGATGATTTCTGAGTTATTTGTAAAATATTTTCCCTGGATTCATAATGGTTGTGATAGTCTCTCTTCATATATCTGGCTGGCAGGTGAAAGCTTGTCCTCCCCATTTCTACTGAAATGTCCATAGTACGTTAACTGCATGGTGTACCGTAGTCTATTTCATGGCTGTTAATATATTTCTCCCTTGGTGGTATGTTCCAGTCAACAACATCCCATAACCCTACCTCTTAGCGGGGTGAATGGTACAGGGTGAAAAGTACTAAATAAATGACTAAATGAACGACTAAATGAACTAGAAAAACAGTTGAGAGATAAAGAGTCATATGAATGGGAACAGAAATAAGGAAAAATATAAGTTTTGTAATACATTCGAAAAGAACATTTTGGGAGTGTTCTGGCACTGATTCACGCTCCACCAGCGGAGAAAATCTAGGGACATAATGGAGAGAAAAAGGAGGGTGAGCTAACTCAAGCCTGGCTATCGAGCGGAATATAACGCATCATGGTCGAATTGGGCATTCCGAAGAGCCTGCGGAATCGTTGGTTTAGGATTAGTTCCTCCCCTCATCCCTCTTCCCTTTCCTTCTACAATGACTCACCACGCCGCCATGATCTGCTTCACTGCTAACGAAATGTGGATCTTGAGAGTACGTCAATTCAAAAAGCCAGAGAATCTGTACTCAAAAATCCACAAGACCGAAACTCAAGATTTACATCTCATGTAATTTGAAGAGGTCAAGATAGCGGTATCTTTGCTGGTGCGGTTAGAGATTTGCTAAGGTTTCCCGAGAACGTGATGACAACTGTCTTCCTTGTTATTTGTACGAAATTAATCGATAACTGATTTTCAGCGAGAGACTCATGAGTTAGATGCAATCTGCGAAACCTAGTTGTTCAAAACGTATTTTCTATGAACTAATCAAAATCGTCACCGCATCAGAACACTTGTTTTCATGCTTTTGCTTTCATATCCAATTTGTAATACCTTCACAGTTTCCCATTAAAAATAATCAATGCAATGTCGAAATATTCACTGATAGAAATAAACTTTAAAGAAAATGGTTTTTAAAATGTCAATATATCTTTGGAGTAAATTTACGGGATTATGCATCAAGCATTATTTCAAACAAATAAAAGAAATGTAAGCATGCTCTTAAAAACACCGAGAGTTAGATTTGACATCTTAATGTACTTTTCGATTACATGGGTTATTTTCTCATACAGAAGCAGTGGACCCATTATTGATTATATCAATAGCTGACAATAGACATATAAGGGAACGTAGATTTAATCTAATCACAGACGCTGAAGAACACGATTTTAAGCACTAACTATCGGCTAATTCACTTGCAAACGAATCTTATGATCTATTGAAAAGAAAGACATGCACAGTGTTGACGCTGTTTACGATCGTTTGTTTAAGAAGAAAACAATGCACATTCACTTTAGAAATGCATTTATAGGCTGATTTATACCGATATTATAGATTTATACCGACAGCAATATTATTCGCAGTTACTGATGATAAATTACGGCGACCTTTGCCCGCTTTAGTTGCCGAGTTATAGGCGTCATTCTTTTGATTCCAGCAACACTCACGACTTCATATCTTCGAGAATACTGAGAGATAATTATCGTTAAACACATCCAATCAATTTATGCAGTCGTAAATATTAATGAGAGTTTTAATAGATTCCTTAGGGACTGAAAATTTGAATTTTGTTGTAGGAATTAATCATTTCATTATAAGCTTTATTAATAATATCTACTTATGTGGTGCAATGAGATATTAAGTCCGCCATATTTTAAAGTTCCGCCACACTACATATTTCCATAACTATTTTTCCGTCGGACCGCCAAACTTGAATAGTCAGACATTTCGTTAAAATACGACCTTATGAAGTAATCATCAAAACTAAAAAGATATTGTACAAAACATTACTTCCGGAATATTCGTAAAAAAATGTGTGTTCCTTCAAAATTGCTTTCTATATTTTCGGATGATAAAATTAAAATTTTGATATTTTAACTTAGTCAATCATCTTTTCTTAAAAAAATTATTATCATGTAATAGAGATGTTCAAGCAGTGGATGTTGATTTAGCTATGGATGTAGACGAAGAAGGAGATGAAAGTCAAATTAATTTTTTAGCTCAGGAAAATTTCTTATTTGTGCCGTTCCCTTTTCCAAACAATCATATCAGGGATGTGTCTTCGCTTCCCTCTGTATTCAATGAATTTCAAAATTAGACAAATATGCGAGTACTACCGTATACCCTACTAACGACAATTCGACGTAGATGCGAGCGTCCCTCGCCAGGTGCGATTGCGCCTTTAGGGCCGCGGAATTTCGGCGCCGCGACGGCGCGCGAGAGATACGCCGCGAGGCGCCTGGCGGGGGCGGGGGCGGCGGCGGGGGAGGGGGAAGAAGAGGAGTTACGAGGCAGATAAAGCCAGCGCTCCGGGCGGCGCGAAGGGCGAACATAGCGAGAAGTGGCGATTTGCCGTCCTCGTCGCGCGAAGGGAAGTTTGTGCGGAGGCGATGTCGGAGGCGATGGCGATAGCGATAGCGGAGGCGATGTCGGAGGCGATGTTGGAGGCAATGTCGCAGGCGATGTCACAGGCGAAATCGGAGGCGATGTCGGAGGCGATGTCGGAGGCGATGTCGGAGGCGATGGCGGAGGCGATGGCGGCGGTGATTGTGGAGGCGATGGCGATTGCGGTGGCGATGGCGAGGCGATGGCGAGGCAATGGGAGAGGCGATGGAGGAGGCTAGGGCGGAGGAGATGGCGAAGCGAGGGTGGAAGCGAGGGAGAAGGCGAGGGCAGAGGGGAGCGCGGAGGAAGGACGGAGGAGATGGCGGAAGCGAAGGAGGAGGCGAGGGCGGAGGCGAGAGCGAGGCAGAGCAGAAGCTAGGGCGGAAGCGAGGGCGGAAGCGAGGGCGGAGGCTAGGGCGATGGCGAGGGCGGCAAGAAAGGTGCCTTGGGTACCTTGTCATTACAGTAAATCTCAACATATATTGGGAATTTAGACGATCGTCTACAAATTCGGCGGAAACTGCCATTATCACAATTATCTTTGAGTCAAGATATCGTAAATGCGATTGTAAAACGTTTGGGCGGCTTAATTAAGGTGTAGGCCTCTTGCAAATTGCGCACACGCTAAAGAAACTTGAGTTTCTTGAGTAAAATATTATCGAAAACTTTTGCACCATTCAATTAGAATTGTCAAAATCAAAATAGAACTAGATCTCATTTTGTGTTCATTATGCATTAGAGAAACTATAACACGTCATGCGTTAAGTATTTCTCTTATAGTCAATGACAAATGTTGTTGGAACAGTGGTTGAAGTAATTCACGTGGTTGTAATTTTGACATTCTAACAAATTTAATGTTTACCACTTGCATGCCATTCCGATCGGTTCAATGCAGTTTTGAACAATTCATTGTCATTCTGATCAGCTCAATCCGATTCCGATAAGTTCAATGCCATTCCAAAAAGTTCAATGCCGTTCCGATCTATTCAAACCAATTGCAATCAGTGTAATGTTATTCCGTCCTCTTCCATACCACTCCCATCAGTTCATTGTCCTTCCGATTAGTTGAACGTATTCCTTTTAACCTTTAAACCATTTCACTCAAATTATTGAATCATTCATTGCAACCCATTTGTGCAGCGCCTCTGACCGGGAGATCCTAGGTTCGAATCCTGACGGCGGCAGGATTTTCGACACTAGCTTTCCAGCTAGGTCGAATTCAGTCGCTGTCCGGAGGACAATTCTAGCGGCCGCCTGCTTTCTCCGGTAGTTTTCCGTGGTTTCTCCGATCAACACCAGACGAATGCCGGAGCAGTACCCAATGAAACGGGCCACGGACCGCGATTTGTCATTCCTCTTCCTTGTCCTATCCTCTCCCCTTTTACACACACTTACACTAACATGCTCTACACTACCACATGTTCCAGGAGACCGGTCGGAAGCTTAGAGCTTGTCCCGGCTGGGCGGTGTCCCGCTGGTGGGAGAGTCTTGGAGGGGAAACCACTAGCCGACGGTAGGTCGGCGCCGGATCTCACCATCCAGCTGGGAAAGACCACCGCCATCTCCCGAGAAACAAACATGCAGTACACTAACGGGACTAATCACCAAAGCAGTTGACGCGCCCGGAAACAAAAAAAAAAACAAACCAAACCAACAACCCATTTGTCCTCCTAATTACAATCATGCTGTTTCCCATCCACGCGCTCCGTGCCGTCCGCCTTGTACGACCCGCGCGAAGCCCTTGCTGCATATGCGCGCGCCTGCGGTCGCCCGCATTCGCGTCACGCGCGGCGCGGCGCCGAGGCGCGACGCGTCGTCAGCCCCGGCTCCTCCCAGGGCGCCGCCCCGGCCTGAAACGCGCGGGACTTCGACACCCCGCCCCCCCTCGCCCGCCCTTATTCCGCGCGCTCTGCGAGGCACAAAGGCACGTATTCTAGCGACTCGCCCCGATCTGCTTCTGTTCTTCCGGCTCCGCCGAGCTCTACTCCTTCCCCATCGACTCTCCTGTTCTGCCTGGCCTTCTCCGCTTCTTCCTGCCCCGCTACGTCCTGATCCGCTCCGTCCTGCCCCCTCCATCCTGCCCCGCTCCGGTTTTCCCCACTCCGTCCAGCTTCGTCCTGCCCCGCTCCGTCCACATCCGCTCTGTCCTGGCCCGCTCCGTCCTGTCCCCGCTTCGTCCTGTCCCGCTCCGTCCTGCCCTCACTCCGTCCTGTCCCCACTTCGTCTTGCCCCGCTCCGTTCAACCCCGTTCCGTCCTACCCCGCTCCGTCCTACCCCGCTCCGTCCTGCCCCGCTCCGTCCTGCCCCGCTCCGTCCTGCCCCGCTCCGTCCTGCCCCGCTCCGTCCTGCCCCGCTCCGTCTGCCCCGCTCCGTCCTGCCCCGCTCCGTCCTGCCCCGCTCCGTCCTGCCCCGCTCCGTCCTGCCCCGCTCCGTCCTGCCCCGCTCCGTCCTGCCCCGCTCCGTCCTGCCCCGCTCCGTCCTGCCCCGCTCCGTCCTGCCCCGCTCCGTCCTGCCCCGCTCCGTCCTGCCCCGCTCCGTCCTGCCCCTGTTCCTCCTACCCTTCCTCGACACGCTCCGACACGCCCAGTGCAACCCTACCCTACTACGTCCCACCCGAGCCGCCCCTAACCTCGTTCCGCGCGACCCGCCCGCGAGATAGGAGCCACCATACTGCGCACTCTCGGCTGCGCGCCCCCCCGAAGAGGGTTTTCTGGGGCGCCGCCGCGCAGCCGTAAAGCAGAGACACGCCCGAGGGTTTTGCGATGCCCGCGGCGGTGTTGAGGTGATAGTGTGGGTGATGATGATGGCGGCGGGGGTGAGAGCAATAGAAGTGAGAGAGAGAGATAAGATGGACCAGGTTGGCTTGAGGAGGAAAGCACCGGGCCAGGAGTGAATGTGTGTGTGTGAGTGCGACGTTGGTGAGATTAGGTGCTGGTGATGTAAGGATTCCGTGAGGATTCCGTAAGGATTTCTATAAGAAATTGTGTGGGTGAGAGCAAAAGGCATTATATGGATAAAGGTAAACTTTCCAATTAATTATTTCGTGCTTCCTGGCGCGACAACTGTTATGGTAAACGGTTCCTTCAGTGTAGTGCATATGATTATCACACAGGTGGTTGAGGCGTTTTACCACACCCGCGTTAGATGGCGAGATCCGGCGCCGTCCTACACGTTGGGTTTTGGAGTTTTCCCTCATCAAAGTACTTCCATAACCGCGAGGCACCGCCTCGGTCGGGAGTCCAGTGGGAAGCTCTAAACGGATAAATTCAAACGGATAATTTCGAACAACAACCGGCTTTTTTGCGAATTAGTCACGATGGACCAAAATAAGCTGACGGGCCGAACGTCAGGCGTCTAGTGCGATCGCGGAAAGTAATTTGAAATAAAAATGCCTTTACAGTTATGCCTTACACAAAATAAAATTTGTTTCATGTAATTGCGAGGAATAAACGCCCAAATCAACGCCCTAACTCATAAATGCGTAGCAAAGCATCAATTGAGGTGTAAAGTGAGATTATGTTTTATTAGATGGCATCGTGTAAACTGAAATGAACGACTAACACATAGATCGACAACTATAGTGATAACTATAGTGAAGACTATAGCTTATAAGATAAAAGGAATATCTTGTCTCTCGCAAACCTTAGAAACTTCTCACCATCAATCTAATTCCAGTTTATCATATAATCTTCTATTCCTTGTCACCTTAACGTACACCACGTACGTTAGTCACCTCGTGTGGGCTTATGTGCAGTTCATCCGGTTAATTCCAAAGTATGCTTCGAAGCTTCCCAATCTTTACTATCTCTCCATCCCCAATAAACACCCCATCCAAACCAGATGAACTGGTGATAGAAGAGAATGGCGTATGGGAAGCGTGAATGGATGGGCGATGCTTTGGACAGGAGAAGAAGGGTTAATTTCTTAGGTCTAAGATACAGACAACTTATTTTGTTAAAGGGGTAGCATTTTGGGTGGAGATAGGTTTTCATTATTAAGGTGTAGGAGGGGATCACAGGTTACTTTAATGTGGGTGTATTTTGGAGCTGGGGACACACAGTTGTATGTGTCCAAATTGTGTAATGGAAACAAAACTGATTCAGTTCTTTTTATGTGTGTTATTTAAGGTAACATCAACATTTAGGTCATTAGCGACCACTATTGGTGTTAATGTTATAGAACACGCGATCCTTCGGTGCGAGATCGCTACGACACTACTGTTTTAGCGATCTCGGCCACCGAACCGGCAAGGTTCAGGTATGAACATGGGGAAGTTATAAGTGTTATTCCTATTATTATTATTATTATTATTATATTACTTGTCATTAATATTATTACGTCTATTTATCCCGTCTATACCTCCAGCACGGCGCTGGTTTACGGCGAAAGACGCCGGGATGCGGAGAGAGAGACAAAGCAGGCAGATACTTGTCGCGATCATTCGCCGCGCGCTGGCCTGGGGGGCGGTGAGGGGAGTTCGCTGCCCGAGGCGTCGCCGTGCGAAGGGGGCGGGGCGGCGCTCCGCGAGGGCGCGATAAGGGCTCGCCCGCGTAAAGGGCGCGTAAAGGCGTCGCGACGCTGGGTTACGGCTCCGCCACGTCGCACCCTCCGCGGCGCCACGGCGGGCGCCTCCCGCGACGCGCGGCCACGGTTGCTGGCGTCGATATGGGTTGCAACAGCGTAGGTTATTGGTACCGTAAGTGTAGTGCATGTTTTTTCCCGGGAGATGGCGGTGATCTTCCCCCGCTGGATGGCGAGATCCGGCGCCGGCCTACCGTCGGTTAGCGGGTTTTCCCTAACCAGGACTCTCCCACCAGCGGGCACCGCCCCGGACGGACAAGCTCAAAGCTCCCGATCGGTCTCCCGGAATATGTGGAAGTGTAGTGTATGTTAGTATGTGTGTGTGTGTGTGTAAGGGGAGAACATAGGACAAGGAAGATGTAGGAAAGATCGCGCGCGGTCCGTGGCCCGTTTGTTAGGTATTGATCCGGCATTCGCCTGGTGTTGATCGGATAAACCACGGAAATCTACCGATCAGAGCAGCCGGCCGACCGGGAGCGGTAGCTCGGTGCAGCAGCTGATGTCACTGCAGCGCCTCTGACCGGGAGGTCCTAGGTCCGAGTCCTGGCGACGGCAGGATTTTTGACACTAGCTTTTCAGCTAGGTCGAGTTCAGTCGCTGTCTGGAGGAGAATTCTAGCGGCTGACTGCTCTGATCGTGGTTTCTCGGATCGTGGTGGATCGATATTTGTCCGTGGTTTCTCCGAATGCCGGAGCAGTGCCTAACAAACGGGCTACGGGCCGCGCGCGATCTGTCCTTCTCCTTCCTTGTCCTATCCTCTCCCTTACACTAACATGCACTACACTACACATATTCCGGGAGACCGGTCGGGAGCTTAGAGCTTGTCCGGCTGGCCAGTGCCCCGCTGGTGGGAGAGTCCTGGTTAGGGGAGACCCCACTAGCCGGTGGTAGGTCGGCGCCGGATCTCGCCATCCAGCGGGGAAGATCACCACCATCTCCCGAGAAAACATGTACTACACTAACGGAACTAATGACCAAAGCAGTTGACGCGCCGGGAAACACGAAAAATCAATTAATCAATCAAGCAGCCGGCCGCTAGAATTTCCTCCAAACAGCGACGCAATTCGACGTAGCGGAAAAGCTAGTGCCAAAAATTCTGCCTAATTATTTATTTCAATGTCACATTATCTTACAGAAATGTATAAGTTTCTTTCAGGGGAAAGGAAAAAATTTTTCGCCCAAGCAAGAGACGAAAATAATTAAAATACAAATTTCAGGAAAATATGGTTCACATTTAAAACACAACCTCATTATACGATAATGCCAGCAAAAAGTTAACTATTGTGATCTCATGAAACACTCACGTAACATAAATCTGAGCAAATTTGTGCCTTTCTACCCATCCTCCTTTGCAACAATTCTACCTCAGCTTATTTTACTGACCAAAAGCCTTGCCCGTTAGATTCAGCTTCTACGCAACACCAGAGTGCTGTATCACATTATGGATTTACTTTTAGTGAATTAGTAATGAAAATATTTATTACTTCCAAAAATTTAATTTAAAAAAACATTTTTTATTAAATTAAAATATTTTCGTATTTTTGTTGAAGGGAATCTCCCTTTAACTAACGGAATGAAATATATAAGTTTTCATGATTTTTCTGTCATATCACTTTGTGTACTGGTTTCGCTTTTAAAGGATTTATCGTAGCCGATATGTAATCATGAAATGAGTTGCGAATACTCTTTTTCATCACCAACTATTGGTAGCTGTCGTAAAGAAGTTCTTTAACTGCAAAAACCTGTTAACCATCTTGTAGATATATTTTACCACCGGTAGAAGAATTGTTTCTTAACATCGATAAGGAGATAATGTCTCGATTTACATCGTAAAATATGTATTAATAATATGAGAATCCACTACTACACAACCGATCTAATAATGAAGACCAAGTCATCGCGGTGCCTTATCGAAATAAATAGGAGAGTGGTTGTGTCAACTCCTTTGTGTTTGTCATCATTAGGTTGCCGATTCATATGCACTAAAAATCTTGAAAATATGCATACAAATATACTTAAAAAACAGGAAAACATGCACTTAAGAAGAAAAATATTTACAGACAACAATGTGTGTTTAAATCAGTACAACATAGTTTGATTTACATGTGAATGATAACCACTGAATTTAATTTCTACTACAAGATATTATAATATTCTTTTCCACATTTTCTGGAGTGAATCATTTTCTGTTAACACAAGAATGTTCTTATACCCAGAAAAAGTTCTTTCAACTTCTCATGAGTTTAGGGGACAATACTTAAAAGCTGCAATTTCTTTAGCGGTGTAATTTTCAACAACATGCGCTTCGCCCTGTAAAATACTTATCTTTTCCACCATTTTCAAACCAGGAATTCTTTCTTCAATTTTCTTAATTTTTTCAGCTAAGACTCGCACTACTGGTTCTGGCAAATTGTTGAATGATGTTGCTACAGAGTTCAATACGTTTACTGCAGTAGTTTGTTCCAGGCCACGTTCTTCGAGCTTGGTAATAATTTTAGGTAAACTTACGAAGTAAGGACTAATTTTGTTCGCTTTTGATTCCTTCATAATTTGCAGCCATGATTACTGAATGCAGGTTACCAACAATCTCTCTTCGTGCTCTTCAGGTGGCCACAATGAACGCAATGCATCTCTTTCAGTCTTTGCAAAAGGTGGCATAGATTGTTTTATCTGAGACTCAACGTAGTACGTAATTAAATGAGGAATTTCTACTTCTACTTCTACTTCTTCTTCTTCTTCTTCTTCTTCCTCCTCTCTTCTCCTTCTCTTCTTCTTCTTCTTCTAGCTACATATCTTCCACGTGAATCTGTTGTTTCATCACTTGAAAGGCAGATAAATAAAACTTCCATGTCATTTATAGTTTCTTTGATTCTAATTTTTTTGATTCAGTGGTTTAATGTAGTTTTTCGTAAAGTGGACTCATCGGAAATTGTTCGTTTGGTATATTTCTTTTAAAAGAATGTTGAAAATACGATTATCCAGCTTTCTCCATTGTTTATTAGACGCAGCAAGGACTTCACACAACTCATTTAGGAACCAGAAATGTGTTTGAAGATTGGACAAGCAGGCAAAGGGATGACAATATTGGAAGAGTTGACATGAAAACAGGTGTAGGAGCTAAAAGATAAACTTTTCAGAAGAAGGAAAAATGATTTCAGAATATAAAAACGTTATTTACGAACATTTTACTCTCAAAATTTATTTTTTACGACCTTCAGAAACGTCTACTTTGGGGCACAACATTTCTTCTAAAATTATATTTTAGCCCCTTTCCCTGCAAATGTTTTAATACTAAATTGTTTAACCTTATTTCACGGCTTAAAAGGAACTACCGGTTTTTAACATATTTTCCTTAACACCACAAAATACGCAGCTTCAAGTCATATTATCTAAACCCAAAACGGCGACACTACAAACAGATTAACACAAAACGCTTGGCAAAATCGCAGTGGTATTTGCAACCTTTTCATTTCCAAGTGTAATGGAACTACTCCCAGCATTATCATGTGGCGTTGCTGAACTCTACAAGTGAATGCTCGGCACACACGACGTTTTCGAGGCCATTGGCAATGTAGCACATTAGATCGCTTACCACATCAACAGAAAAGTAACACAAGAAAAGTAACATTAATTTTAACAATGATACATAATGCATTATTTACCATTTAGACTGTATAAATGAGTATAAACAACCTGTAACAAGGATTATACAGCAGCCTCCGGGTCAATGACCCCATCTCGATCAGATTTTTCGTCCAGTTTCCGTGATCCATTGAGCTAATGTTGAGATGGCCCCTTGTTTTGCGTCTGGACATAAATGTAACATCATTATCTGTGAACGTCTTCTAGAATTCAGTGGGAAATATAGTTATTCAAATTATCGTTTCCATATTGTTGCGGCAGGAAGTATTATTCCTTGACGAAGGACATCAAGATTAAGAGCCCAAAATGTATTGCTTATTTATCCTTGAAAATAGTTTTTATTACATGAGAGCTCTTTTCTTAATTTTCAAATTTATGTAGTATATGACACATAGTAGGGATCACAGAATTTTGAAAATGTGCAAAGAATTCACTTCTCCTCATAGCACGTCATACGTTGTTTCAACTGTTTTTGACGTAAAATAAATAAATAAACAGCATTTAGTGCAACTTTGGCAGACACCTTTTCGAAGTCAACTCTTAATTTCGCCAATCCCTTTTTTTGCGATGCGTGCCTTTCGGCCCATGCCGTCCGACCTGCAACGGTGGGCGTGGCTTTAATCAGAGCAAAGCGCGCGCCCTCAGCGTCGCAACGCCAGAGACGTCGGGCGTCGGGATAAGTGCGCGGCGCGACATGTGTTTATCTTAAACAATTTAAAATGCCCCGGATTTACTGGACTTATATCGTGGCTCCACCAACCAGCGCGGGCCCTCGCTGAAGAGCGGACGTTGTCAAATAAATCCTTTAGCTTTATCGCTCCGAGTCGCGCAGGAGGATGCGCGCGCGGTGGAGGGGGAGGGGGAGGAGAAGGAGATACGGACGAGACGAGGAAGGGGAGAGAGATGAGGGTGAATTTGAGGGTGAGTCGCCGAATGTATAGCACGGGAGAAGGATGTGGGTTAAGCGTGCAGACGCTGGCGTGTGCGTACAGGTAAAAATGATGTGAACAGATAAGCGCTGGGTATTTGTGCTTCGTTGCTGAGACAAAAGAACACCTCTGTGAAAACGCGGAATTTGACTGCGACAAGGTTTTATTTAGTTAAACGTTACAAATAATAAATTCTCCTTGAATGGGGCACTGTGGAAGATGGTTCTTGTAACCATAAGCGCCAGTCAATGAGTTCTAGAGTTTTAGAACGAGTAGATTTGTGTACAGTGGATGCATCTGATGTAAGATAATCGTGAAATTGCTTCACTTGAATATGGACAGGTAAATTGGAGATGAATAGAGGTTTATATTCTTGCAGAAAGAAAAAGACCAACCAGAAAATATATTTCACTGAACCAACAATATTTTCGTGGCAATGTTGTTGAGGAATAAAATTAGTTAATTCTGTTTAATGTGAATAAAATTTATTTCATGGAGATAAAAGGTTATATAATAGTCATACCCGTTGACTCAGCAAGTTGTCCTGCTATGACAAAAATGTATTGATAAAACCGAATATATACCAGAAACCTACAAATAAAATGATAACTACACTTATGAGCCAAAGAATATGGGACTTCAATGATGGGCACGCACAGAGACAATACATATTTACTGGCACTGTTATGTAATTAAATTGTTGCTGATAGATAATCGCTGGGGCTGTAACAGAAGAAGGAATAGTTCACGTAGGGTGAATATTTTGGCTTGTAGTTTGTAGTTTTATCCTAAATATATTGTTACATTTCACCCCATTTTAATTAATGAATTTTCCGGCATGAAAATTGTTATAAATCAACGATTTCATTCAAATAAAATTCCTCTAAATTAGTTGCCGATTGCACGACTTATAGGGTACACGGCTTACCACGGATATTTGCAAATCAACATTGCACAGTACTAATTTTGATAGCATTTCTATTGAACATTACGTGAAAACATTCTCAATTATAGTTTAAAATAAGCTTATTTAATGCACATTTGCGATGACTCATACAGTCACAATACTTTTTAAATCTCTAAGTGGCCGGGTTAGTGCTGTATAGCATCACACTTTTAGAGGAGTATCTGAATATTTAGACAACAATATTCAGAAAATCTGAATAGTTTTATCACTTTTAGACTCACTTAAAAGAACTTTCGAGTTTTCTGAGTAAAGAACAATCAAGTACAATCAAACTTGCATCGCGTATTTTTACTTCAACCACCACGCAAGCTTCAAATGAGCGTCACTGTTCAATACAAACACCATGCAATAGCATACTTTTGATAGCTACTCGTTTAGAGTGTCTCCACCGAAAAAATGAGTCTACATTTTGTACCTGTGACGTCACGACATTCAGCCATAACGCTGGCCGCAGAAGATCATGTTTGTCATTATTTAACATTTGAATATGGAACCACGATATTTGCGATATTCTATGGTTACGAAAAGGCGTATTGAAAATGTGTGTGGGAGTGTGCTTAATGTATTATAATTTTATTTAAATTGCTTTTTGGGTGTGGTTACACCAAAATTCCTATACAGTATTTGAATACCTCTTCGACTGTGCAGATGTGTAGATGTGCACATGTGCAATTTGCGCCACTCACGGCTAAACCACTTTCTGTGCACCAATCGAGACAATATGAGGTGTCTTTTGACACGTCTCGGTTTTCTGATGGGTAACTAATAATTTGTTTCAGATTTGGCTAGAACATTCGAAGAAATTTCCAAAAACGTGCTTTTGCGTGTTTTAGCGCTGCAATCTTAGAGTAAGCCGGGTATTATACCAAAACCATCTAGATAGATCTTTTTAAGCGGCGTTGATTAAACTCCAGCACAAAGTACGCAAAGGCATTTTTCGCTCAATACGCCATAATTTTCTTTCAAGACATTGGCAATACTGTTGTTGACATCTTTAAGCGAACAAGTGAAGATAATTTGAACAAAAGAGTGAACCACGCGGCACATTCCATTTAAGTTATCTATAAGGCCTTCTACCATATTTTAAAAACAAATTTGCAAAAATATACGAATAGTATTGTCTTAGAACTTACTAAATTTGAAGAATGTCGAGTGAATACGGAGATAAAAACAAAACTATGAGTAATGATAGAGAATCAATGAAAGTTCGGCTTCTCACTTTTATATTCGTAAGTATACATATACCGATTTTTAAAGGAATGTGATCCAGAACTTATTCTCATTAAACTTAACTAACACTTTATTTACATTTTTAAGGAGTATAATGTAATCAGCTCCTAGGTACTGTTCATTATTTTGAACAAAGATACGCATGAAAAATGTAAAATCAAAGAAATTTCAACACATGAAAATACTTTCAAAATAATTTACGCGTCGGCGTCGGCGACGCCGCATTCGACTAATGATAAGTAATAGGTGTGTTGCAGATTGCTAGGAAAACTACAATAATGTCCACAAGTTTTCATTTCCTGTTGGTTGAGAACACAATTCACTGGCAAGTAGCAAAAAATTGCTTTCAGTTATTAAAAGATTGCGTGAGCACTGATCTTTCTGTTGTGAGTGAATATGACGTGTCAACAAAAAATGTTTGTATTTTTCAACTGTATTGCTTATACGATTATTCACAATTTTATTATTTTATGTTCTACTATATTTTTGCTGCATCCTCTGCCGATGGGGAAAAGTTAAAAAAACAAGTAGAGCATATAGGTTTCTTAAAATATGTTTAATATCCTAGGAAAATTAAAATTATTTATGACTCTGAAGACTTAAAATATTTTATTTTCCAACTTATATTGATTATTTTCTTTCCCCTACATCTTTGCTTGGTTTGATATGATGCAATACTTATTCATACTTTTTGACTAGGAAGTATAAATGCTTTTAGTGGCAAGATAGAAGTTCAAGACTTGAACATTTTGCGTAGTTATCCAGTTATAAATAGTTGTTTCGAAACGCGAATTAAAAACGACGTTTTAATGCAGATGTAAATGTGATAGCTCCATAAAAATGAAATTCTTTCCGCCTATGTGACTTTTGTACGAGAACTGTTGAGAATTCCAGTGCCTAAAAGCGTGAGGTCTCGTAACAGTTGTTAGGCTTCCTAATTTCGTTGGCGATTATCGTTTCCTGTCGCGTTTTGAAGAAACCGTTTTGGAGGGCTGTGATTTTAAAATCCACTTCTATAATACATTTTTCATTGCTCAAGATGACTTGAAAATGTTGAATTGGTGGAGTTATCTTTTGCTAGTGACTTTTCGCACAGTGCTGACTCATTCTGTAACTGCCCTCGTGTCTGTTCGTTTTGATTTGTTTGTTTCGAACAAATGTTTTAGATGACAACTCCAATATTATTCCCGAAACAATCACAGGACACTGAGGTGGCTCAGTGCATCGACTGAAGTCGTCGCAATGTGTTTGACAGAGAAATCTTACGGTTCCAGTCCCGACGGTCGCAGGATTTTCAACACTAGCAAGTTAGGTAGATCGAATTCTGTTGCTATCTGAAGAAGGATTCTAGCGGCCGGCTACTGTCATTAGTAGTTTTCCGCGGTTTCTTTGATCAACACCGGCGAACGTCGGAACAGTACCCTAACAAACGGGCCACGGACCGCGCACGAAATTCCCTTCCCCTTCCTTGTCCCCTCTCGCTCGCTCTCTCGCGCTCTCTCTCTCGCACTCTCTCGCACTCTCTCTCTCTCGCACTCTCTCTCGCCTCTTCTCTCTCTCACTCTCTCTCTCCATCTCTCTCTCACTCTCTCTCGCATCTCTCTCTTCTCGCACTCTCTCTCGCGACTCTCTCTCGCACTCTCTCTCTGCACTCTCTCTCGCGACTCTCTCTCGCACTCTCTCTCGCACTCTCCCCTCCACTCTCTCCTGCACTCTCTCTCTCGCACTCTCTCTCTCACACTCTCGCACTCTCTTCGCACTCTCTCTCTCAGCTCTTTCTCTCTCGACTCTCTTTCGCACTCTCTCTCTCTGCACTCTCTCTCGAGTCTCTCTCTCCACTCTCTCTCTCTCGCACTCTCTCTCTTCACTCTCTTTCACTCTCCCTCTCTCTCTCTCACACATACGCACACACGAGTGCACTACACTAGCACACATTCCGGGAGACCATTTTGTATCCTCGAGCTTGTCCTGGCTGGGAGACACCGGGGATAGATGGGGAGAACCCCGCAAGTCGACATGCAGACCCACGTCGGATCTCAACAGGAGCAGATCACCATCTTCCGTAATAAAACCATGCACTACACTTACGGGACTAACGACCACCCCAGTCGACGCGCCTGGAAACGAAATAATTAATCAACCACCCTACATCACACATTCGTGGCATCTGGCGGGAGGGTGCAAAGGGGTGAGCAAATGACGATGAAGACGAGGTCCTCGGAGACCGCGTCGCGTTGAGAGCGGGTGAGGCTGATCCGCGCGCGCTTTGCCGCTAGATAAATCATGTACGCCAGCGGCGCGGCGGACGTCGCCCCGTTAGCAGAAGCCGGCTCGTTACCGCGATCTCCATTAAGTGAGAGACCTAACCCCTTTCTCCTCCCCCGGGTGCGCACCCCGGCTGCTTCCCGCGAAAAGAACAAAGGACTCTTGCTAATGGGTTACGGAGACGGGTGGGCAGTGGTGACCCTTCTCAACTCCGCGAGTCGGGCGGGGGGATTGCTTCAAACGTTGATCGATTTGCTCATCCATGTGTTGCTGTGCGCGAGTGTGTGAGTGATTCGGGTGTAAGGACGAGTACTCACGGGTGGGTTAATACATATGCACGCGAAACACATGATTAGAGCCCCGTTAGAGAGGGTCTTACAATAAATTTTAAAACGTTTAGTTTATAAATATTTATAAATATTTTAATATTAATTTTAAAATTTTCCATGGCTCATACTTTATTTTCATATTAATTATTTAATTAATTAATTAATTAATTACGGAGACAGGTGGGCAGTGGTGACCCTTCTCAACTCCGCGACTCGGGACGGGGATTGCTTCAAACGTTGATCGATTTGCTCATCCATGTGTTGCTGTGCGCGAGTGTGTGAGTGATTCGGGTGTAAGGACGAGTACTCACGGGTGGGTTAATACATATGCACGCGAAACACATGATTAGAGCCCCCGTTGGAGAGGGTCTTACAATAAATTTTAAAACGTTTAGTTCATAAATATTTATAAATATTTTAATATTAATTTTAAAAATTTTGCATGGCTCATACTTTATTTTCATATTAATTTTTAAATTAATTAATTACGGAGACGGGTGGGCAGTGGTGACCCTTCTCAACTCCGCGAGTCGGGCGGGGGGATTGCTTCAAACGTTGATCGATTTGCTCATCCATGTGTTGCTGTGCGCGAGTGTGTGAGTGATTCGGGTGTAAGGACGAGTACTCACGGGTGGGTTAATACATATGCACGCGAAACACATGATTAGAGCCCCCGTTGGAGAGGGTCTTACAATAAATTTTAAAACGTTTAGTTCATAAATATTTATAAATATTTTAATATTAATTTTAAAAATTTTGCATGGCTCATACTTTATTTTCATATTAATTTTTAAAGCATATGATCAATATTTGCTGTGTCATCAGGAGGGGACGAGTACCATCACTGGGGAGTCTCATAATTTGGTCACTTTTAGTGGTAGACATGAATCTGGACAAGTGGTAGACCTGAATCCGTTTAGTGGTAGACATGAATACTTGTTCCGTACTGGAATTGTTTTTAATAATTCAAGTGTATGTACTGGAGCAATTTGAATTAGCATGTGACATTCGAGCAATTCTCCTAATCAAAAATGCATTATGAAACGAATTTATTATTTACAGGGTATTTGAAAATTATCTAAGGTAAAAGTTTTGTTTAAGAACATTTTCATATGAAAGTTTCGTGAATGTCTTTTGAAGAATGACGGTTGATTTTTTGACAATAAATTATCATTACTGAATACATAAGTATTAATCCCTTATTTACACTAGTTAAATATCTCAAATAATCCCCACATTAGCTCAAGAGATTGTAAATATTACAGAATATTACTTATAATCACTTATCAAGTAAGTGGAACAATTCCATAGTATACATTTTTTTCCTTAAATGAAATAGTTTTCCGTATCAAATGAGGGCAGAATAACTCTTAACAGCCGATAAGAATGTATTGCAGGACTTGGATAAAGCATTTTGTTAAAACTATTAAGATATTTTGGGGTTATTTAAAATCAATGTTTTCATTTCCTTTGATTTAGCTATATTGTGAAGTATAGTTCGTAAAATTCGACATTTGGGAGACTTTACCACAAAACCTACTTCAAATATTGTTTCCTTTTCTCTCGGGCTACAGCACATTTCCAGCCTGGGGACACTTCCAGATTACTTACAATACTTTCCGATAGTTCCATAATATTGGGGGCGGAACTGGGCGACCACAGCACATAAAATTTGAAGAGAATTTGAAAGGTAGTAATTGAAATGCTAGTAGCTCTAAGGAATTTTAATTTATGTCCCGAAAACATTTTATTGATTTACACTGAATTTAATAAGGTGAGTAAAATATGTCGCAGCTATTCTTGAGTATTAAATAATATACTCTAACTGTAAGATTAGGAAAAGACTAATCTTATAGTCTTAAGAAGACGATGGCTGCGATGGAAGCTGCAATGGTGGCAAGCAATGTTGCTTATTGGCTAACAGAAACCTTTTTCCATAATTGGATGTTGCTCGGGGGAAGAATATGATCGCAAAATATTTATGTACAGGCCTTCCTTATGGTACTGTTTTCTGACTGAATGGTATCGTTATGATGTTTTACTGAAAGTGATTTAAGTAAAACAAATAATTTAAATAACACCACTCCTTTTATCTGGAACTTTTGAGTGAGGGATCTATCCCGGAGACGCCCATAGGGGATGGGTTTCACGAGGAGTCACCACATCGCTTGGTTCTTATGGCAGGAGGGGACAACAAAATGTGAGGTAGAATCGCACGGTTCGTGATCCGTTTTAAGGAACTACTACCCAGTCCGCCCGGAATTGAACGTGAAAGATACGGTAACGACAGACCGGAGCTACCAACCTGTAGAAATTACATGCAGTCACTTGTCGGTATCGAGCCTGTTACTTATTTGGTACCTAAAATACGGTAATTTGGTTTCTATAATATCATCGTCAGCACTAAAACCTAGAAATGTATTGTCTACACTAGCAGCAATACCGTTGCCTCTACTACATTACTGAGTGGGTGGTTTTGACCTTGCGTTCCAACATTGGCCGATTTTCGACACTACATTGCTGACGTACAGGACCGAGCCACTGTCTGCAGGAGAATTCAAGCGACGGGCTGTTCTGATCACTAGTTTTCTGTGATTTCTCCTATCAATTCCAGGAGGAATTTAACGGTCTATACACGACCCGTCCCTCCTCATCCTTGCCATATTTTCTCCCCTTGCTTACGCACACATACATATAAGAACTTCACTACCTCAATCTCAAAAACCAGTTGGATGCTTAGAGCTTGCCTCGAATGTAGTGGTACCTAACTGGTGGGGATACCTAGTGGGGAAAATCCCGCAAGCCGACGTGCAGGTTGGTGCCGGATCTCTTCGTCCAGCGGGGGAAGATCACTGCCACCTCCATAACACTCACGGAACTAATGACACCAGTAGTAGACACGTCTGTCTATACTCACTCACGCACTCATACTACACAAGAGGATTTCAGTTTTAGACTCACAATATGCAATAATCTATCGCACTGGGTATGTTGATTTGTATAAGCTTTAAAAATAGGTATATTTCGCACAACATATCGTAAGACTGTAGAGGCAGAATCGCGTTTTATATCGTTTGAAGTGTCAAAAGCGTAAAAGCGTTTCGTTCGAAAGCTACGAAAATATAAATAGTTAGCCACCATTGTGATGGTGCATCATGGTAATTCGACATATAGTACACATTACAAGATGTGTGATTACACCCGATAACTCTGATAAATCTATCGTTTTCCGATGTAACTCAAACGTACAATTCGTAGCAGACTCAAAAGTGTGTTATTATTGTGTACAATATACTGATTCGAGCTGTACAAAAACTGTCAAAACGGACTTAGGCACATACGACTACTTTACAAGATCAAATACAGTGCACACGTACAATACAACGCTCTTTCTCTTTCTGAGCCGAGTAATCAATTTATCACAGACAGGCTTAAAGGAGCCATGAAGAAGTGACCGCCAATTACAATGAGAAGGCAGCTCTAAAAGTGTCACATAAAACCTCTTCCAATACGGTCGCCATTTTAATAAACGTCAACTTTTAACGATCGATCTTGCCAATGAGACTGCACCGGGAACATGTCACGCATTGACGTTGCGCACTCTGGCAGGTTTCAGAAAAAAGGATGGCGTCGCCTTACACCAAACGTACTGACGGCAAAAATGAAGGGATCAAGTGTATTGTTTCTGATATATTCTACTTATAAAATATTCCGGATCAGTGAGGTATCTACCACAATAGTAGGCTATATAATTTTAATATGTATCACATTTAGTTATTATTAGCCAAACACGTGTTTCGTGAACACTCTTCCCATCCTCAGTGGTTCTACAATTTTAATTACATAAACAAATTAACACATGTATCAACATCAACCCAGATACATAATCATATATAAACTAATGAACAATAAAATAATTATTTAAAATGTATTGTGGTAGATACCTCACTGATCCCGGATAAATTTATCATGGATTACCACAAAATCTCGGCTGCCACCACAGAATATATTCTACTTATTGCTGAATATGTTAAAATCTATTAAATATAATAATATTGTTACGTTATAAATTCGGTGCAAAACCAAGCAATGGAGAGAACACAATTTAGTGGGTTCATTCATAATAATTAAAATAACGAAGATTTTGAACATTTTCTTTCCCAATATTGCCTTAATTCTTCTTGAATGATAATAGACGCACAAAAACATAACTACGTTTCAAACAGTTGCTTCATAATCCAAGATTCATTATAACAACAACATTTTGACACAATCACTGCGTTTTCTCAGCGTCGAGCATATATCTTTAATTTTCCCGGTAGTTTCCGCCAAGTTTCGAGCTCTACGAAACCCACATTTTTTATTTAATTTTCTTCATTCGAAGAGTCAACAGATGTTTGTTAAATACAGTAACAATGAAGAAACATTGCATTTTCGTTTTGACTGTTATTCACTGAAGCCTTTAGACCTAAACGAAAAACTGCGAATGCGTTAATGAGTAGATGGAATTCTGATGAAGATGGAATGAATGATTGGATTGGATTGGATTTATTTTGTTAAATAACAACAAAGCCTGCATGTGGCATGTGGGGAAAAGTAAAATATGCGCCCAGTTTGTTTAGTCTAGACTCTCTTCCTCACGCTTTTGCTACACTTACTTGAATGATGAATAAAAGTTCCAACAAAGGTTCAATGTTTGAAAACTATACATTTTCGCTCCTGAGTAATAGGAAACTTCTTTAGATCGGTAAACGAGCTACAGATTTGATTTTTTGTTCTCCTAACAAAATAATAACGTATTCCCCATGATTTACTCCTAACATAACTAGTACAAGGAGAGCTGAAGAAAAGTACACAAAACGAAGGTATGAAGTCGAGTTCTACATTTAGTTCGGCGTGGCCAAGTAAGTAACTTCAATGAATATTTACACTGATTTAGCTTCTTTTATTGGGAATAACGGACGTTTATACAAAAGTAATTCTTCCAGTTATTTCCATAACGTACGTTTTTGCATTTCGACATTTTTACCATACATTATTTAACATTTTCATTCAGTAGTTTCTCGTTCACAAAACCAGTCGAAACACAAAAGTAATACAAAATAAAAACCCTCTCAAGATTCACTCAAACGTACTCCCAACACAACACGTTGGTTTTGTTATCCGTGTATCATACGTATGGTCACTCCTACGTGTGTTTATACAGACTTTATTATTCGTACCCAGCTCCACTTTTCGAGAAACGAAGTCATAAAACGCATATGCCGCGCCAAGAATTACGCCTTGCCCGCATCCGCGCTCTGTTACGCGGCGCTGGCAGCAATATTCTCGGCGCTCTCCCTCATCGGAAACAAAAAGCGCCGTGTGAAGCCGGGCACCAGATGGAGAACGAAATTGCAGCGATCACTACAAGTTTCGACAGGGCGTGGTGATGGTAGAAGTATCGACAGTGATACAATGGTGGGTTTGGAGGGTGGTTTACATTTGGAGCGTAGTAGTAAAGAAACAGAAATCAGGATTTGTAGTGACAGGAACTATACTACATATGTACATTTTAAACGCTAATAGAAAAGTTTCAAAATGCTTTTCCTCAAGTTTTGCATCCCTTTTTACTTTCTCGTTATTTGATGCCCCATGCTGAAGGGTTAGTAATGGAGAATTACAATAAAGTTTTCGAATAGAGATTTGCGTCTTATTGTTATAGCGATTTATGATTCATTGATAAATACATCAAAGTTTATATTACATATATTTTCTGTTGGCGTTTATAATACATAAGTCACCATTGAATACTTGAAAAAAATATGTAACTTTCTTTAACTACTTACAATAATTGTTTCTCTTATACACCTGCATCTAGAAACTAAGGTATTGTGAAAAATGACAAAAATTAAACAAATTACGACGAAATGGAATGGAATATTTTACAGTAAAGAGTAAAAATTGCTTCAAAAGTGATGTATCCTGGGAATATAACGCAAAAGAACGTAAAGATGAAAATTATAGACGGCGTAGAAACAGGTAGAATAAGAGATATCAAACATCCGAAGCAAAGAATGTAGAATATTTGATGCGGCAGTGACACATTGACAAGAGCAAAGTCGACAGCAGAAATTACAATATGACTTTTTGATGACGCACTTCATGAATCCGAGTTTCTCTCTTTTATGAGGCGTGTCGGGTGTGCGAAATTTGCGCTTGACACACGAACAGGCAAACGGGCGGCTTTTCCACATTCCTGTGATCGACGCAGTTTATGCGAGCAAAATAAAAAGACAATAATTATTTAGTCTGTCGTCAAGACGGCAAATATTTTATCTGGAAATGTTGCAAGTCTTCATAGCTAAACCGTGGAGTTAAGTGGTCACATTTTCCCAGTGGCTTGCGCACAATACCACTTGATTGTCTACAAAAATACAGATTTCAATATTTTTACTTCGTTATTTCACATTCAGTCATATTGTATTAGGACAATTCTTCTTGATTATTTGGATCTTTTTGTTTGGTAAATTTGTCTCTTCGTCTTGATTTACTCGTCTTGTGCAATTATTTATCTGTGAATTTGCTTTCAATTTCAAATTGACAACGCAAATTCATATTTCTGAGCCTCACTAGACCCTAGTAAACATATTTACTTAAATCGTCGTGCACATACGCGAACTGTACTTGTTCCGGATGAATTCTTCTGAATTATTGTAAAACCGGTTTGTAGTTACATTACTTTCCAGTAAACAAATCTCTCATTCAAAACACTGAATAATTAATCAATGCTTTTCGGGGAACTATTTTGACTTGAAGGCCCTTCTTTTCAAACTCTTCTATTAATATTTTCTAATAAGACATTTTCCCATTATTCACTACTTGGAATTATTTTTAGTAAATATTTTGATTTATAGATTATTATTTTGATAAAACGTTGATTATTGAAGAAACATTTAATTCGAAACCCGATTCTTTGGAATGTACTTTGAAAGACACACCACCTTTATTTCTCAATTGCTTGATTTTCCTTTCATTCGCATATTCACTATTTACATAATTTTCTCACTGAATATATAGCGTTTCTTTCTTATTCCACGAAGTCTCTTATCTGATGGTTTTTCATCCACAATTTTTCTACATAATTCTCTCACCGCTTTTTACTTGACTATCCGTCCTTCCCACTCTCTGCCGACACCCCACACACACACACACACACATCCGCCCGCGCCACGACACGCGATTGGCCACATCCGATACAATATTTTTGCGATCGAACGTCAATCGAACATCGAGAAAACATGTCACTTTCGACTGGCCACGTCACAGTGGCCGGCTTTTTTAAAATTCTGCGCCCGGAGTCCTTATTTGTTCGCCCTTCGGACATAAAGGTTTTACTAGTTTCCGCGTCCCTCGCCCGATCCGAAAATGCTCCCTGGACATTAATTTCTTTATTGTGAGCAAGGTACTACGACTGACGCGACGAGGAAACGACGGCGCCCATGTGGTGTCGGCATCGGGGGCTGGAAGCCTGTCGAAAATACGCCAGCAATTGACTCGGTGACGCGCCGTCGTTCGGTTCGACTCGACGCCATGCATGAGCGCATGCAAGCCCGCAATTGTTTTGCCGTGAGGTAATTATGGTTGTGACTGGGGTTCCGCGGGGTTAGGACTGACGCTGCACAGTGTCTGTAAACTGCAGTAAGAGAGGAACAAACATTTTTTTAGCTTCTTTTTCTGGGAAAATTATTTCATTCGAACACATTACTGGATAGTGAAATAAGAAACCGATGATAAGAAAATAAAATAATGTTTAAAGCAGAAATTAATATTATAGGAATAGCCAACGAAAATATGTATAACAAAAATTATTAAACAGTATTTTGAAAATATGCAATTTAAGTAAATTTGCAAGGTTTTCTATTGTATTTTTAAAAACTAATTCATTTGAAATTAAGATTTTTAAATAATGTGTATTTTCTTGGTAATTCTGTTTGTAGAGATGTTCTGAAAATATCTCACTACAAATTAGAAACAATAGAAGTGGATTTCTTGGCATTACAACACAGCTGATCATTTTATTTTTATTTCATTACTAGATGGTTAATTCAAATGTTATACAAAGTAGGCCGAGATCTCTTTTAAAAATATATGAAAGACTTTCAGTGTGTTCGAGTCACATTTCTAACATAAGCCGCCTTACTAAAATATTAAAATATATTTTCTTCAAAACAGTGTTATCTGGAATACGTAAAAAATTAAAATTATTATTTATTTTGTCAGATGTATTTTACCATCACAAGAAATGGAAGCCCAGAAAATATTTATTTGCAACTAATTGCATCGCTTAAAAACCAAACTAAAAAATGAATAACGGTTATGAAATTAAATTATTTAACCAAAGAAATTTAGATGTATATCTAAAGGGTTGAAAAGATAAACAAATACGTCAAAACTACAATATCTAAAGTTTTATAAATAATACACATTATAGTGCATAACAAATGTAACGTATAGCAAATAACAATGAAACTCGAAAATGAATTTTACTATTATTTGTATTAAAATGGTATAATACGCCATAAATTTGTATTAAAATTATACAAGAGTAATATTTGTGTTATTTTGTACAAAAGAACAGTAGAGGGTCTTAGAAATTATGGTTTTCAGACAACACACTGATGTAATCTATTAAAAGGAATACGAATTATATTCTGGTTTGAGATATTATTTAAAACAGATTTAACTACTTAAAGTAAAGGCTAACAAAGCGATTGCAAACCCTATGTCCCATCAGAATCTCATTTCACCAACTGTCCCTCCTCCCTGGGTTAGCCTCTCCCGAAAGGAGCCCCACGGGACATCTGCCCCCTCTTCTGCTCCTCATCCCTCCCCGCCCTCGCCCCCTCCCCGGATGTGCCGCTGCCGCGCCGTCATCTGTCGCGTTCGTGAGCCGCACCCTCCCGCCCCCCCCCTCCCCACCCTCCTTTCCGGGAGCCACGCCGGGGAATTTCGCGTGACTCTCCTGCTGTTGTTTTTTTTACCCCCTCTCCCCGCCCACCGACGTTTTAGAGAGTTATTTGATGGTCGGTCGGAAAAGGTACAAGGTATTTGTAATCAATGCCCCGATCGTGCGAGGTTACTAGCAGGAATCGTGTAAAAATGGGGAAAATCTTGATTTTTAGTCGACGAGGAATATAGGTTGTTTCTTTGACACAAAAGGTGTGCTTTTTTGTTTTTTTTATCGCGGCTGGAAACAAACGGAAGGTCATAAAAAATGTGGATTTAATTTACAGGAAGCAAGATAATGAGTATTGTAAAGGCGAGATAAAACAATTTGATTGGATACGCAAAATGTCAATCATTTCATGTGAAGCACAATCATAGTTGTATATGAAGTTCTTTTTTATTCATTTTTATATTATATGGCAAAGCAAAACGGGTGATATATCCTTTGTTGCCATTTGTAAGGTTGTTTAGCTGTTTCATGAAACAAAAACTTATGCTGTATCCATAATACACGAGATTCGATGAAATTAAAGCTAAAATTCCTATAAAAGATTATGAAAATTGTAAATAATAGAACATTTTCAAAAAAATAAGTAAATTGATTATATAGAATCAGATTCGTCAGTTTCGTCTAGATAGACTTCTAGAAGAATATACACGGTACTTTAAATGTAGTCGTAACGCTGCTCGCCCTTCACCTTTGAGTATCAGAGTTATATCCCGGTCGATGAATATAGAATTTGCAGTGGACAAAAAGGGTTCTCAAATTTTCTCTGTTTTCCTTGTTTCTCATTCCAACATTACTCCATCACTACTTAAATCATAACGCCACCACCTTCTTTATTATCCATTCATCAAAACCACTCATTTTAGAGATGATAAAAACGACTAGGGACTGATATTAAAAATGAATAATATTCGCATTAATCCATTCTTCTTATCCGGAGATTATAAATTTCTGTTGTATTATGAAGAATTCGTATCACAATCTGATGAACGTGTAAAAAATTTAATCTCAAATATTCATTCAAGTGTAATTAATACAATTTTCAATTTCGTGTTTTAAATCAAATTTTATTGAGGTTAAGAATTAAATTTTTGTATTGTTTTTCAATTGGAAATATTTAAAGTAAAAAAAATCTTCAGAATAATTAACACATATTTATCAGTGAGGGTAGTGTATTAAGAATTGAATTTCTAAGAAAGAATATAGGAAATTGAACATATTGCACATATATCCTTCTTATGTTCTAGTAAAGGATCTGCCATATAAGTAAGCAAACAGGTTTAGTTAGTCGAAACCTCATTGATGACTTCCTGGCAAATGATAACTATTCCCAATCCACGTTCTTTTAAAGAGTCAATATTATGTGTTACATGTAAAAAGAAACAAAATGTGTAGTGATACTTGACATAACAAAAGCTAGCAGTAGCTACGAGTATTTTACAGTTACTTTGTATATAAGAATTTTTTCTTATTTCGGAAATCATTTCATCTAGGTTACTTTTGTACTTAAGTAAATAGGTACAGTAACTACATAAAAACGTTTATTTACTGGTCATGCATTTAATTATTGCGGAGGCAGTCTTACAATACATTGTAAGGGAAAGAGGATAATGACAAACCAATTAAGATGAACTATTCATGTACAAATCACACTATTTACCCTACCAATAACGGTGTATGAAAGTTACCGTGTATTACAGAGGGGATGGAACGAACGTCGTGGCAGATCCCCTAAATAATGATTTTATTAATGTTTTTGATAACTATTATGAATTATTAAATTTGGGCAATTATTCAATAAAAACATGTTTCAATCGTCTTTAATAAAAATATTAAATTTTATAGATAATTTTTTAAAAAATTTTTTTTAAATTAACCATAGAAATAATGTATTGAACTATATTACACTAAGATACCATAAGTACTTACAAAATGTATTGTGAAGATTGAATTTTGGTGTGAATAATCCTGACTTTTTTATTAATAGCAAAAGATACTGTAATAATTCAAATTATAACCAAAACATGTTATACATTGCATTATATTTTGATAATATCATATCATAAACGACGTCAATGATATTTAGCTTCCTAAAAACATTGAATTTAAAAAACTAACAAAAAATAACCAATGGGACTCCGGGGCACCCTACTCATTCATAATGCTGCGGTTAAGTTGTGTAAGAAGGTTGGCAACCATTACGTACGTATCATCAGGCAAATTCCCCTTGGTGCTTCGTGACCCGCACAGCAAAGTTTGCCGGTGGGTTGCATAAGCCGCGGGCAACTTCAAGAAAAGTGGTTTACAATAGCATGTCGCCCTAGATCCTGACAGATCTTCGCATCTAAAATTACATAAAAGGAGTGACTTTGGGCACCAAAACCTGTTCATCTTTTGATCTGTATAAAAATATTAATAAATCAATTATTTTTTTGTTTTCAATGGTACTAAAACCATATTGAGCCTTGGACTAAAATTTACACTGATGTACACTTTTGGGTTTTTCACAGATTAATTCATTCATACGACATTCCGGTATACAGATTAATTCATTCACACGACATATGTAAGTTACATGAGGTTGTTATATCAAGACATATCATGACAAACACATTACATTGAGGAATTACATTGTGACATTAGAAACACGTACAATACTAAAAATAAAATATGAAAATTCTTTCAAGGCACAGTTGAAAAAATTAGTGAATTTTCAGAACAACTGCTATCAGACACAATGCTCTACATTTGCACTTCTTCCTATGTATTATGAGTTATATTAAATTCACTCGTAACATTGAATTATGCCGTGTAATTGTATCACGGGAATGCCTACAGGGTTTCGTTTTTATATAGGTTATTAACAAACTGACATTAAGATTTTTATAGTTAGATCAGAGACTTATTAGATTAAATATTATACTGTGAGAAACGGGTCACCAATAAACCAAAACTGTATTACACTACTATTTACCCCACTCTCGTGCTAATTAGAAATTGAATGAAAGAAGTTGACTTAGGATTTTTATTGGAGTTTGTATGTGGGGGGGGACAGATGTATGTGTAGCTGACTTGATATTTTCTTATAAATAAATTCAAATAAAATGTATTTTTATTTTATTACTTAGTTAATATTTATTACATAAATAATTTATATGCTGAATGACTTTCGTTAGTACAGTATACTTTAATATGTATCACTAGCTTCTGGGGATGACTAATGCCCTGTGACATCCCCTCTTGGATGCGCTACTGTGAATGAACCATTTCGTAACCTCCTAGGTGCAGTGGTTCTCTCACTATTTTATTTCTTCACCGAAACTATAGGTTCAACGCTGATTGATAATACGGTAAAGTAATTAGAAGAACAAACGGTAAATATTATTAAACACCTTATTATATTCAAATTGCAATTGGCTCCTGCTATGTAACTCAGAAGAAATCAGATGATGGAAAACTAAACTTGCCAATGAATTTAAAAATGTTTAAAATACGTTTTACAGCTATCACGACTTAAACACAATCATATTTGTAAAACAATAACTGTCGGGATTATAAATGAAAACTCACCAAAGGGAATAATTTGTAATTCGAGTACAATATGTAATGTAACTGCCTGCAGTGAAACGCTACTGTACACTATTACGCAAGTATGTCAATGATTCGAACTAGCTCCATTTTTATAGGCATACTTTGCTCTATTCAATAAAAAATAATTCAAAAGTTTGCAGCCATTTTTGAGAAAAGTTTGAAAATGTTAAGGGGTCACGTAAAGTACCTACTAAAAATAAAATATCCATTTCAAATTCAAGGTACCACGACATCAGCCAGATCGATAATGAAAGATCAATTTTGGTGAAAATCCTGTTACGGGTTACCCTCTAGTGTTGCTCCCGGACAGAAAGACAAACGGGCAGGCGGACGGACGGACGGACGGACGGACGGACGGACGGACGGACGGACGGACGACGGACTGACGGACTGACGGACTGACGGACTGACGGACTGACGGACTGACGGACTGACGGACTGACGGACTGACGGAGAGACGTTTTGCCGTAAAACAAATTTTTCAGTAGCAAGAAATCACAAAACTTGGGTTCTGGCCACACAAGGTGTTCGATTAAGTAATTTACTACGTACAAGCATTATTCACGTTTTGGTATCAGAATCTAAATACGATTTTTTGCCGAAAAATAGCTGCAACTTTTACGCTGCATTATTAAATAACGTTCTTCATACTTCGTATATAGTATGTGAGAAAGCAAAAAGGTCCAAAACTCATAACTATTGTACTGATGTTCTAGTAGAATGGAGCTTTACGAATCAATATTTACTCTACTACAATAATTAATACGTATTGCCATGTAAACGAATAACATGTTATTGGTTGCAGTTATGCCATACCTCCAGGAGGACGTACTGTTCTGATCTGAGCAAGATAAACTCCACAAGTTTTTAACAGCGAAGTTACGAAATTTATAATACGGTTGTTACTGTTCGATCATTAAAAGAGTTAATATAACATAGAAGTTCTTGAGTTTTGTTTAAGTTAATACAAGACACAAGCACTTCAACAATATTGAATTATCCCCAAACAACCGCGAGATGCAGAGTAAGTGTGACACGAAAGTTCATGTGCAACCACAGCTCACCTTCTAGCATCGATTGGGAAACGAGACTTCCCCATCCTATCTGCCCATGGGTCTTTTGCAGGCGTATTGCTGTAGGGAGGCAAACAGAAGTGGCGCAAACAGAAGCCTCCTGCCCACGAGCCCGCCGTGATTTACCAGGGGCGTGGAGCGGAGCAGCCAGCACGCTCCCCAGGCGGCGAAGAGAGCGGGTGGATGATAGAGATGAAGAGGATCGACCAGGAAGGAACGACGTGTAATGAGACCAGCGAAGGAAAAGTTTGCGAGGCGAGTTAGGAGAGAAAACGTGGCGATGGAAACAGATTATTGGTGGTGGGGGTTGGAGTCAAAATAAAGGTTTCAGTTAAATTGACTCAGGGCAACAACTCCAGCTACTGAAGAGATACTGACATGGAGGTCCTGTGCATCATGCCCTGGCGGTGTGGCGGATTTTCGACACTAGCTAGATAGCTGGGATGAATTCCGACGCTGGAGGAGCGGCTTCTTTGCACATAACGATGAGAGGTATTCCACAAAGTAATCGAAATAGGCCAAATAGTTAAGGGAAATTGTAAACAAAGGGGAACCAAAAGGAAGGGGAAAGGAAAAGGTACGGGTGAGAATGGATGCTAAGGATAAGGAAAGCGAAAGTGAGGGGTGTGAAGAGAATGATGGTGTTGACGGTTCCAGTGTTGATAAGGAGAGTGAGAGGAACGGAAGTAAAAATAGAGAGTGATGCTGTGAAGTCAGGTCGGTAGGACAACGGGACGACGAGACGACCGGACGGTGGGACGACGGGACGGGGGACGACGGGACAGGGGACGGTGGGACGACGGGACGGTGGGAAGACGGGACGGTGGGACGGACGGGACGGTGGGAAGACGGGCGGTGGGACGACGGGACGGTGGGACGACGGGACGGTGGGACGACGGGTGGTGGGACGACGGGACGATGGGACGACGGGACGGTGGGACGACGGGACGGTGGGACGACGGGGACGGGACGGTGGGACACGGGACGTGGGACGACGGGACGGTGGGACGACGGGACGGTGGGATGTCGGGACGGTGGGACCACAGGACAAGCTGACTCCAGGCGAACGCGCAGAATCAAAGGGGCAGCAGGATAACAAAGTGCCGGCGAAGTGGCGAGTGGATTCACTAGTAGGGAAGCGCGTAGCAGCGGGGAGGCATGGAGGTGGAGTTTCGCGGCCCCGCCCCCTGCGCGGCGCAGCGGCCTCCGGTGCGGCGGCGGAGGCGACGGCGCGCGAGTACAGGGGCCACGCGTCACGACGAAGGCTGGCGTAGCAAACCCAAACGGACGGGCGCGCCACCGGACGGAAGGACGGGCGGGCGGGCGATCGGGATTTCTGAAAGCGAACCAATTACACGCTTCGCTGCATGTCCCCTGGGCTCCGCCAAGCACTGGGGACTTCCGCCTCCGCCGCCGCCACCGCGGAGCACGAGAAAACAACAGGCGCTGCCTGCCACCGCCGCCGCCGCCCCTGCCGTCACCAGAGCTACCGCGTCCGGAGAGATTGAGTAGCAACGATGGAGGCCGTGGGGACGCCACGGGACCCGCCGGGGATGAGAAGCCCCTGATAGGATGTTCACGATTGTGAATTCGGAGTTTTCCAAGCTAGCGACAAGCTTGAAACTGTGGCGCCTCTTGCCGTTTCGACTAACACGATGACGTCGATGGTATTGACACGGAGTGGAGAGAAGGGTGAGGAAGAATAAGAAAATTTACCTGATCCTTGTAGATCTTGAAATGTAGTATAATACAAATCTATGGTTTTCAAGCAGTAAGCGCGTGTGATCAATTGAACTATATTTAAAATACTAAGGTAACAACTTCCTATAAACCGATATCATAAATTTGGTTAAAAAGGTTTAATGCTGGTGAACTGTTGAGTATAAATTAAAAGAAAAAATTTTGTTCAAAAATACGATATTTTTAAAATGTGACACTGTGTTAAATACTGGAGAACGTTACTATTGACTTTGTTTATTCTTTAAAAGAAAGACTAAATTATCAATTTGTAGACTGAGTTCTCGAATTTTAAATTTTTTAAAAAGAAAAACGTATTCCCTCATACTTGTTCCCTTCATACTTGTAAAACATATTGTGAAAATGCATAAAAATGACATTATGTTGCCCCGTTAGACAAACGTTTTCGAAACAAATTTATTAATATGTAAGTTTAGATATCCAAGCACTGTTACATTGAACTAGGTATTGAGCATTTGAGACGTGAACCTACAGAAGAATAAGAAAAAATTGTGGGATCAAAAACTAGCAAAGAAAATGCGCAGTGCTTGATTGAGACATATTGACTTGTATTTTCGAAACGAACTGAACATTTGAATTACATATTTCCAACTGAAAATAAATATTACTGTACTAAAGAACCTGTCTTATCCAACCATACCTTTCTTTTCACTTGATTGGGTCTTTAAAATATTAAAATTTAACCTTCTTTCTCCCGGACACATTCCCTCTTTTTCCATACTCTTTTTCAGGGGCACTTACGTCACTACAACTTCTCTTAACCTGGCACTGCCACAACCAGTTACCACAAAACCAAATATGCCACCGGGAGCGGTAGCTCAGTGCATCAACTGATGTCACTGCAGCGCCTCTGACCGGGAGGTCCTAGGTTACCTCCCCACGGCGGCAGGATTTTCGACACTAGCTTTTCAGCTAGGTCGAATTCAGTCACTGTCTGGGGAGAATTCTAGCGGCCGGCTGCTCTGATCGGTAGTTTTCCGTGTTTTTCGATAAACACCAGGCGAATGCCGGAGCACTATCCTAACAAACGGGCTACGGTCCGCGCGCGATCTTTCCTTCCTCTTCCTTGTCCTATCCTCTCCTCTTACACACACACTTACACTAACATGCACTACACTACCACCATTCCGGAGACCAGTCAGGAGCGTAGAGCGTGTTCGGCTGGGCGGTGCTCCGCTAGTGGGAGAGTCCTGGTTAGGGAAAACTCACTGCTGACGGTAGGAGGGCGCCGGATCTCGCCATTCAGCGGGGAAGACCACCGCCATCTCTCGAGAAAAAACATGCACTACACTAACGGGACTAATGACCAAAGCAGTTGACGCGCCCGGCAACACGGAAAAACAACCAATCAAATATGACACCATTGGGAACTATTTAATTGCTAATTAATCAAGAAAAAACATTTTATTTTTTAATTATGTTATTGCCCTGATTGCTTGTTATTGCTTTCATTACGGAGATGGATATTCGCTGCATAACGTATCTGAATTGAGAGGATTGTGGCAACTAGGGAAGTAAAAGACAGTTGAATGTCTCTTACGGAGGGGATTATGGGAGGGAAATATGAAATGACAAACCGAGTCAAATTAAGAAGTAGTTAATTAGTAAATATGAATAATTAACATGAGGTAAAAAATAAAATTTATGTAGCATGGGCGTTAACTGGTTCTAATTATCGAGCGGCGACAAGAAGCCCTCGGACCAAAAGTCTTCGGGCTTTTTGTCACCGCTCGATCATTAAAACCTTTATAACTCTCTTAGCGCATAAATAACTATTTTGTTCTTCAAATTTTTGCAAAATTAATGTTTAGCCAGCATAAGATTAAGCTAGCAATCGGTTACCGCAAAAACCATGCCGTCTTGAAAAAATATTTAATTAGCTATCTAGAAAATGTCGCAAATTCGCCACCTTCGGGACTCAAACCCTAGGACCTCCCAATCAGAGACTTTGCAGAGAGTGGTTGTAATTGAGCTATATCAACCGGTAAAAAAGAGCAACTACGAGAGGCCACAGGAGATGGATCTACCTTCTTTAGTTTTGCTGAAATCACTTAATTCTTGATTAGGCAAGAGTTGTTTTCAGGATGATAAATTATTCTATTTAATTATTAAAGTTCACCACCAAATAATAAATTTTCCATACTGATCAATTTGATTTGATTTTATTTTTTCGTGTTTCCGGGCACGTCAACTACTTTGGTGATTAGTCCCGTTAGTGTAGTGCATGTTTTTCTCGGGATATGCGCGGTGATCTTTCCCCGCTGGATGGCGAGATCCGGCGCCGACCTACCGTCGGCTAATGGGGTTTCCCTCTATCCATACTGATCAAAAACACGTTTTGTAAATGTATTATTATTAAATTAGTACCGTTCTCTCACGGGAGGTGGAGATGTTCTTTCTCGATGAATGATCAGATCCAGCGCCGACCTACTCGTTCGCTTGCGGGGTTTTCCTCATCCAGCTGCCCCCCATCATCTGGGCACCGCCCCAGCCGGGACAAACCCAGCTCCCGACGTGCGTGGTAGTTTAGTCCAAGTGAATGTGTGGGCATGTAAGGGGTGAGGATAGAACAAAAAAGAGAAAGAAAAGATCATGCGTGGCCCGTTTGTTAAGATACTGCTCCGGCATTCGCCTAGTGTTGATCGAAGAATCCAAAGAAAACTACCGATGATAGCTGCCAGCCACTAGAAATAACCTCTCGAATCCGACCTAGCTATCTAGCTGGTGTACAAAATCTTACCAGCAACGGGACTCGAACCCTAGAACCTTCTGGTTAGAGGCATCGATTGATACCCTGAGCCATCTCAGCCGGTCGAAATGTATCACATAATGCATTAACAACAAGCTAAATACAAGTTGGAAAACAAAAAGTGAAATAATTGACCATACTATATCAATTTTTCACTATCTAACGGATGAGAAAGCATGATATTGAGCGATTCCTGTCACAGTTGCAAATGAGTCGATCAGCTAAGTGAACGGTTGTGCCATCTGCGGATCTCGCCAACGGTCTGCTGTATCACGACCAATGAAGCAATGAAAGCCAGCATTCCAAACAGCAGCGCAACGATAAAAATGGCTAGCGTGATTGAAATTTGCGATAACGGCCTGTAACGGCTCATTGTTCTGCTCACTCCAATCAATCTTTCTGCGACGTACGCAACAATGAAGCGAACAAATACACATATCAGTCGCCATTCCAGATACGCTAATTAATTATTAGAGTGATCGTCGGGGGCGGCGTCAAAACAGCCTCTGGACAGATCCACAATGCGTGGGAGGACAGTAGGCGACCGATAAAATTGGAAAATCGTTACATATAAAGACATGGAGGACAATGCAGTTGCACAGCGATCTAAAATAATTTAATTCAAAAGAGCATGGAGGACTAAAAAAGTCTTCATTTACTTTTCAATAATTCAATGTAAAACTAAAAAAAATAACGTGGCGTTTGAGGGTACGTTACGTTTAGTGTCTAGAAAAAACACGGGTTCACGACAACAAATATTCAACTTTACGGTTCATCTTCATTCAATATTAAAATATAGTTTTCTTACGGCTTACGTACACAGTCAATTTGAAATAATACGAGTTATATTGGTTACACTTGCTATTTCTTTGTTCTGCAGTGTTACTTAAGCATATAGGAGCTCCATTACTTTTCGATTTGTTGATTAGAAATGTCGAGAAAAGACATTGTAAAGACGTTTATTGTAAATGGCATTTCATTTACACACTGTATTGTCGTCTGAGGAACTCCTTACCATTAAAGTCACTAAGAGATGGTTTCACCAACAGTAAGAAAGCGTTAACTCTCCAGTAAATATTTCCTCGCGGGTACGTTTTTGAAGCATTTCACCATCTTACTTAGAGGTAAATATCTTACATCATAAGAAATTCGAGAGTAACTTTAATCGGAGAAAGCATCGAGTGCATTCCCAAATTATTTGTATATTTGACTTCAAACCTAACCTCAATTTGTCGAAAGAAAGGGAAGCATATTTTTACCTTCTTGTTGATGTGTTACTTCATTTCCTAATGGTATTATCGATCTTTTTTTTACTTTCTCGAAATACGAAGGTAGAGAAATCCTAATTCCCGCTGTCATCGCCGGCCTTGCAATCCCAAACATGACCACAACTATCCCAGCATCCCCAAACAATCACCACCAACAACACACACCCCCCACTCCCACGTCACCAGTTCTATAAGGCACCACTACCGTCGCCGCCAACTATCACCAACTATCCCAACTATCACCATCGAGTTCCAACCACCACCACAGTCCCATCAACCTTCTCAAGAGGTTGAATACTCTGATCATAACCCCCATATCCATATTAGCCAAGATGGCGTAGACCGGAGACCAAGCCTGAGATTTTAGTGAAATTTTCGTATGTTTACAAGTTTTAACAGAAGAAATAAAAGAAGTCATCTTCGTCAACATATCAGCTTTATTAAGATAGCCGGCTTTCGACGGCTTTGCCGTCATCGTCAGTCTAAAGAATACAGAAAGATACAAAAAATTTTTATAAATATATACACAATAAGATAGAAAAAATTAATTAAATTACAATTGATGGATAACTCTAAAATATTTAGTTACAGATAAAATTTCAAAAACGGTAAGGGGGGAATGCAACGGGAGGATTAGTGGCAGTTCAAATTAAACAAAAAATCAATACAGAAAGACACATTGTATGGTTGCAAAAGTTAAGGAACATATAGCAGATAAAATTATAAAATTAATTGCAGGTGGGGGCGGAGAGGAATTAATACCTATACAAGCAGTTCAAATTTCAGGATTATAAATATTTGTGGAGAAATATACATTCTCATATTCAAAGAAAAACAAGTTTCAAAATTGTCCATGAACATGTCTGCAAGTAGTGGTGACAGTGGTGATCCCATCTGGAAGACCAGAATTTTGTTTGTAGAAAGAGTTATTAAACATAAAGTAGTTGCATGGACACTAACTACTTTATGTTTAATAACTCTTTCTACAAACAAAATTCTGGTCTTCCGATGGATCACCACTGTCACCACTACTTGCAGACATGTTCATGGACAATTTGAAACACTCTTGTTTGAGACACAACATCCCTTCTTCAAAATTTAACGTACTGGTACCGCTACGTCGATGACATCTTAGCTCTATGGACAGGTACAACAAGACAACTCGACATCTTCCTCGAGTTCCTTAACTCCAGACACCCATCCATAAAATTCACTAAAGAACTAGAAAATGAAAACCAATCAATTAATTTCTTAGACCTAACCATCTCTAGGTTGGACAATAAACACATCTTCAATGTTTTTAGAAAACCCACACACACAGACACTGTCATCCATAACACATCCCAACATCCATCTGCTCACAAACACGCAGCTTTCCATGCCATGATTCACAGACTTGTTAGCCTTCCCTTATCACAAGACAATTTTAAAGAGAAACACGCACCATTAAATACATAGCTACCGCCAATGGATACAGTACCACTCTCGTTGACAACATATTACGCCGCAAATTAAATAAGAAGAAACTAAAAACGTATACAAGCCTCACCCATTCACCCAGAAACCATAAAAATTTATTTCTATTCCGTTCTTTGGAAAAATATCGCAGAAGGTAGCCCATATTCTTCACAAATACAATTTCACGTTTCCTTTACCACACACAAATCCCTCAAACAACTACTTTCACCTCGCAACACCACCCCACTCATGGCGAAATCAGGAGTTTATGAACTACACTGCCACAATTGCGAGGCTAAATACATCGGACAAACTGGTAGAAGCTTTAATACCAGAATTAAAGAACATTTACATGCATGGAAGCACAACACAAACAAATCGCACTTTGCTACACATCTTATAAACGCAGGCCATACTTTCCACCCAGACTCAGACATCAAAATTCTTGAAATAGAAAATAAATTCTGGAACAGAAGTGCTTTAGAAATCTTTCATATATTTCAAGCCAAACAGAAATCTGAGGCCCTTCTCAATGAACAAACTAATTTCCTCTGTCCCTCTGCTAATAATTTTACACACCCGACGTCCCTAACTGACTCCCCACCTCCTAAGACATTTCCAAGAGAACACTAAACAGACCTCCTCCGACCCACCCACCCCCGCCGATCTCCGGAAAGCAATAAAAACCCCGTGTCACGTTCTCCCTGGGCACAGTCGCCCGACTTTTTGCCGACAGCAGCGAGGTAAGCAAAAAACGGCTCAACTTGCTATTCAATTATTCCATCTTTGTAATAACATTAATATGAATTATTATTATTATTATTATTATTATTATTATTATTATTATTATTATTATTATTCCCCATTTCTTATATATGTATATGTATATGTGTGTGTATATATATATATATATATATATATATATATATATATATATATATATATATATAATTTTGTTTTTCTTTTGAATATGAGAATGTATATTTCTCCACAAATATTTATAATCCTGAAATTTGAACTGCTTGTATAGGTATTAATTCCTCTCGCCCCACCGCAATTAATTTTATAATTTTATCTGCTATATGTTCCTTAACTTTTGCAACCATACAATGTGTCTTTCTGTATTGATTTTTTGTTTAATTTGAACTGCCACTAATCCTCCCGTTGCATTCCCCCCCTTACCGTTTTTGAAATTTTATCTGTAACTAAATATTTTAGAGTTATCCATCAATTGTAATTTAATTAATTTTTTCTATCTTATTGTGTATATATTTATAAAAATTTTTGTATCTTTCTGTATTCTTTAGACTGACGATGACGCAAAGCCGTTGAAAGCCGGCTATCTTAATAAAGCTGATATGTTGACGAAGATGACTTCTTTTATTTCTTCTGATAAGAACGTCCACAACATCCAATCAGAATTCCCACAATTCAAGTTTTAACAGTTTGAAGTTGTATATTTTTATCTCTATTTGGAATCGGTCATCTCGTGTTCCCGAAATTATTCCTAAGAAAGTATCTAACGGTTCAACGGTTTTCCGATGTCTCAAAACATTTTACATTATTACAGAAGTGGGTTTACCACATTCATCGAAACAATTTTGAAAAAAATTTAATAATATGTGTTCCTCAACCATCGCGAAACTATGATTCTGCAATATTACCAAATCAGCCCTCCTACAGCTCTATTAACCGCGGTTATTGTGGGAAATGGAATAGAGAAGAGGTGAAGAGACATACCAAAATGTGGCTGGAAGATGTGAATTGATAGGAAAATGTTTGGAAGAAATTTAAGTATTTGTGAAAACAATATAAAAGAAGATAATGTGGAATTTATGAAATTAGAACTAATGTGTGGGAATGGGACATCATTTGTCTTTGCAAAGTTTACAGTAAATAATTATTAAGAAGTTATGATATTGAATAAAGACATACTTATGCCCATCGAAATGCCCAATAAAGTGGTATAATGATGGTTGTGCCCAGAAGATAATAAAACAAAATGCAATCAACTAAAATTTCGACTGCTTATTGAGTTATTTAAATAGATATGATGAAAGAATTATGGATTTGAAGAATGAATATCAGCTTTAACTAATAGCGTGAAAGAAGAGATCAAGCCAGTTTGTTTGACTCTTTGAAAATAGATAAAACACAGTTCACTTTAGAGTAGTGTCTTGTGAAGCAGAGCTTGTGGTGTCGGATTCGGCAATGTCTTATATCTTTCCAGGTACATACGAAACAATAAAACTCCAATATTAATGACCTTACCGAATCTTGTTTATTTACTATGACAATATCGCTTATTTACAATAACACATTTGGTTTATTTACAATGTGTCATTATTTTTTGAAAATTGATCAATTAATAAATAATATGTCATCATTGATCACATATTTTTAATACGTCTTCATTTTGTTCGAAATTTTTAAAAAAATCGTAAATAAATATTTCAAGCCGTTAAAGAATGGGTCACAGAAAAAACTCTGATATGTAATTTGTGCAACACATTTGTGGGCTATTTTCTGGTTGGTAATATTTTAGTGCTACACATTCACTGACGGTCGGCCTCCGACGGCGGCCATATTTTTCTTGCTATTTCTTTCTATTATCCGCGTAACTTTTCTTGACCGATGGGGTACCTTTCCCCTCCTCGGCACTAGAAACAGTTGACGGTAAACTCTCGCAGCGAGCATTTATGACAACATTCCAATCACATCTTCATTGGCGCGTAATAAAATCTATTTGCTGTTGAAAATCTGAAATCCTGTTCATGTTTTTCTCCAAACCGTCTAAAGAAATGACCGAAGAATGTCCAGATCCATCACAGTAGTTCAGATCCTCAAACTCTCGAGAAAGTTAGAACTCAAATTATTGAGAAAGTTACGAATGTGTGAAGGATATTCCAGAAACTGAATTTCTTCATAAAATCTAATGGCCGATGACGTAACTGATACCCCCACTCTATCTGCATTTCTCAACTCCTTCTAGGGTTGCCAACCTTCCTCGATTTTGGAGGACAGTCCTTCATTGACATCAATTATCCTCTCGTCCTTTTTATTTTAATGTCCTCCTTTTAGTACATTTTTGATATCTGTTCAGATTTATTTTATCACATAATTAACATCTGCTACGTTGTATGATTTAATGTTTCATTTAGAATACGAAACATGAAACGTATGTATGATAGTGTCTTTGTCTACCGACTAAAATAGAAAAGAGACGATCAAATCATCGTCATCTGAATTTTTTGAACGAATCTTTTCACTTGAATCGCAAATTAAGAGATAAAAGAAGTAGTCGAAATTAATTTTATTTTTATTTTCTGCAAATTGACCGTCATTGGGCAACGCGATACGTGAATCCTACCGAGGTGAGACTGAATATCGGGGTAGATGCACGTGCCTTTTCTATAGGGGGTGAATCTGTAATTTAATGCAGTTTCCATTTTTACTCCCCAGAGTTGTTAACTCTGGGGGATAGGGTGAAGTAATGATGATGATGATGATTATGATGATGATGAAGATGATATAGACCCACAAACATACGGAAACACGCAACACAACCATGCTCCAGGCAAGACTCGAACTCGCGATCGTCTGGTACGAACCTTCCATTGCACAAGCACTAGAAGGTTTGGTTACCGTGAACCTGAACCTCGGCTACAGTGAAAGTAGAAACCAAGTCCGGGAAATGAATTTATCTCGTATGTTATTAGGCGATTAAAAGGGCCTTTTGAGAGTTGGACGATGTTCCAACCAGGCAAGAGGAATTGAAAAGTGTGAAGAATGCATTACGATTCTTAGAAAATGTACAAAGCAAAGAATAGAAAATAATTAAATTTTGAAGTACTATAATGATAGGGAATTTTCAGTTTGTGTTGTTAATAAATTTAGCTGTATCTCTATATAAATAAAATCAATTTTGGACAAATTCAATTTAATTTTGACATCATCGGATACAGTCAACCTCTGATATAGTGAACCAAACACGTTAGTCCCCAGACGTTCACTATAACCGGAGTTGACTACATTTATAAAAAATATATTTTTGCCTGTCGAGTGTCCTCCATTTTGCAAAAACAATGCTGGCAACCCTAAAGCCATTGGTCAAGGAAAGTTGCGCGGATGTTAGGGAATGTCTCGATCACCCCATGCGCAGCCGCCGCCGCCTCCGGAGGAAGCGAGGGTGACCCCCTTGGTTTTCCTTCGGGGCGTTTCCGCCGCGACGCTTCCGCTAAGGAGCGCGCGCGCCTGTGATTGAACGCCTCGGCGCACCGGATGCGGCGCCCTCCGCTTCCCACGCGCCACAGGGGTGGACAAGCAGGGGGTTGTTGGACATGCCGAGATAAGGGGAAGCAATTTTTTTCATTTATGTTTGTTATTATGTTACTAATAATTGTCTTGAAATAATTACCTGTTAAATAAATAAATAAAATAATTGACATTTTTTACTCGTGGTTCTATTTTCACAAAAAATTGTTCCCATGAATTATGCCCCAACCATATTTAGCATATCAGGGTCGGATTAATACTAATTTGGCCAGCTAGCGGTATTTCCTGGCCCGGGTCCTGTTTTTATTTATTTATTATGCGCACCTGGGAGTAAGGGAGACTTGTGGAGAGCACTACGTACGCTGAAGTGAAAAGCTTTCAAGGAACCACTGAGAAAGTGATAAATTGTGCTGTACGATTTTGATAAAAACAGAAGAGGTCCAAGATAGAATCGATCCAAGGTACACCACTCTCACAGTACTGTGGAGTGACAGTGTCAAAACTAAAATTGTCTTTCTCCTTTTATATCCTGCCACTAGCTTTCGATCATAATATTTGTTGAGGAAAATATTTTGCAGTATGCATCAAAACATTAATTTTTTAAAGAGCTTCTTCAAGCATCATATTCCGATATCTTATTAGCCAAAGATTGCATACAAAATCATCTCGATGAGTACATAAACTGGACACAGAATTGGAGTGTAAAATTAACCCAGATAAAAGTGTGGCAAAATCTTCACCCTTTGTAGACCACGAAATCCAACTGAGATATCAATACTAGGAACGAAAATACCATGAGCCATACTCACCAGTAAAATACCTTGGCATTTTATTTGATAAAAGGTTAACATGGAAATCGCACATCAATGCCGTTGCAAATAAAGCAAAAGCAAAATTTCAAAATTATTTCCAATATTAAACCAGTGCTCTACATTGAAAATCTAATGCCGACTGCTAATATTCAAATTGATAATCCTTACTACTGTAATCTATGGATGCCCAATCTGGGAGGTGCAGCTCTAGCAATATTAATAAAATTAAAGTAATTCAAAACATATTTCTAAGAAATACTCTACATGCCCCTGGTTCATTAAAATGAACAAATTCATCGAGAATTAAAAATTACAAAATTAGAAGAAACCATAGCTAAATTAGCTAACAATTTTATAACAATCTGCATACCTCACCAAGTACCATCATATTTGACATGGGAAAAAATTGCGGTCCACCCACGCATAAAGTCAAGATTTCCCAAAGAAAATTCAAACCTTCGTAAAGCACTATACCCTCAGCTCCTTAACATAATCATATTCCTTTCTCTTCGTAATTAACAATAACATGAAATCAATAATTATGTCATTTAATCATAATTATGTCAAAATTGTCATACAATAATCTTACATATTTTTAAAACCTGTGAAAGACTGTGTTGTCGAACAAGAAGAAATAAATTTAAAAAGCATTTTATTGTTCACAATTTCAACAAAAAACATCAATAACATCAATCCAAAGGTTAGTAATGAACTTACCTTATGAGGATCTGCTTCGGAGATGATATCTGAAAAAGCAGTAAGAATAAAATTAGCGCAAGCTTTAGAAAAACACAATGTACAAAGAAGAACTAGAGCAGTAATCATCAAAATGTATTAATTAAATATCATGCTATTAGATACTATTCCAATATTACAAGACTCTTCAATAATGGTTGTAACAGCCGCTTCAACGTGAATGATACAAACGTATTAGGACATTTGAGCAAAGACTGCTTTGTCACTTTGATTGCTCTGGAGAGTATTTGTATTTAGCTATATTATGTCCCGTGAAGGGAACTGGCCTCGGCGCCGTTAGTGCTTGATTGATTGATTTTTCGTGTTTCCGGGCATGTCAACGGCTTCGGTCATTAGTCCCGTTAGTGTAGTGCATGTTCTTTTCTCGGAGATGGCGGTGATCTTCTCCCACTGGATGGCGAGATCGGGCTCCGACCTACCGTCGGCTAGTGGGGTTTCCCTAACCAGGACTCTCCACCACCGGGGCACCGCCCCAGCCGGACAGGCTCTAAGCTCCCGACCGGTCTCCCGGAATGTGTAGGTGAGTAGTGCATGTTAGTGTAAGTGTGTGTACGTGTGTGTGTGTGTGTGTGTGTAAGGGAGAGGATAGGACAAGGAAGAGGAAGGAAAGATCGCGCGCGGTCCGTGGCCCGTTTGGTAGGGTACTGCTCCGGCATTCGTCTGGTGTTGATCGGAGACCACGGAAAACTACCGATCAGAGCAGCTGGCCGCTAGTATTCTCCTCCAGACAGCAGCTGGATTCGACCTAGCTGAAAAGCTAGTATCGAAAATCCTGCCGCCGTCAGGACTCGAAACTAGGACCTCCCGATCAGAGTCGCTGCAGTGACATCAGTTGATGCACTGAGCTACCTCTACCGGTCGGCGCCGTTAGATCTCAGGGTTCCTAGTGGTCACCCATTCAGGAATCCACGATGTATGAAACTCGCTTAACCTTCGTGACTTCACGTAGTTAACGAATTTGGCTAGCGGCGCTGTTTTCGCGGTCGTGGCCTTTTTCAGTAAGAATTTGCATTCGCCTGGATGAGCGAGGGAAACCTGAAAAACCTTGGTGAGGAAGGCCGGCATGGGGATTGAATCCGGGCCACTGGAATCCGAAGTCAGCCCACTTCGCTCTGAGCCACTTCGTTCGGTAGATGAAATTAGTGAGTTGCTTATCTTCTTCCCAAACGTCACAAGTGATACTAATTAGGTTTTCATCTAATCTATGAATTCATTTTTAATGTGTCAAATATCATATGAAACAGAATTAATGTTAACTGTAATTTCTCCAAAGCTCAGCGTAACTAATGACGGAAAGATAATGAACTTAGAACAGGAACTAGTACATAGCCGCAACGCAAAATACCAACTGATGAGATAATATCAGCAAAGACTGCGATGATACTTCGCTTCTAGTGACTGAACGTAGATTGTATCCTCCCCAGACGACACATGTACGAGTAATGTAAATTGCTTTTTGACGTAATACACCTACGAGTGCGAGTGCGGACCGATGTGGCAGGTGCAGTAATGGAGCACCTGCTGAAGAAAGACAGACGATCGACGCTATTGGAGTCAATGAGCAAAACTGGTATCAAGAAACACACACCCAGGTCTTCCCGTCACAGGTGTCTACGGGCCTCATAATCTCTCTCTGGCGTGTCTGTCCGCGAGGTCCTAGGTTCGAGTCCTGATGGCGGCAGGATTTTCGACACTAGCTTTTCAACTAGGTCGAATTCAGTCGCTGTCTGGAGGAGAATTCTAGCGGCCGGCTGCTCTGATCGGTAGTTTTCTGTGGTTTCTCCGATCAACGCCAGGCGAATGCCGGAGCAGTACCCTACCAAACGGGCCACGGACCGCGCGCGATCTTTCCTTCCTCTTCCTTGTCCTATCCTCTCCTCTTACACACACACACACACACACACATACACTAACATGCACCACACTACCACATATTACGGGAGACAGGTCGGGAGCTTAGAACTTGTCCCGACTGGGGCGGTGCCCCGCTGGTGGGAGAGTTCTGGTTAGGGGGAAACCCCACTAGCCGACGGTAGGTCGGTGCCTGATCTCGCCATCCAGCGGTGGAAGATCACCGCCATCTCCCGAGAAAAGAACATGCACTACACTAACGGGACTAATGACCGAAGCAGTTGAAACGCCCGGACGTTTTGACGCGCCCGGAAACACGAAAAAATCAATCAATCGACCAACCCAACAGCTTCCAACAATTTCCTGAGACATCCTAGAGCATTTCTTCCACGGAGAACGGCTGTTTTGATGCACGAGCGTTGGTCGAAAGGGAGGGTTACATTCATCTGGCACGGTAATGGTCAGTTAGTGAGACACTTGATTTCACAAAGCTCTTTGTGCCAATAAAGACGCTGAAAGAATCATCTGTTGTTGTGAACATACACAAGTACTGCATTTATTTCATGCGACAAATAAAATAATGTGATCCCATAATATTTCTTTTAGAAAAACTTCCATGACTTCTGCTCCAACTGTATTTTTTTTACTTTCTCGCGAAAGAGTAGAGAGAAAGTTATGTAATGCTGCGCGAATGTTCAGAAGAAAATCTGTTATTACAGGCCCCTGATAACAAAAGAACTGGATAACTCCAGTGGATAAATTTAATTCCGTACACGTGATGTAGCCAGAAACCATGTTTTGAAGGTCCTTCATATCTAAAAATTGAATGACGGCAAAACGTGTCTATCTATTCGTCGGTCTGTAACAAAGCTAGACCGTTCAGCCAATTTTCTCCAAAAGTGATATTCTCCGATCGTTCTGGCTGATGTCATGGTGCCTTGAATTTAAAATCTATTTTGATTCAGTGGTGAGTTGTTCGAATGTTGGTGTTGGTTGTGAATGGTGATTCAATCATTTCAATTAAAATCTCTATTTTAATTTTGGGGCATACTTACATGTAGCCCCTGAGACACTTTCAAAATTTTCTATATCGTTTTTCATTAAATTTTGTTGCTGGAGAGTGTGCGTTTAAGAGACTTTTAAGAGAATGGTGCAGGTCTCATGTTTGTTGAAAATCCTAATTTTTTGACAATTTCAAAAATAAAATTTTTTTTTGTTGTCTTCTTACTACTAAAATATTAGAGTTTTTCCGTAAGGCAATCTGTTCCTTACTGATAGATTTTGAAATTAGGTCAAGTACAATTTTTCGAAAATTTGAGTACTTTTCCGTAATTTTGCGTGAAAACACGGGCCAGAAAGCACATGCTATTTAGCACCACTAGTTTAATATATCTCAAACTTCAAACAAAAAAGCTGAAAACGTGAACTTCAACATCCACAAAGCCCAGTACATCCCACAAAGGTACCATATGAGCTTAGAACAAGAGTTCGTACACAACCAGGAGGTGGATTGATTGATTGATTTTTTCGTGTTTCCGGGCGCGTCAACTGCTTCGGTCATTATTCCCGTTAGTGTAGTGCATGTTCTTTTTTTTTCGTGAGATGGCGGTCATCTTTCCCCGCTGGATGGCGAGATCCGGCACCGACCACCGTCGGCTAGTGGGATTTCCCTAACAGGACTCTTCCACTAGCAGGACACCGCCCCAGCCGGGAAGCTCTGAGCTCCGATCGGTCTCCCGGCATATGTGGTAGTAGTAGTGCTGTGTGTGTGTAAGGGAGAGGATAGGACAAGGAAGAGGAAGGACAGATCGCGCGCGGTCCGTGGCCCGTTTTTTAGGGTACTGCTCCGGCATTCGCCTGGTGTTGATCGCAGAAACCACGGAAAACTACCGATGAGAGCAGCCGGCTGCTAGAATCCTCATCCAGGCAGCGACCGAATTCGACCTAGCTGAAGAGCTAGTGTCGAAAATCCAGCCGCTGTCGGACCAGGAGGTGGAGGCGGGCCGGTGGCCGCAGCAACTCCGCGCCGGTCTGGATCCCAAGCGATGCGGAGAAGTTGCCTCCATTACCGGGCTGTTACGCACCTCGGCGGTTGGGAGTCGTTTACGGCGGGAGCCACTCCTAACGATATGGCTGCCGCCAGCGCCGTTGTTTACTCTGTGCGTTTACGGCCTGTGGTGGGCCGCCGTACGAGGTGCGGTTGGATAGGTTAGGGGCTTATCGCTGTGTTATAACGATGCGGGATACCCCCCGTGTTATTTTGGAGAATATGTGTTCTGCTCGGGTTAGTGTATCGAGGAGATTTCAACGTGCCAATGAAAATTTCCGGCCGTTTCTTTTTACACCTACGTAATTACAGGATGATAAGTATCTCTGAGATTTTTCTTATGTGATTGATAGTCGAGATGTGAAGGTGTTTCAAATTAATGACCTGGAAATAACGCCTGTTCTTCGAAATACAGGTGAGAATCCTCGGTGGGAAAGATAACATGATTGTCTATGTTTGCGTTAAAGCGTTTGAAGTTATAGAAGTATAAATCATAACAATTTTTCCTCCAAGCGTTAAAAGTCTTCATCACTTCTTATGAAAATCTTATCTCAACATATGAAACATCTCACTCTCCTAGATAAAATTGTGAACGCGTTATGACCAGGGTGTGAATATCATGCAAAATTATTCAAAGTGGAAAATCACACGTTCTGGCGGGAAACGAATGAGTCATAAAGGACTGCACTACATAGTAAACTAGTGACGTTACTGAATAGCGCAGGCTTTCTCGCACTAGTTAGTTTCCATATCTCTTCAAATTGGGCAAGATTCCGTTTTTGCCCTACCCTCTCCCCAGCAGCTATTGGCATCCAAGACATTTTTTCACATTTTTTTCATATTCTTTGGTCCCTTCATATTTGAATTGAAACGTGACTCTAATAATACTATAGAATATTGAAACGTCTTTATTTATACAAAATGCGTATCAAATTTTTGTTTTCGCTTTTGAGAAAATATTTCAGTTTGTGAAAACATGCAATTTTAAATACATTTTTATAGGATACTTTTGAATTTTCGAGAACATTCAATTAAAACCATGTACAGCACTAATACTCACAAATGCAATAGTATCGTCCGTGAAGTATATTTTAACATGAGAGATGTATAAAAAAATTACATTAGTGTAGTTTTTGAAAAATGAAAACAATACTTGAAAATTGCGTTAATGTCAGGTCATTTAGCACAATCCTTAAAATACATTTAAAGATAATTTTTTTCTGAAAATTTTCAATTTTCTAAAAATGTGAAATTTTGAGTTCAATTTTACAGAGAGCTTGAGATTTCATAAGAAATGTTGCATAGAGGAGGTTTAATTTAAAAGTCTTTAAATTTTAGGGATACATTTGAAAACGGTTCCAGACTTTGCACGTTTAAAACTGATATTTTGATTTTTAAGGGTACTTTGCAGAAACCTTCAACAACATTATTTAAATTTTCTCAAAATGGTTTCAAATTGAATATAAAATGGTTTCAAATTGTCATCGGATAGCGCACAGAACTCAAAAAATGGTAAAGAACAAGATATTCTCAGCCATAGTGCGTGGCTACAGTGCTTTGCAGCATCCTGCACTTCATTTTATAAATATACGGGAAAACCAATCAAAAATGCTGGGACGAAGCTAAACTCAATCATTAATGATTCATAAAAAACACAATATCTATGATACATAAAACCTACATTTCACAAATTAAGTACTCTAGAAACACTTTTAGGAAATACGTCTAGGGTTTATGTAGAAAGAAATTGGCAAAACAATAAAATATGGACTCTATTATATAGTGTGTAAGTTGCTAATCATCGTAAATAAACACAAAAAGGAGCACTTATTGTTGTAATTTTTTGTCCGCAGTTGCCACACAAAATCAAGAGTCGGCAATCAAAATCAATACAACGAACCATCTCGGTATTATTGTATTCAAATTCAATTTCTATAACTACCTAACCTCAAACTCCTTGGAACTGCGAAACCGAATTTCGCTCCGCGAGTACTACCGAATGTTACCGCCAGATATCGTTCCAATAATACCACATTTCACAGCGACCTCCCTGGTTTTTAACTATTTATTGCTTATGGGGGCGTCCTATCCTAAAAAATCTTTTAGACAGCATATTCTTGAGGTAAGTAATAATGTGCAAAACCTCCAAGATTTTAATTGAAAATATTCTAAAAAACAAAAAGTTATTCCAGTTCCTCAAACTTTATTATTGATAATTATGTTATACATAAAAAAAGAACAAGTTATTGTAATGAATAATTTGCAGAATCAAATGACTTCATATCCAAAATGTTTACTGATTTTATTAATATCGGTCCCCTTTTTCTCGGTCTCGGCCACAGTCCTTGGCAGCGGGCTGCGCCGCAGGGCCAGTCCGGCGGGCTGATACGCATCAGGTAAACACGAGGGTCGAGGGGGCTGTAAATGTGCGATCGCTTAGGCGCTATAAGTGCGTTACGTGGCGGCCGCGTGCGCGCCAGGGGCGAGGCAGCGACGTGCTCGCCCGCCTCGTTAGATAAACACCGCCCCGCCCCCTCCCCCGAGGAAGGGCAATCGGAGAGCGGGGGCGGGCATGGGGTGGGGGGGTGGCAAAAGAGCTGGAAGAAAAGAGAGAGATGGCACATGAGGCTGGGGAATGGAGCGAAGGAGGAGGGGGGAGGAAAAAGAAGTGAAAGGAGGAGGAAAGGAAAAAAAAAAGAAGGGGATGGGAGTGGTTGCAAATGGGATGTAAGAGAATGGATTGGGATAGATTTGGTGAAAAAGGGAGAAATGGCACACGAAGGACTCGAATGAAGAGGAGAAAGAAGTGGGGAAGGGGGGAAAGAAGGGAGAGGAAAAGGAGAGGAAGAAGGACGAGAAAGAAGTGAACAAGAAAGAAAAGGTGAAGGAAGAGAAAAAAGTGGAGAAATAAAAAATGGGAGGATGTATGTGATTGGCGAATGAAATATAAACATACAATTTGGAGTAGAAGAAGTGGAAAAGTGAGAGAACTAAGCACCCGAGATATTCATAAAACTGCAATTTTCAGTCCCTTTTAACTTTTTGTTCTTCTATTTTGCAAGGCTAGTCATCTAATAGGCGACACATTAAAAAAACTAAAACATTTTTTCGTTGTTCTCGAACTCCGGGTATTTGTTGTAAAGCTGGTGTCTTTCGCACATATTTAATTCTTCCAAATGTAAGTTACATCAGACTAAAACATTTAATTCTATTTTGTACAATAAGTATCACAGACAATGTTACACAGTGAAACGGTTTTATATCAGCCTGAATGGACACCAATGGATCTAAGGTTTCAAAGTTTACATCTCAGACTTAAATCCGAAGTCACAAACTAATGTCAAATATCACAAGATCAAAAGTGAAGAAAATTGCAATGTTACACTTGAAGTAGTAAAGCCGATTTGAGAACGTTGAAAAATTAATTTCAAAATTCGCCATAAAAATTCAAATATCAAACTCGAAGGACATAATTCTGGTAACTGAATATGATATGCCAACGTTCAAAGAAATGTGCGCTAAAACTAGAACGTCTGAAGTTAAAAGGATGGGGTTGATATGGCGAAAGAAGTTAGGCAAAGGAGAACGGAGAAAATCAGAAATTAAAAAAAGGAAAAAGGCAGAAAATTAAAAAATGGTGAGAGGATTGTAGTGAAGATCAAGGAGATATCAACAGAGGGAAGACAAGGATGAACACATGGAGAAATAGAAAGGTAGAGAGAAATAGGAGAGGAAGAGAATGTCTTATTGATGTGAAAGAATCAGGAGGATAACATGGTAGGTAGCTGGAGGAGAAGATGGTAAGAGGATCAAAGTGAAGATAGGATGGAGGAGAAGATGGAGAAAACCGAAGCAAATGAGAAGGATATAAAGTGAGAAGGGGGAAGTGGAAACGGTGGGGAACAAGAGAAGAAGGACTTAGAAAAGTAAAATTGGAAGAGAAGGAGGTGAAGTAAAGGAAGGGGTTATCGAAGTAGAGAGAGAGGTGGAAGACGAGAAAGTGGGAAGGAACCTGGAGAACGAATTGGAGATGGAAGAAAACAAAGTGGAAAGAACTTGCAAAAAGAGTCGTTAGATGAGAAGGTGGAAAAGAAATGGAGCAAATGAAGGACCAGAAAGGCTGGCAAGGAAACAAAGCAGACCAGTCGCGGCTCGTGGTTTTCTAAGTGGGGAAGGCTGCAAATACATTGCATCTCAATGCATACATTTCATTTCTACACAAAATCTTTTCCGATACACGCATAACAGAGTAGCTCTCCTACCACCTATTGGGAACTAGTTGATGCTCAATTCTATTCGCTGAGCTGAATAGTAATGCTATCTGGTGAGTACGCCCTTCTTCAGACCCTACACCTCACCCTTGAAGGCTGCCTGGCCGCAGCCTTCGTCTGCCGGTAAGCCTATGCAGTGAATACATGACGTCACACGTCATTTTACACAGGCCTTAAGGCGGAATGAAGTGGGAGCCTAACGCTTTTGTCTTCCCTGTCAACAACGTCAAAAGCATTACGGACGATCGTTATCGAACTAATAAACAAAAATTCGGATATGTGTATTATGTAATATAACTCAGAAATCCAATATTATTATTATTATTATTATTATTATTATTATTATTATTACAACTATTATCATCATCCTACGTTTCCTCAGTTATTTTTGCTGGTAAAATGCTCACCTTCCCCGGAGTTGTTTTGGGACAGGTTCGGTCACAGAAGAAGAACTTCATCTTATATCTGGACTTAAGATATTTTTTTTACGATATGGGCTGTTTGCATCAAAACTGCGCGCTGTCCCATGTTCAGAACGTTTTGAGTAGTTTAAGTTCTGTTAAGTTTTTAAGGAATTTTTACTGACCAGGCCTTCCGCCGATATCACGAGTGGGTATGTTTTGGTTGAATTTAATTTCCAAATATGTTTTAGTTCATAAGATAAGTTTCCATATTTCGAAATTTTTCTATTTCTTTCTGTTTGATACTGTGGGATAATGGTACTGCGATGTCTATTATTACTCCTTCTTTATTCTTTTATCTATAACGAGAATATCTGGCCTATTGTAATCGACAGTACGATCAGTTAAATCTGGTCTGTCCCAGTACAAAGGGTGGAACTTGTTTCCAGCATTGGAGGAGGGTGTACTTATAGAATGGCGGTGTTGAATCATCCAATTACATTAATAATAATAATAATAATAATAATAATAATAATAATAATAATAATAACAAATATAAATATAAATATATTTTTAAATTTCTTTTGGAGGGCGAGTTCTATAGGAGAGGCTCCGCCTTACAGCCTTTAGTGCCGAGCCGCGCCTGAAGCAGACATTCAGAGGCAAGGAAGGGGTAGCGCCGGATGAAGTGCCTGCGGTCGGCCACTTGTTAAATCAGGCGCTAATCATCGCGTGGCCGCGATCGTATCCCGGCGGCGGCGGCGAACGTGACCCGCCGAGCTTTGATCCCGTGCCTGCGATACGGCAGCGCGCCTCTCGTTAGAACAACGCCGCTGCTGCCTCCGGGGGCGCCCCGCGAATCGGAGCTGCACACCACTGCTCTCGCTTGGCCAAAAAGAGTGGAGCAAATTTCAAATGGGCAATGAAGGCAATACAAACAAAGTGCTTCAAATAAAGTAGCAATTGCTAGTCTGATGCTATCATCGTTGCGTAGCAGAACATTTACGAAATGGTTACCTATCCACTTTGATGTGTTGTTTCTAGTACTTGAGTTGCATTCCTTCGTCTCTATTCAGTTTTTGAAATCTATAAGAAGAAACTAAATTTAACACATTTTGGAAAAAACTAAGATAGAGTTAAGATATTTCAACAATACAAGTTCTGGGCAGTGTCTTGTAATGACTACACAAGAATCTGCTTCCTGATTTTGTAACAGCAAAGCAACGACCTCTTATAATATTTTTATCCTGTCTTTGCAATTGCTGGATCTGTTTCATTCTTACAATTAATAATAAGTGCACTATATTATTATTATTATAAGGCATAGTATATCTTTACAAAATCTAATTCGAGTACTTTTTTAAAAATGTTTTCTCTGATTTAATTCAAAAGATTATTCCGAGGTGTTTGTCAAAAAGACTTTTTAAAAGGATGGTTTAGTGTTTCGGAAACGGGAGACAATACACGATTCACAGGAGGAAACCGATGTTTCCATGTAGCAGAGCAACTGTGCGTGCAAACACATGCCCTGATTTCAATCGAATTTCCTGATACTGAACTCCTTCCAAAACTATTCCCAAATACATGTCATCCATCCACTCAGTGTTTTCGAAACTTTTCGCGTATCTGACTGGGTAATTCTTTCAGCTGACTGATGATACAGTGGATTAGCTTTCCCCAATATCTTTTATTCCTTTATTAAATTTCTCTTTCAGGGTGACTTGTGTTTATATGTAGGAAAGTAGCTTTTGGAACACTATTGCTAATGATTAACCAATCTTTTGCGTTTTACATATAACGAAAGATTAACACAGAGAGCTTTTGTTATTAATTGAAATGTGAAAGTGAATATTTAACGGTTGAGTATGTCCATATCCATAAACGTATTGTAGATGCGACCGCTGTTTTAAAAGCTGAAAGCAGTTTTTTGCTTGGTCACTGCAATGAATACACAGCCATTGTACATCGTAAGGGTTCCATTCTCTCCTCACATTGGGCCCATTTTCTTCCATTTTGCTCCCTCGGAGCAGCTGATGATCGCGTCGCTGCGGGCGCCGATCATCCAGAGCCGCCTCCCCGCAGCAGCGCGCGCAGCGGAGCGGAGCGGAACGAGCGAGGGGGCGGGCGGGCGTCGCGGGCGAACGTGTGGATATGCGGCGCCTGCGGCCACTCCACTCGCCCGCCACGCCACGTCCCTGGCATGCCACGCCCTTCCCGTCCCTCCTGCCATTCCGTGCCCTACCTTCCTCGTTCCCCGCTCTCGGACCCTCCCCCACCCTCATTCCCCGCCAATCTACCCGTCGTTCTCGACCCGCCACTCTCGCCTCGTCACTGACTACCCGCCGCGCGCTCCCCGCCACTCTCTCTTCGCCACCCACACCCCGCCACCCACTCCCCGCCACCCACTCCCCGCCACCCACTCCCCGCCACCCACTCCCCGCCACCCACTCCCCGCCACCCACTCCCCGCCACCCACTCCCCGTCACTCACTCCTCGCCACTTACCACTCACCTGTCGCTCCTCGACCCTCACTCCGTCACACCCACTCCCCGCCACCCACTCCCGCCACCCTCGCCCGCCATCCACTCCCCGCCACCTCCCCGCCACCCACTCCCGCCACCCACTCCCCGCCACCCACTCCCGCCACCCACTCCCCCCACTCCCCGTCACTCCTCCTCGCCACTTACCACTCACCTCTCGCTCCTTAACTCTCACTCCGTCACAAATATGCACCGTAAAGTGTATGTTTGAACGAAGTTGGATGGTCATGGTCAGCGTGCTGGCTTTCTGTGAAGCAATCCCAGAGTAAAAATGAAGCTTTCTAATACAAATGAATCGTCTCCATTTCAGTTGTTAGATGACTAAATAATGCATGGGCATGTGAAGTAAGATACGTACAGTGATTGGAGGATGGATGGTTTAAGAAGTTCTTTACTTCAGTTAAAAGTATGTATATGTATATATATATATATATATATATATATATATATATATATATATATATATATATATATATTATGTGTGTGTGTGTGTGTGTGTGTGTGTGTGTGTGTGTGTGTGTGTGTAATAAAATCGGTAAAATCGGGTGTTTGTAATAAGTCGGATTAGTTACAGCATTTATATCTCAAGAACGGTTGAACCAATTTTAATTATCCCTGATGTTGGAATCATCTCAGCCCCGAATACCAGAATAACTATTAAAATGTCGGAAAAATTCACTGGATGACGCTGTAGAACAAAACGAAATATTCATGTCACACGCAACCTGCAACACACTCGGAACTTTTTCAAACTGTATCGTTAGATAACTCCTAAACGGAGCGTTCTAGGGCATTAAAAACTAAAATAATAAGGCCAAATGGCTCTATTAAACGCTTTTCGCACCTTAATCTACAGGATGAGATCTTCTTGAACGTTCTATTACATTTTTGCTGTTCAGGCGCTTATCGATTTTACCCCAACTGCTCAGAGACGTGCAAAATCTGCTACTAAATGTGAATGAGAGGGATAGAGAGAGGCAGAGACAGACAGAGAGACACACACACAGAGTCAGACAGTCTGAGACAGGGACAGAGAGGAGTGAGTGAGGGAAGGACGAAGAAAGAGGGAGATGAAGAGCAGAGCAACGTCTGCCAGGTTCCGCTTGTACATACATACGTTCAGTAGATTTTCAAATTCATGTATTTCCGTACAAACCAAAATCTGAGACAGACGGATAAGACTGTAACGACAGAGTTTTGAACGTGAATTCCATGTAGATATTTTCCCTGTGCGATTTTTTTGTACATTTCCAATAAATACAAGTGGCCAGCTACCAGAACTGTGGCTCTACGATTTTGAGGAAAGTGTTCGGTTGCTTATTTACCGAAGCTTGGTAACACTTTTTCTTTACTTCTTACAACATACAAATATTCAGCTCAATAGATAACAAAAGTATTTATTGACACACAGAAATTTCACTCACTATAAGCAGTGAAACACCACAGACCTTTTTAAAAATTTAAAAACATTGATTAACACAATAAGGTCATATTATGATATTTTATAGTTCATATTATGACCATTCTCTATGTTAACTTACGAACATTATCTAACTGCTCGAAATCTGGCAGGTGGTTAAAGAAGTTCTCAAGAACAGTTAAAGTTCGTCGTTTAGAACTTCTCGTTACATAGATACCGACCATCAAGTGACAAAATCAAGAAAAAAAAGCCGATACGTACCGTAGTAGTACCATATTGCGATGCCAGAAATATGATTTTCAGTCAAGCCTACGAATTGTGTGAACGTCTCACAAAAAGGCTGGAGGATCCGACTACTGCTCGCCAGCTACACTGTGGCCTTCATTTGCAATAAAATAATCACAATATCATTAATACGTTTTAAAAGAATAGGGAAGCCAGGTACCAGTTCACAACACTTGGTCACTAACATCCAGATAAGAATACAGTTCTAAAAAAACATTATACATATTATTCCACTATTCATACTTCAGTCATTAAATATTACCTTCCAATGTTTTGTGCACTACGAATTACTTGGTTTACTCAGAGAATACACACCAAATATTCTATTTAATCAGAGTTTCTCCATTTTCCGAAAATGCTCCAACTTCTCAGAGGTGCGGGCATCAATTATATCTTGGAGCTCCGATCAATCCGGGCCCACCAATAGTCGTGAAGCAGACAATTGAATTGCGCTTGGCGCGTCCTCCCGCGCCGGCCACCATCATCGAGGCAATCAAAGGCCGGGGGTGTTACGCGCCCCGGGGGAGGCGCCGCCGCGCCAGGAAGAGGGCAGTCGCCGCGGCCGCAGAGTGATTCGCGCCACGAGGAGGGCACACCCAAATCAAATAAACGCCCTCGCCGAGCCACTGCACCAAACGGGACTGGTGGTGATGGTGGTAGAGGTGACGGTCGAGAAGGTGGAGATGACGGTGGTGGAGGTGATGGTGGCGGGGTTGATGATGGAGGGGGTAATAGTGGAGGAGGTGCTGATGGAGGGGGTGATGGTAGAGAAGGGATAAAGTTGGGGTGATGATGGAGGGTGGTGATGGAGGGTGGTGATGGAGGGTGGTGATGGAGGGTGGTGATGGAGGGTGGTGATGGAGGGGTGGTGATGGAGGGTAGTGATGGAGGGTAGTGATGGAGGGGTGGAGGGAGGAATGATGGTGATGTAGAGGGATGGAAGAATGATGGAGGGGTGATGATACTGGAGACGATGATGGCGAGTATGATCATGGCGGGATTGATAGTGGTGGGGTGACGGTGGCAATAATATAATTATGATGCTACAATCTATTCCTTATTCACAGCGCCCCGTTTCACAATATGCCGAAGTTTTAGTATTCTTGGTGTATGTAAAAGTTTTGTACAATATAAACGTATAATGCACAAACCCGATTTCCACCCCACCCCCCAGCAATATTTTGGTATGTTGAAGAGAGCGCGAGATAATTTATTATGGATTTCTATGTGAATTCTTGAAGCAATACAAACATCCACCAAATCACCTTTATTTGCTTGCTTGCTTCCTCTGTATTACTTCATTAATATTATTTCAGTCCCTCAGGGTAGGTAGTATAAACAGCATTAGTAGCTGTAAAGGAAAGCCAGTAGTGTTCAGTGGTAACGATAATGGGAACATCTGTAAGGAAAGGGGTGCCGGTCAGAACTGGGATGACAGCGCTGGTAATTAAGGCGTCGGATTGATGGAGGCGGTAGCGCAGATGGCGGGACAGGAGACGGAGATGACAGAAAACGAGGTGGAGCGGTGACAATGACATTTCCGTTCATGGTGATTCAGGTGGGGGTTGTTGAATTTATGCCTTCGGTTATTTCGGAGGTAATGAGGCGGCAAAGGAAAAGGGACGGCGTGGGGACGAAAACGGTGGGAAGTTGGGAAAGGAAAGGGGCGGGGGTAGCGGCTCCATGGTGGGAGAAGGGGGAAAGAGATGGAGAAGGCGTAAATAAGGGAAAGGGGAGGATAAAGGGGGTCGGGTCGGGAAGGGGAGGTGGAGGTGGATAGGCAGGGGCAGGGAGCGGATAGAGACAGGAGGTGAGTGGCAGGGAAGGAGAAGAGAAGGAAGGCTAGTGCCGAAGGGGGAGGTGGGACGGAAGGGTGGGGCGACTACATTAGTTCCTACAAAGGAAGGAGCGGGCATAAAGCGGACTCGAGGGAGGGGAAGCGGAAGTTGAGGAACCAGGTATGTGGGTGGGGAAGCGATTAGAGTTAAGATACCGTGGATTGAGTGGAGGAAGGGGCGGCCAGCGAATAGAGGGAAGAGGTGAGCGGCAGGAAAGGAGTAGGAGAGTGAAAAGGAGGGAAGGGTGGAGGAGGCGGGGACAGGGGCGGGCAGCTCGTTGTGGGGTTGCGCCTGAGGCCGCGCCGGCGGCGGCGGCGGCGCCCCGACCGCCCCGCAACTCGATTACCTCGTGGCCACTTTGTCGGCCGGGTGTGAAGCCACTCATCATTATTTCAGGCGGCCGCTAACCGCATCAGCCGCCCCGCCCTCGCCCTCGCCCTCGCCCTCGCCCTCGCCCTCGCCCTCGCCCTCGCCCTCGCCCTCGCCCTCGCCCTCGCCCTCGCCCTCGCCCTCGCCCTCGCCCTCGCCACCGCCATCGCCATCGCCATCGCCATCGCCATCGCCATCGCCATCGCCATCGCCATCGCCATCGCCATCGCCATCGCCATCGCCATCGCCATCGCCATCGCCATCGCCATCGCCATCGCCATCGCCATCGCCATCGCCATCGCCATCGCCATCGCCATCGCCATCGCCATCCGCCATCGCCATCGCCATCCGCCATCGCCATCGCCATCGCCCCCTCCCCCGCCGCCTGCCCGCGCCCGCGCCCCCCCCCCCCCCCCCCTTCCCCCCCAACCCCCCCTGCCCGCCACTGCCGCCCCCCCGCCCTTCGGCCTCTTCTGCGACCTCAGTCTCCGCTAGAGGCCATGTGGCCTCCTATTCCGATTTGCTCCTATTTCACTCGCTTCCTCTGCTCGTTGACTCTCGCAAATCTCCCGCCCTCTTTGATCTTTAGTAGCGGGGGAGTTAGATCAGCAATATAGGAAATTGTGGGTTGTGGGAATTATGATGCGGTGTTGTTGACGTTATTATATGAAGAAATTCGAGGTGCTATTGAATGGCACAGACTTTCTTGTAGCATTTTTTTTTCTAATTTCCCTGCTGTGGACTGGAATAAAGATCTTCCTCCATTCTCTGGGCAGTTGCCATATATTGTCGCTGAATTTGTTGGTTTCTTTGTTTTTCTTTTTTTTTGCATTTTCTCAACTTTTTCGTTTCTTAATAGTAGAACAAAATATTACTTTAAGAATATTAAAGAAGAGTAAAAAAATGATAAAGAAAATGAACTACATGAATATATTGAGTTTTCGAAGAACTATATTTGCAATATTTTGAAGCACTTCCACTCACAAATGTAGTGATCTATACAAATCGATGGAAATGTGCATAAGAACGGCGTGAGAGATATTAACAAATATTACAATTTTTGAAAAACCAAATGATAAAGAAAATGAACTTTACGTCATATTAAATAGTGCAATTAGCACTATCTATTGGAAAAATTTGAAGAAAAGATTTGGAGCCATTTTCTAGAAAATGGCGTTACAGCATTCTTAAAATGCGAAATGTAGAGCTCATTTTACAGAAAACTGTTGAGGTCTCCAGAAACATTATTAGACAGTATTTAAAGTACATAAATCTAATAATGTGAAGAAATTCCTCAAATGTTAATATTACCGACGTGAAATACATACATTTTGTAATTTTGAAAAAACAAAAGAATAGAGCAATATGACATTTATGTCATCGGATAGGGTTGGTTGGGAACTAACTCTACCAAAAATTTAAAGAAAATTTGGAGCCCTTTTTGAGAAAATTTTGAAAACGCCGAGGGTTTCATGTAAAGTACCCTCAAATTTTAATGAATGTTTTCAAAATTTCAAAGCTTCAAGTAGCGTCAGATCGACAGGAGATTCCTCAATTTGAAAAAAATCGTACGTGGAGTTTAGGCGCTAGCAGTGTTCGCAACGGATGGACAGACGGACGGAGAGACGGACTGAAGGACATTTTGCTTTCAATTGGTTTTCGGCAGCAAGAACCCACAAAACTTGAATTCTGGCAACACCACGTGTTGAGGATTTTTCTCTTAATTTAGAAACTGGTTTTATGCACTTTTTGTCGCAGAGCCCAGCAATTAATTTTTCCGCAGAAAATCCGCCGTTTTTCGCGCAACATTACATAACTTTCTCTATAAAACGTATTTTACTCTGTATGCACGTACATATACGAGAAAGTAATAAAACAGGTCATCTCCGTGAACTTAGTGTATTTATTGAGATAGCCGTCTTTCGACAGCTTTGCCGTTATCATAAATGTCGCTACTTTTTGCAAACTCGGAAGACTTTCGGACCTGCAGCGACTCTGGTCGGCACGTTCTGGGGTTCCTGGAATGAGTTAATAAAAATTTATTTTTTACATACATTCCCTTTTGTTGTTTTAAGTTTTTAAATTCTCCTCTTTCAACACACAAATGACTTTTTTCAGACGTTTTCTACAGTGTAATATCCTAAAGTCACTTACAGATTTGTTTTTATGTGATCTCGCACTGCAGTTTGCATTTCGAAATGGCTATATACTGACTGACGTTCATGGGAACCTTGCTCGGCGAACAGAAAACTTCTACTAGTGCCCGATCAGGTAAACATGATGTGATGGAGTGATGAATTAGATGTGTGAAGACGTGTTATAAATATGATGTGACAGAGCTGTCACTCAATGTTTAGCTAGAAACTGTATGCAGCAGGAACTAGTCGCGGCAACGGGGATAGAGCTGTTCATCTTGTCTAGTATCTGTAGAGTAGATGAATCTTCTTTATTATTCATCTTCTCTATTATCATCCATAATGTTTGACGTCGGTCTTGGACAATAAAATCCAAGAAACTTTGAACATTTATACCCATGGTGCTAGTGGAAGCCCGTACACAACTTGGATCATCGTATAACGATTGCTGTCCATCCCTGAATTGCTTGAACCACTCGTACACTGGCAATTGAGATAAGAATTCGTCACCATAAGTTTGTTTTATCATCTCGAATGTTTCCGATGAAGTTTTCGTTTATTATAAAACCAAACTTTATACCCCATGTTGTTCCTCTTTTACACCATGACAGACTCGAAATGACACAAGTCACAACTAATGATCGTTACTCTCAAGTAGTATCAAACTGAAGAAAAATATTCTTATTAAGGTCATAGTATTGACTTAATAAATTGCAATATTCTTATTAAATGTCAATCTTTGAAACATAAATGCAGTTTAGCAATAATGGTTAAACATATGAATTTACAGTTTGAGAATTGATATGATAAGGAAGAAAATTTTCAATTATGAATAACAGTAAACATTGATATTCATCGATTGAGAAACAATAAAATAATAAATTGTAAAAAAGAAATAAAATTATTTAATTTATGTATAATAATAATAAATATTATGAACTTAACAGTTCTTAGAAATGGGAAATACTATCATAGAGTTGATAGAAGAAGAAATTAAAAAGAATATATTATATTTATATATAGTATATATATATGTATAATATATAGTATTACTAAAGTCTTGAACTTAGGAGATATGAAAATAAATTAGAAGAAATTTAGTTCCAGACTATGTTATCATCTTTATATATAGTACTAGATATTGAAGATTAGGTCTACTCTATCAATATGATAATTCAATTAAAATTCTCCTTTCCTAGTATCATACTTGATATTGAAAATTCTGAAATTTTATCAATTCAACTCATAGTCATTATATACAGATACAAAGACAGCATTGTACATCAATTAGCAGATGTTTAATACAGTTTGATAATTGGAAAAGCAATCAATTAACTGTGGATAGAACAGAAATTTTTCGAAACGCTTTCCCTAAATTAATCCCTAAAAGCCATAAAAAACTCACGTTATACAAACTTTACATTTAGAAGTACAAGTCGAATTGCTCATTTCTGACAAGCAGATATATGGTGCAACCGAGACACACACACACACAAAAAAATTATTACACTTTAACTTATGTACACCAACATGTATTGCGATATACGGCCACATATAGTTTACATTAGTATGTCAGGCCACTACTTCGGCCAAATAAGATGTCAGACATCTTGGTTTGGAGTAGTGCGCGTCTCGAATGGAGTACTGTGAAGGCCCATCACAAGCAACTTGCATTTGCGCACACAGTTCTTACAGATTGGTGGGTAAGGGTAAAGTCCTGATCGCACGTTCCATAGCATACCGTATATTCTCAGCCGGATTGATTGATTGATTTGTTCGTGTTTCCGGGCACGTCAACTGCTTTGGTCATTAGTCCCGTTAGTGTAGTGCATGTTTTCCTTGGGAGATGGCGATGATCTTCCCCCGCTGGATGGCGAGATCCGGCGCCGACCTACCGTCGGCTAGTGGGGTTTCCCCCTAACCAGGACTCTCCCACCAGCGGGCACCGCCCCAGTCGGGACAAGCTCTAAGCTCCCGACCGGCCTACCGGAATATGTGGTAGTGTAGTGCATGTTAGTGTAGGTGTGTGTGTGTGTAAGGGAGATGATAGGACAAGGAAGAAGAATAACAGATCACGCGCAGTCCGTGGCCCGTTTGGTAGGGTACTGATCCGGCATTCGCCTGGTGTTGATCGGAGAAACCACGGAAAACTACCGATCAGAGCAGCCGGCCGCTAGAATTCTCCTCCAGACAGCGGCTGAATTCGACCTAGCTGAAAAGCTAATGTCGAAAATCTTGCCCGCCGTCAGGACTCGAACCCAGGACCTCCCGGTTAGAGGCGCTGCAGTGACATCAGTTGATGCACTGAGCTACCGCTATCGGTTTCTCAGGAGCCGGAGGAGTGTTATTGCGATGAGACTGGTCATAGCAAAGAATAAACAGTTTAAAACCATGTTCTGGAGGTGCTGGCGGGGTTGAAACTAGGCAAAGGTTTTGGTGTTCACGAACGGTAAAGTCACCGGTTGCAACTCTCGAACTGTCTCTGAACGTATAGTGCGACCATCACAGTGACCGAGAGAAACTCTTTCGGGAAACGAGAAACATATGGTATCGTGCCCTACACTATTTCAACGGCCTGGCGAGGTGTGTGATGGGAGACAAGATTTTGTTCTTTGTGACGCTTTTTTGTTTATCCAGATATGGACCCGGTGGCCGTCGTCATCAAAGTAGAAGCGGTACTGAAGATGACCCACTCCCGGTCTGCATGTCTTCATGTCGGTCGTTCCCGATTGGAGTTAGGTCCGAGTGGGTACTTGACCCGGGTGGCGGTCCCCCTGCCTCCTTCATATCTCACCGAAAATGTATATGCAGAGAAAAATACAAAATATATGTTTTTCAAACTGTCAAATTTATCATTAAATTGTCATCACAATCATTTGTCACGACTGGGGGCGGATTTTGATGACCTAAAGCATCGCCAAAAATAATCAATACAATGCGCTTAAAAAGTTTTTAAAATGCCCTAAAAGCGAAGAAAAATGTGAAAATTTTGATCAAAACCAGTTCTGATGGACAACTCAAGCTGTTGAATATTTTCTGATATAATGGAAATTATTTCTTCCTTTTGTTCAAGTGAACTCAGCTTGCAAACTTTTGTTTTGGAATGGACCAGGAAATCTGTGTCCTTAGTTATCGTGAAATCCACGGAACCGACAATGGTGCTGAAGACGTTAGAGGAATCTTCGATTACATACTCTCAACTGCTGACATTACAATTTTTGAACCAAGAAATTGAATGGGCTACTCAGGAATTCTGTGGAGAACATTTGTTGCATTTCGCAAATATTACTTGAAGGAAGTACCATTAAAATGATATTAAAATCTATGACGTGCAAAAATTAAAAATACGTATACAAATGGGTCATTTCCTTTTGTCATAACATAAAATAATTTCTATACGAAAAAGCATCGTTATAAAGTTTAAAAAAAATGACATTTCATTAAAATCCTTTTTTTAATTTTCATTTTTGCAACGAAAACAGCGCTGCGTTTATTTTTTAATAAACCATTTAAAAATTTTGCGAATCGATTTTGTCGGTCATGTCCTTCTAAACATGTAAAATCGTACTATCGTTGAGCCGATCTTGCAATATAGTTGATAGCGTTTACGTTTTCATTCGAAACAATACCAAAAACTTTGTATATTTCTGGAATATGATGTGTATGGAATATTTCTCTCCCCAAATTCCAAGTGGGTATTTTACCCACTCAGAATTTTCTGTGTGGGAATAGCTACCCACCATACCTACATTATCCGCCGGGTGTGTCCGTCACTAGGTAAGGCTGCAAGCTGTAGCTATGCTGCTTGGGTGCGAGTGCCAGGCGGGCGCCGACCCTGTGGTGTGCCACCATTTGCCTGTGGTACTGTCACAGAATGTGAAAGACCACGCTGCACAAATGGCTGAATGGTCCCATCCACTCCGTTGAATCTGTTCGCGCGTGGCGGACAACCCGTCGATCCTTTCCTCCTCGTTGGTGTGTGGCGGACAGATCCTGCATGTCGAGCAGGCGTGCCTTCCTCCATTCACTGTGGGCTGTGGATTGTGGTGACTGCACGATCACTAAGACGATCGGCACTATACCTTTTCAGGACCAGACAGACATGTGCAGTAGCTCTCAAGCCAACGCATTGTCTGTTTACGTACCCTTAAAAGCGGCCTACAACAAGGGATTTGATCTCTTCGTCAAAACTGCTGGTTCGCCCCATACGAGATTGCTAAAATGATTGATTATGCATTTTCTAAGATCGCTTCCGTAGAAAACGGAAAAGCTGCTTGCAAAGTAAGAGGAATCTGACCTTTAAATGTTGCATCTTTAAAAAAATGACTTTGCAGTTAAAATACGAGTGACCCCAAATGTAGTTGAGACTCAGCCAGTGCGTTCCAGACTATGTTCTCGGAATAGGAACCTTCGGAAAGATTAACAGAGGACGAAAACTACCGTCCGTTCTAAAGAATCAATAGAGCCATCTTTATCTAAAGCTCAAGATCGTAGTGCTCCTCTGCACAAAGAAGAGCCAACCAGAACGAAGGTGAAGATACCTTTACAGACATTTTGTTCTCGATTTCCCTTACGCCAAAAATAGGCTACCAACCCATCTTTCAAAAACTCTATGAAGAAAAGAAACAACGAAAGAGAAGGCAGAAGGCAAGGGTTCTTCGAAGAAAAGATCCGAATTTTCTACCGCAAAAAAGGAAAACAAAGGAAACAAGAAGGGGAAGACCGCCTAAATGGAGCTATATAAGCAGATGGTCACAGTCTTCCACAGATAGCTCATCGATTTGCATTAACAATAAAAGTGACGATTTCGGTATAAAATCATTTATTTGCTTCACTGATGTATAATCAAATGTCACTGTCTTATCTTGTAAAGAGAGTAAAAATGTTTCACTTCTGTACGGTGCAAATTGTGATCTTGAACGTATTATAGTTGTAAATTTTATGCTAGGATACCATTTTTATTTATATATATTTTAATTATTTATTTATAATGTACAAAACGTAAATAATGAATTTGTTGACCCTCAGAAGTGTAAAGAATGGTATTAGGTTGCAATTTCATTAAGACAGCTAAGTTATGTCCTTAGTATGCTACGACTCACATTACCCTGTGAGGGGCTCCATTAACCAGGTGATCGAAACAAAAATGTGATAATATCTACAGGTATGTGACTAGCACAGTCAAACAGTGAATATAGCGCCTTCTAAATTTGTCTGGAATTGTACATAAATATTTATCAGTTACATAACAATAATATGAACATTACCACGTTGGTTTTCAAAGACCTCAAAGAAAAAATATCAGAAGCTATCATCCGGCAGTAATCAACCTTAGAGAACGAGGAAGTTGTTGCTCACGCCCTTAGAATGTGGATCACGAACTCTTCAGCGATCTTTGATCTTAGCAGAAATAAGGAAGGTTAAATGTACGAGAAAAAGGCGATATGAAACGTTCCTCAATATTGAAACTATCATGGGAGAGAGAAATTATAAAATATTCTATACATCTCTGCTAACAATCATCATCATGGATTAGGCCGTTAGGCCTGCTCCGTCTCCAGGAGTTTCATTTGACCACTCCATCACAGTCGTGGACGCCCTTCATTTCTCCAGCTTTGCGGTCTGTATCCCAAACTTTGAAGAGGGAGGCCAAACTATCCATTCTCTGAAGAGGGTGGTACCATTGGGATCTATGTGAATCTAATATTTGGCATATATTGCAAACTTGAAGTTCTGAACTAGTGTGTTCATTTTTCTTGTGATCCTCAAAGAGCATCCCGCTAGTGGTCTCAGCAACTTCATTTCTGCTGCTTCAATCTTTTTTCTTTGTTGAGTTTTTATTGTCTATGCCTCTGAGCCATACAAGAGGGCTGGAACCGCCATAGTTCTATAAGAACAGTGTCTTTTTTCACTTTCTTTAGCAGAGGTTGCTTCATTGCACCAAGTAGCTGTAGGAATTTAGAGTTGTTGTTCTAGGGACTTAACAGACTTTTTGTTCTGTGTCCCAGAACAAAAACCCTGCTAACAAATTTAAATATATATCCACAGCAAATTTAGAACAAACAGTTGCACGTCCTTTTCCTATCCACCGCAAGAAAACAATCTCGGAGGCGGTGATCTGCAGGCGATCAGCCATCGCATTACCGGAAGAAGGGGCCCCCGTTCTCCCTCAGGAACGCTCCTCCCTTCTGGGAACACACCCGCCCAGATTCAGGGGCGCTAACTCACCGCGACAAGGCGAACGTCGTAATCGGGTTTGCTGCTATGACTGGAGACGCGCCACCGCTATGCACCCCCTCTCCTCCACCACCGCCACCCACCACCACCGCCGCCACCATCACCACCCCCCGCACCACCTCCGCCCCCCCCCCTCCACCACACCGTCCCCCCCCCCCCCACCACCGTCACCACCACCACGCCACCACCGCCTCCACCGGCGCCGCGCCGAACCGTACGGAGCGGTGCTGTCCAAGACTTCCAAATTTTAACGCAACACCCCAACGGCGCCGCCCGCCCCGGGCCCCGCCCCCCGCCCCCGGCCCACCGCGCGCGCACCTGACAGCCGCGCAGCGCCGCCGCGCTAACGCGATTACACGCGGCGCGCGGCATTTGCAACCGCCCCCGCGGCGCGGCACGGCGCTCGGGCAGATGGCGACTCGACGCCCGCGCACAGTGGGCGAACCAGCCCCGTCACGTGCAATTGGAACCTCGGCCTTCACAGTTACAATCGTGAAGGAAATAATCAAATATTAAGCACTATTTACGATTAATAATATATATACATATATATATTATTAATCATATATATATAATTAATATATATATTATACATATATACATATATACATATATATATATATATATATATATATATATATATATATATATGTGTGTGTGTGTGTGTGTGTGTGTGTGTGTGTGTTGACAACAGCCCTGAGGAAGGCCACGAAAAGATGGTCGAAACGTCGGTAACACAGCCTTCGACGCGGCGTCACCTGGACAGCCAAGATCATTTACATAATATGTATTTGCTTATTTAGATTTAATTATTGATTTACTCATTTAACATTTTTATAGCTTATACAAGCGTTTACGTTATTTGAGTTTAGCTGTTATCTCATACGGCTACCCCTTACGTTAGTTATGTCCAATGAAACTACACATCTGCAAGCAACGCAGCAGCTACTCCATACAACATATGGTATATTTTGTTAAAGTGAATATAATCTCATAAAATATTCACGGACTTATTTTCTTGTTTATTGCAATTCACTTGCTATTTAAACAAGTATGTCAGAAACGAGGTAAAATTTACTGAAAATAATCCTCAATCCAGTGATTTCAAGTCAAATTATGCGAGTAAGAGTAAACATTATGAAATTCATAACGTTATAACAGCTGGCAGATTGGTAACTATAAGCCAACAACATAACAGATTTAAGGAGATTAGTGACTATCAGCGCATATTTAGCAAAATATTTTAGTACTTATTAACAAAGAGTCTCTCTTAAAAATCTTTTTACCGAAATAAATTTTTCCTTGTTACCAAGGAAGTATTTGAGTTGATCCTTTTTAATTCTTTCGGCCCACTGTGCTACCTGGCAGGGGCGACTAAGGGGCGGTGAATTCTCCGGAGCTCTGCAGTCGAGGGGATAAAAATTACTGTCAGAGGAAAACTCTCCGGTAGCGCCCTGCTGTTCCCCTTGCGCCTACCCACCCTGCGACCACCTCCCACCTCCTCCTCCTCCTCCCTCCTACCCTCGCTAATCCATCACGGGGAAATCCGGCTTTTGCTTTCCTCGTTTGCGTCTTTTGTGATTTGCAGACGTAAAGAAAAACACGGGACCTCTGTTGCCGCAGCCAGCAATTCCGCCCTTCAGGGCAGTATTTTTTTTGACAAGCGGTTAAAGTAAAATGAGAGATATGACTCGTGTAGCATACGCTGTATAATGTGTGGTGATGGCTCAGAAAGGTGTTCGTGTTAAAGCTTTTGGATTAAGTAGTTATTAGTTTTAGTATTAAGTTTGCTGAGCAAAGTATTGCCCATTTGTACGGCCAATTTACTCGCTTCGCGCATGCATTTCCAAGTCAACGGCGAGACGTTCGGGGTCCGCGCGGAGCAAGAACATTCTTGATTCCAACTCATTTTACAACAAAATATGGGTAGGGTTTACTATGAGGCACTTTTCTGCATAAATACTTTAGTATTTCAACCCATCGCAATGAGAAATATTCATCGCAGCATTTCTCCCCATCACCCCAGCTTTATTTATGCTCACCGAACTCGTCACCACCCCATCCATCCTGCCCCTCTTCTTAACCTTCACCACTTCGCCGGACCTAAAAGACACAGCCACCACCATCCATTTCGCCATCGTCTTTGACATCGTATCATCATCATAACTAGTATTATCTTTATGACTACCAACACTACCACCCACATTCGACACCGTCTGTACCATCACTAACATTCCCTTTTCCTTTACCGGCTCTATCCTCATTGGTACCATCGAACGGTCCCCACTCGTCCTCACGTCTCACAACTTGAATCAAATCACTCTCTACTTCGCACTTATAGTTTCCTAACTATCTAAGCAATCGCTTAGTAGTAAACAGTCGCTTAGTCGTCACTAAGTCGTCACTTTACTTAGTAGTAGCTTAGTCGTCACTTTACTTAGTAGTAGCTAGTCGTCACTTTACTAGTAGTAGCTTAGTCGTCACTTTATTAGAAGTAGCTTAGTCGTCACTTTACTTAGTAGTAAACAGTCGCTACTAAAGAGTCGCTTAGTAGTCCGTGTTTGTAGTAGCTTAGTCGTCACTTTACTTAGTAGTAAACAATCGCTTAGTCGTCACTAAGTCGTCACTTTACTTAGTGGTAGCTTAGTCGTCACTTTACTTAGTAGTAAACAGTCGCTTAGTCGTCACTTTGCTTAGTAGTAGCTTAGTCGTCACTTTACTTCGTAGTAAATAGTCGCTACTAAAGAGTCGCTTAGTAGTCCGTGTTTCTTCCATTTTCCAAACCTCATCTTCCGCCTCCCTCGCCACCACCATCCCCACCTGCCCGTCCCCGCGCCACGTTACATCACCCTCAGGAACGTGACGCGTCTGCGGCCGCGCTGGACGTCTGCTCTTTCGTGCCGGAGCCCGACCTCTGGGGAGGAACACAGGCTGATGGGAGGATTTCTGTCACTCGGAGCAAATTGTTTGCGGAGGTTGAGCAGGTAAAACGCGAAAATCTGAAATGTGAAACTGGAGAGGAGAGCCTGCGTTAAATATTCAAAAGTTTGCTGTCACGAGTCATCTGCGCGAGATATATGGATGGCAGGACAGATGTAAATATTTTAACTTTCTTTCGTGGGTAAACAGCACATTTCATGGTTTATTAAGTTTTTAAAATCCAAAATGAATGTAAGAGAGCAATTATACCCATAAGAAAGGATCAAGAAAGGACAGCAAAAATTGCAAAGAAATAAGCCTACTAAAAACAACATATAAAATATACGCAAAAATATTCACAAATAAATTAAGAAACATAGAAATCATCTTTTTAGAATGGCAATCTGGATTTCGGGAGGGAAGGTCGTGCTCAATGTATCTACAGTCAAACAAATGATAGAAAAGAGAATATAATAGGAAACATCTATGAGGTTTATCGACTGTAGCAAAGCTTTAGATAATGTTAATAAAAGTACATTATGGAATGTTATAGAGAGAAGAGGAAAATAACACTCCACCTAGTTAGTACTATCCGAAAGATGTATGCACGAACACACATTAATGAAATATTTAAATGTGGAATTATTATACAGGAAACCATGAATAAAGGCGTTACACAGGGTGTTCTGTCATGTGTATATTTTAATTTATAGCTCTATAACATTGTACGAGAGTGAAAGAAACGGCTTTTGTATATTAATATTGTAGACAATTTTAAAGGTAAAAAATGTTCAAACTAATTTGTACTGATGACTAAGTTGTAGTTGTAGGCAATGAACACTACTTATAGAAAGCCATGTATGATCTATATAAAAAACAATTGAATAAAACAAGTTTTAAAAAAAACAAGGTCTCCAGCCCAAAATTAAAATCCGTGTTGGGATAAAAAAAAAAATTTAATAGAAAGTGAGATATCTTATCTCAACGGGGGGTGGACACGAATTTAAAGATACAAACTGATGGCGGCGAAATCTCAGAAGTAAAGGTAGGACAGATACCTTCTTCAAGTTGTACAAAGTTATGGCAGTGCCATGTGGAAAGAAAACTGGACATTAAATTCTAAAACTCAAGCAGAATTCAGTCAGCGGAGAGGAGACTTTTAAGATCTGTGTAAGCTGTAACAAGAGTCCCTTCAGAAAAGACAACATGAAAATCAGGAGAATCCTTGGAATCTACAACTTAAATCATAAGATTGAGGTATGTAGGAGAAATGGTAAGACCGTAATAATAAGAATTAACGATAAACGCATTCTAAAGCAAGTGACATATTATTGTACCGTCGTGTCGCTAAAACCCAGCGTGGGCACGCGGCGTGGTGTGCACCGGATGCGTAGACAAAGGCAGAAGCGATAACGCACGGGGTTTTTCTGACAGGGCGTGTTATCTCTAGGGCGGAAGCAATGAAGGCAGCGGGCAGCGTCGCGAGGGCTATTTAAGGGCCGTGAGAACAATAGCTCTTCCTTCTTTGAGATCCTGGCAGCGGCAGCGTAGGTCGTCCGTGAGAGGTGCCAGCGTGCACACGGCGAAGGAGCCGGCAGTTATTGTCGTGACTAGTGAGACATGTAGTTGGTCTCAGGGCAGGCGGTACTACGCACGGCGAAACATTACGTAGTATGTTGCGGTGTGGTAGCCGTTGTAAATATATCTCCTAGCAGTGGGTTCTATTTAGTTAGTTAATTGTAAACAGTGCATTGGTTATTTGTGACTACGGTCTAAATTGTGAATAAACCTACTGTTATTACAACCCACTCTCGTCTGTGTACTGATTACACCCGTATGACGCCACATTATGCACCCAAAGGAAATAGGAAAAATCGGATGAGAACATGAAGTACTAGCTTGAGAGAGAAGAAGATTTAAGTTTAAAGATAACTTGAGTACAGCATTGATTACTTAAATAACAAAGAAAATAATCCTCGATTACCATCATAAAAATGTTTTAAGACAGACCCTGATAAAAGTGATTACTTTTGGGGTACGCAAAGCGTGCTAGACGTTCAGTTTTTACCGCTTGTGCTAATGGTGAAACGATGCTCATGTGTTCGGAAAAGACCGTGAAAGCAAAAGCTCCTTTCGTCTGATCGCATCAGATACCACTGACATTAATGAAACAGAAGTGATGCATGCTTCATGAAGCCTGTAAAAAGTAGACTTACCTCTGTTGGTCGACGTATGTATTAAATGCGTCGGTAGCTAATCGGAGACCATTTGACCAGCGACATCACGTGATCAAGCGAAAAATTCTTTAAGGTATTCTGAGCCTATGGCTAGCAAACGCATGTATGAAGTACACTTCCTGAAACACACTAAAGTGTAGACAGCGTTGGTGAAGTACGTGTATACCCATTGTTATTGGTCGAAAATAGCTGAGATATGTTCATTCACCGCGTAATATTGCTGAAGAAAAAAGTGTCCTATTAGCTGCCGTCATTTTTCTTGCATACCCCCACCATGCTTCCAAAACCAGAGAAAAGTCTCCTTCTTACATACTTCATGGTATGCTTCAATTAAAATAAAATAAATGTCAGAAAGGCTTCCTAAAAAATAATGTATGATACACGTGCTAAAAGTGATTTTATGGTGCTCGTAAGATTGCGAAAGGAGGCCGATAGGTATAATTATTTCCAGTTACTTTATAAATGGAATGATTAATGTCATCAAGAAAACAGTTACAGTCACTTGGAATGAAGACCATGGAGGGGGGCTTTGCACCATACAAGAGATTAATAAATGTTTATTGAATTAAGGGTTGACGTTTGTATTTTCAGTTCCATTAATCGATTAGTCACAATCGACTAATGCTTTATGCAACTGAAAATACAAACGCCAACATTTAGTTTACCAAACATTTATTAAATTAGAACATGATACAAATCCAACTTCCATGGTGTAAAGTCACCCCAAGTGATTGTATATAAAAAAATATCAAATGCAGGTAAAGAATGAACAAGAATATGAAAATGATTCAGAACAATACAGAAAAACAATGTTATCTGCGTAAAGTGGTGATTGATCGACTGATTGATTAGTGATTCCGGACGCGTCATTAGTCTCGTAAGTATACGCATGTTTCTCTGGCAGTGATCGTCCCCACTAGTTGGCGAGATCCAGCCCCGACCTACGTCGGTTTGCGGGTTTTCTAACCAGGTACCTTCCACCAGCGTGGCATCACCACAGCCGGGACAAGCTCTATGCTCCGTCTGCTCTAAAAACGTGTAGAGTAACGTGTAAAACGTGTAAAACACGTGTAAAAACGTAAATGTTAAAAAGTGTAAAATGTGTAAAAACGTGTAAAATGTGTAAAAACGTGTAAAATGTGTAAAAACGTGTAAAACGTGAAAACTGTAAAACGTCTAAACAAGTTAGTACAAGTGTGTGTGTGTGTGTGTGTAAGGGCATATGAATGTGAGGATACAAAAGGAAGAGGAAGGACAGATCGCGCGCGGTCCGTGACTCGTTTGTTAGGGTACTGCTCCGGCATTCGCCTGGTTTTGATCGGAGAAATCACGAAAAACTACGGATCAGAGCAGCCGACCGCTGGACTTCTCCTCCAGACAGCAGCTGGTAAAATGATGAATTTGTCATTAGAGGAGACTGGAGACATGAATTGTAGGAAGCATAGGTAAGTTGAGAATGATATTCTAAACGTTTAATTTCAGAAGAAGGTATACATATACCAGCTTTACATATTCCTGAGGATGTGAAACATTACAAGCGAAGTAATATGGTTTTTATGGCTTGTAGTTTTCATACATTCCGAGTTTTTATTGTGCTTAGAAGAACTGTGTGGAGCTTCTTTGAATTCACAACTTACTTTATTACACAGTATAATCTCACAGGTTTATTCAACACTTTGTCATAATGGAGAAAACATTGGTCAAGTCTGTTTTATTTCTGGCGCAAACAACATGTTTATGTCAATCCAAGATTATTGGTATATATACAAGAATTTCGTCGAAGCAATATTGGCTAAATTTGTACAATATCGCTCTGCTGTAAGATATTGTTTAAATTATTTTTACTGGATATTAATGTTAAAAAGGACCTATATCTAGCTTTTCTTAAATATCAATACCCGTACCTAATATTCGTTTATTGATGTGATGTCCTTCCTGCAAAATGTCAAATACAACTTATTCTTCACCAAATTTAAATATATTTATTTAAATATTACAAGAAGAAGTAGTATTTTGATTTTGATGTTTATTATTAAGTTTATTAATTTAAATTTCACCAACACAAAGAAACTATTTTAAAAACTTTTTAAAATTATTTTTAAAGGTTTTTTTAAGAAATAAAGGGGAGAGTTGGCAAGAAGAAGTAAGTATTTTGATTTTGATGTTATAGTTAGTACGTTTATTAATTGATAAATTTCACCAACTCAAAGAAACTATTTAAAAAACTTTTTAAAATTATTTTTAATAGTTTTTTTAAGAAATAAAGGGGAGAGTTGGCCTGACCAGCAGGTTACTATTACCTAGAAGTATACCTTCTGCCGAAGTAGACCGTTTACAAAATATTTATTGTAGTTGATCTTCATTTTCTGCATCTTAGTATATAATCTTGCCATTTTGATTTAGCCATAAATCACGTAAATGTGTTGGCGACAGTAATGCGTTGTATCGGCCCAGTTTTTCTTTCGAGAAAAACTACAGACACCATCACACTAAGGCAAGTGAGTTAAAGAGATCTCTTGCTCAAAAGAGCGATATTTTTCAACCAATTTGTCTGTTCAATTCACAAGGATGGATGATAAGGAGAAACGGAAAACATGCAATTGTTTTACATTGAAAATGGTTATTTTGTAGCACATCGTTTATCGTACTACTTCATAAAATGCATTGTTCATCAGATTCATGCGTGCGGAGAACTTAGACACATTTTCAAGGCTGATAATATTCAGAGCTTCTCAAGTTACGCAGTTCAGTTTGTTGCCTCAGTTCAGGCAACGTAACGTTGCGTTGCCGCAGTTCAGGCAACGTAACAAACTCGCTAAATAACTACATCTGACTTTTATACTTACGAGAGAAACCAAGTTAATAAATATGTTTCTTTAAATTTTTAACTTTTTTCAATAATTACAATTTCAACAAAGGCTATGTAAGAAATTGTGTAGCTTTCATGCTACCGCAAGAAATGTTCAAGTTAGTGACTTTCGAAATTTGACCGCTTATGGTTTTTAATATTAAATAAATATAATTACTAAAAGGTAATGTAAATTACAAACGATAGATTTAAGTACGGAGATCTTGAATCTTGCGCTTGGAATCAACGGACAATAAAGTACTTGTCTTTCGAAAGTTCACTGCTAAATATTTCTGCAAAATCTCATATGTAGGAAACGAGACACCTCCTGTTCGAATTTACTGAGGTTAAGGCTCCTGTGCAAAAGTTTGGCGGGGCCCGTTTGGTGGGGAAATTTCAGGAAAAAGATCAAAAACGCTTTAAACCTATTTTTATTTATTAATTATCAGAAACCATATTACGCACGCATAATATTTGCTAACCATAAAATACATGCATTTAAATATATTAAAGAGGCGCATTACTCACTTTTGTTGCTGCAAAATACTCAATCACATCCTCAAAACTTATTTCTCTCAGAATATCGTTATTTATTTTTAAAATAATGAGATCATTGAGATATTAGTCATTGTTTAATAGTCAACCTATATTTAATTTTGAAAACGATCTTTAAGCAGTACAATTAGTTATCATGAAAATAAGATTCATATTTCAAAATGATGTCAACATTAGGTCCAAAATAATGTCCACACTTCCTGGACTTGTCTTTATTTTATTACATTGCAATTATGTATCACAGAAAAATAGACTATTTAAAGGTAAGTTAAAATAATATAAATATAATATTAAAACCAAATAAAATATATCACAATTTAGAAATGTAACAAATACAATTAAAATGCTTCAATACAAAAGTGGTTTTCAGTTGGCAAAAATAGTATATGGTTTGATTTACATCACATGACTTTTGTTGAAACCAACATTTTTCCCCAAGTTTTGTATTTGGTGCAGCCCTGGCTCGCCGCCTATCTTGTCCACCCTTAAATCTGGCTTTAAACATCCCTTTTACGTAAACGTTTAAAGGGAAAGCGAGAGACTAAAGTTTTGGCACGATTTTTTTTTTCGAACTGTGCTCAACCATGCAATAATGCACTGCGAAATTATTCGCCGAGGTCAAGCACAAACCCAAATGTCTTGCGACTGAGACCACCGTCATTAGAATATTTTATTCAATATATTTTACGTAAACGTTTAAAGGGAAAGCGAGAGACTAAATCGTGATGTGTGTCATTCATTCAATTTTCTTCAATTCTTTGATACAAACGAAACGTTTTAAAATTAAATCTCTAGCGATTACAAATTCATTATTTGTCGTTTTAGACTTTCATAGATATTTCAATATGAAAATCGTTTAAGGTATTAAACATTTATTACTTAAGGTTTAATCCAATAGCTTCGAACAAGATGATGTAGTGGCTAGAATGTGACCATTTGGGGCTTCTAATTACGGAGACCTTGCCTGAATGCAATGTGTGAGATGGCGGAAGTAGAAAATTTGTACATTGTATGAGCAAAACAGAAAATTCAAGCATATGATTATGTGACATGATGTGCATTTAATAGCCTAGTTTGAACGCGTACACTTTCGTGAAATGCTTTTAGGGTTGCAGGGATGTGCTTTAAAAATAAATGATGTATAATTGTAATTTTAGTGCGGCTAAGAAAAATCAAAGAACTTTAAAAATAATTCACATACATTAATAATAAGAAGAAGAATAAGAATAAGGATATTCAAGATAATAAAAATCCGAATGCATGAGAACACATTTAATACCGTTCAGAAAAATTCCCTATTTTGTAAACTACATGACACATACAGGTCCATTGTTCATACATATTTTATGTCCTCTCAGAGCACTTACTGCAAATACCTTTCACTGCAAGATACATCTTACCATCTCAGTTCTCCAGCCACATCTGACGGACAGGTATAAAACCTGCATTCCGTCGAAAAGGTGCTGGCAATGCCTTGCAACGCGGTGGGTCCCGGCTATTTCATGTGCCAACACGCGACTTATTCTACCGACTGCTATACCTCTCACATGAGCAAGAGCATGTTTCTCCAGCATCGCTCCACGACTCCACAGGAGTTCATTATCCTCCACGCATTAAGATTCACCAAACAAAAACATCAATTTTCATTCATCCGCTTCCCCTCCCCCACCGAACACTTCTCTCTTTTTTTGTTGCCTCTCGGGAGCATCAGACTCCAAAGTCATTGTGAAACCTGAATCACAAGCCGACGTGGACATTCAGTAGCGTGATGCTAATGGTTTTCTTTTGTCTGCAAACGTAATGGAGAGAAGAGCTTCATTCAGTTGAACACGCGCCTCCCTTTCGGAGCTCCATTCACGGCTCCGACTGCCGTGGCAGTAGTTTAAACTGCGTGAATGAAACCACACCGCGATAGCCAGACCGGGGGCAGCTTGTCTTCTTCCAGGAGCACCCAGCTTCCCTGATTTAGGACGAAATTCACCGAAGTGCTTTATTCTTGTACACGCCAGCCTGCGAGGGAAATTTACTGCTGGAGAGTTGGTCTTCAGGTTTCCTGTTACGAGATGCCGCTCCTTAGGAAGACGTTAAGACAAGCGTGGCGGACGCTTCGGAGATTTAAAATGCGATTTGGGAGAGTCTCCTAGGCAGGTACATGCGTACGGGTGTTGCTACAGTGGTTCTACAGAAACAGAGGCTTGTTTTCTCAACGGAATAAGGATTTGTGTTGGGAATTCGTGAGGCAATGTTTCCTCGTACCTCACTTTCAGAAATGGATAATTGAAAACTCGCATAATTTGAAACTTGTATTTTATTACCACTAGAAATTATCCATTAAAAATGTTCGTGAATCTGCCTAGAACGTTAATGAACAATTGTGTTGCATTAAAACTTTAATTGCAGGAATTGTTTGCAGACGAATTTCATAATATTCTCATAGTCTGTAATCCTATTAACGCTAATCAAACTAAAATGAAAAGTTTAAAAATTATATTTGTGATTATCAGAAATTCGAAGTATCTATATTATTAGTTTTCAATATACGAAAAGTGAAACAAAACAGCGAATCGACTGAATTCTCATACTCAGTGCGACACTGCTTACGTCAAAACTGACGTCATCCGTCAGCAAGGTCAAAATTCAGGAATGTAAGGTGAAATATTCAATTTTTCAAAGGAATCAAGTACATTCTAATCCCTTTCAAATTCCCAATTAAATTTTCAGTTTTTTTTGTTTCATTTCTGAGTATTACGATTGATAGCAAACTGCGCAACCAACCAATGAGGAATCTATTAAAAGAGATGGGAGATATGTTGAGTTGTCACACATTTTTTATCGCGGGCAATATGCCGACTAAGTCATATAAATTAAATTTCAGAGGATAGCAACTTATCTTTCAATTATTGGAACTAATCTTCTAGCATGAGTAGACTAGGTATTCAACTTATTTTATTCTATTCAATAATCACATATCACTGTTATAGCGTGAATAATCAGAGTACTCCTTTTATCTTATGGGTTTAATTTTTGGACTTAACCAATTAGTAAACGCACATCCACCTTTTTCTTATGAAATTATACAAAAATGTATGAAATGACCGGGTAATCAATACTTATCTCATTTGAATAGAAAAATGTGATTTTTCAACTTCTTCACTGATATCAAATATCTATCATAACTACTTGAGTATTTCGGTTCTGATTTTAATATCATAAACAATAAGTGAAACATCGATATATTAAGCTAAGCTGAAAGTACTTCTCAAGAGTGGAATTATTTCCACATTTGATTGGATCATCGAAATCGGCCATTTGTCTCATATGAACAAATATATGCCATTGGTTCCTAATTCGGTTTACTAGCGCTAGTATTAACAAGTCGAGATTAACTTACAAATATGAAATATGAAAGGTGAATTATTTCAAGTTCAAAACCCTTTAAACTTCAAAGCGAATTGTTATTAGCGGTGAATTAGATTCTTAAATTGTTATCAAGCGAAGCCCCGAGCAGTACAATACAAAATTGACCACGGGCTCGTACGATCTTTCTTCCATCATACTTGGACCCATCTCTCTCTTCACATACACTAACTACCACATATATCGGAAGAGCAGTCAGTGGCTTAAGAGGTTGCCTGGCTGCTGCGATGCCCCCGCCGGAGGAGGGAACAAAGGAGCCGTATGTGTATTACAGGACGAAAACTCAAAGTTCCAGTAGGAGATAAATATTTCTACCTCCCGGGATTAAATATGCTTTACGTTTACAAAACTAATGACCCAAGTTGTTCACTCATCCGGATATAGTAAATACGCCCTCACTCGCCTAACGTTTATCATGGCCCTCATGAAGAGGAGTGCATCAGATCGTCACCGCTTCTCAGAATGTGATGTTCCAAACACCAACCTTTCCTTGAGGCAGACGATCTGTATTGAACCCTGTCGTCAACTAAAAACCCCTCACAATCAAGGCACGTATTCTTAGAATTGGGGCTCTTTCTGTGCTTGTTGCAACTTATTTGCAATGTATTGTCAGATATGGACTTTACTTTGATATGTAATGAATCTTTATTTTTTTAAATACGGAACACATTTTTCCTTGCGTACTTTACAATATTCGCACCCATTTTGTTTTTCTGGCCTTTTTCGGAAAGTTTCTGATTTTAAATGCCAATTTATACATTATCTGAATGCACTATAGGACGTGACTTTTAAAAGGAAGGGTTCGTCTCATTATTACAATGTATTTAGTTCAAAGAAGTAAAATTCACAACTAATGTTAAGTGAACTATATAAAAATAGTGAAGAATGCAGTCGGGACCCCAACATTCCTGCCGCCTCCCGTGTCCTGTGACGCGAGTCCAAAATGGTCCAATGAGAGGCCCTTGAGGAACACCGGCCCGCCCCCTGGGCTAATTTGTCGAGGACGGGCGTAAGGCGATCCTCCGGGCGCGGCGAGGCGACACTTTGATCGCGCTCTTCGACCATTCATGGCACGTCCTCACGTAATGATTTGCGATAATCGCCGTCCGCGGCGGGGCGGACGCGAGTGGGCGGGGCGGGGCGGGGAGCGCGAGGCGGCTCGGCGTGAGCCAGTGTGATCTACTTAACGAGAGAACCGATTACAGGCCGGAGTAAATCAATTAAGAGGCGGGCAGAGGCGGGTGGAGCAGGGAGGGGAGGGGAGGGGACAGGCGGGTGGGTAGAGACGTGGGAAAGCGCCCCGCCTCCCGCGCGCCGCGTCGTTAATTGCGCAACAACTCGACAATTACCGGCGCCCTGGCGCGCTCGCGGATCCTGGTGCGGAGGCGCTGGCACACACCCCGAGACGCCCACGGCGGACGCCGCCGCCCACAGTTACTAGCATATGTTTGTCTGCGTTCCCTTCTCTGTTTCGTACAGATTTTCTTCTCTACCATCTTCTTTCCATTCTTCAAATTTGTTTCATTCTCTATCATCGACTTTACTTTCGTCACCTTCTCTTTTTCAATTTCTTCCCCTTTGCTTCATCATTGTCTGTGTCTGTCTGTGTCTGTCTGTGTCCGTCTGTGTCTGTCTGTGTCTGTCTGATCTGTTTGTCTGTCTGCCTGTCTGTCTGTTTGTCTGTCTGTCTGTCTGTCTGTCTGTCTGTCTGTCTGTCTTCTTCTCTTCTCTCTCTCTCTGTCTCTCTCTCTCTCTTTCTGTGTTTCTTACTTATTTATGGTCGCTCTTCAACTACTAAGATCATATAGCGAAGACACCCAAACATCCATGCCCTGGGCGGAATTTTAACCCACGACTCGTCAGGCACAAGGCAGCTTGGCTCTTGATAAAGCTCTTCAGCTTCAGCAACTTCGGCTATTCAGGCCGGTATCATTCTCTTTATACTACACGCCATGGTACCATTCTTTCTCCTTTTGGTAAACATTATACAAGAGTTACTTAGGCTATCGGGATCGGCCTACCGGGAATATTTTCTCTCATCGTTCCTTTATTACACTTTTCACATTCTTCTAGTTTCATCAATTCATTTTTCTTCTTCCCATTCTCAGCATTCTACCCTTTTTTTTGCGTTCAATAACCTGTTTCTTTTATTACCTTCTCTCTGCTTTTCCGCATCTTCGTCTTCGTGCTAATTCGTCCTGGGATACGTACAGACTCTATCTTGTTCTCTCCATTTTACACTCTCTTCTTCTTTAATTCCCGGAAGAGTAACTGTGATCCGCCCATCAGCGCACACCACTAGAGATAAACTTAAGTTCCTTTCGTAACCACTTTTCACCCTTGCGGTTTCGCACTCAAGAGTACAACTTTCACAAGTGAAGTAACATTGTTATTCATGATCAACTTTGAATATCTGATCTTAAAATTCAGAATGAACAAGTATCTGAAAATTAATTTTTATAATGTATCACTTTTTTTATCAAAAATAACAAGTCAGTAATGAATGGAATGTTAATAATACTCAATAATTTATTCGCAAAATATTTGAAGGAATTTGTGACCATATATACATTCATACTTCTTATTTTTAAATATTTTGATAAGTATTTTTTAAAATTAGTGCATAATATTTATATTACAGATATCGAATAAAGATATAAAATGTAAAAATTTTCAAACGTACTTTTGTAAAGCACATCCGCGTCTGATATAACTGCTCGTTTTAAGAAATTTCAGTCAAAGAATCTTAAGTGACGATAAAAGACAGGAAGAGAGACAACAAAGAAAAGAAGAAAAGAAAAAAGGGAAAACATAACGAATACGTTTAACTGAAGACCAGTAGTAATGTTTCTCTCTGCATGTACCGCCGCGATGCTGCATCCAAGTAGCAGGAACCGGAAGTGCCTACGCGAGTCAGCGCCGGTCCAAAGCGCGGCGCCCGAGGCACCGCCTGCTAATGGCGGTCACTCCATCAGGATGCCTTTCCAACGTGACAGGAAAATTGTCATCCTAATAGGCGTGTCATTAATCACGCATTTCCGTAACGTATAGCGGTTATGATTTTCGTTGCGAGGGTCTCGCGCTAGAGAAGCAACTGGTTCCATGCGCAGCCTAAGGCGACCGACTACTCGGAACATCCAGGGGTGCACCAAGTCGAGTGAACACTTTGCATTTGATTAATATTAGTTTTATTGATGACCTTGTAATAGTTTTATGGAACATGAGTTTTTGATGACATGCCGTATCTCTGATTGGAAATTTGATCTTTACTCTGCTTTTATGCTCTGCTTTAAGTATCAGTTGTACTTAAATATCTGTTATGGTGAACTTTGAGTTTGTCAAGTATGACAATATTTGACGTCACTTTCAATCAAGATAGTATGTATATTTTTATTCTTAAATGGTTGACATTAAGACCTTAATTTTGACTTTTTCAGGAACTAAGAATGTTTACAGGTAATATCACAAGTACTTGGGAAATTGTCGATAAATCTCCAAGTCGCGAAGCGGGGAAGGTATTTATCTGAAAATCTGCAAAGAACTAGTGTTATTAACAAGACTATTCCATGAATGAAATTACATCCAGCATAGTTCCAAAAATACCCTTAATATTGAGAATAATTGAAAGAATGTTAAAATACATGCTCACTTTTATTGCTCAACACAGCAATTGATATATAGCATCTCCTAAAATAGAAGAGTCGCATCTTATTATTGGCCAGTAGGGAGAAGCGGGAAGAAAATAGCTATAAAAAAGCCATCATTTTTTTCAGGTACACCACCCTGATTGGGGCATTCTATATTTATAGTTAAACACTACTGGTTTTAATTTAACGAGAGGATAATCTTTGTGATTTTATGAAATATATTTGTAATCATTTATATGTAAATGTTATCTTTTAATATTTATTAGTTTCTGAAATTAAATAAAGGAAAGTATAGTTTCCTTGCCGTATTTACAGAAATTTCCCACAGTAAAAACAGCTCGTAATTATACGCAAAGCACAACGAAGCAAAGCATTCATAATGGAAATATACTATTGTGAACGAATTCTTTAGATGAAATGTTTTGACAGCAAAAAGTAAATTCTCCTTTAGTTCTAGAGATTGAACATTAGTATTCAACAAAAATAACTTTATGAAAATTAGGTTTATACCTTACTTCCTAAAAGATCAGTAATTTTACAGCCCCATTCTTTCAACAAAAGTTTCTTTTTCTACGTGTTACCCCAGCGCCACTTGGTAGATGAGATTCAATTCGAGAGTTCTCGTGCTTTGATATCTGCGGTTGGCCATGGAACGTGCATTGGTGGCCTCGAGAACTCGCTTTCGTTGAAGGCTGTCTCCGCGAAGTGGTTACGGTGATAGATGAAATGGTATCCAAGACCGGTAATAGATGATGTGGGTATAGGTATGGAAATGGTGTTATATGTAGTGGAGATCCATTGAACCAAAGGTCAAAGACGACAGTGGAGACTACAGTGACAACAATGAAGAAGGTACTGATGTTGATATGGGTGGTGGAGACGGAAGCGTCGATGGTTTTTGTGGCATTGGTTCTGGCAGTACTAAATATGCAACGGCTGGAGAGATGAAATGATGCAGAATTTTTATTGATAGTGACTGTGGCACTGACACTCGTGTTAACGATTTAGTATTTAGTGTAAGGTAAATTTTAGTGAGTAGGATTGCAAATAATAATGATAACGGATGAAATGATGGTTTTGATGTTGATATTGGTGTTGATGGTCATGGTGACGGTGATATGTTCATGGAAGCAGCTTCAATACTGAGGGCGATGGAGAGAAGATGGTCCAGACGGTGAGGGAATTGGTGAAGTTGAGAGGGACAGGGAAGGGTATGATGAGGGGGATGGTGATTTTTTTGGCGGGCGGAACGTTGAAAGTCATAGTGAGTAGGATTGCAAAAGCAATGGTGAAGATAGTGTGGGCGATGGTGGGGACAAAGGTGAGGGCGATGGCAATGGTCTAAGCGATGGTGACGGTGATGGTGAGGCAATGCCAGCGCAGTGTCACACAATTGTGAGGGAGATAGTAGTGGGAGTGATGGTAATGTTGAAGGTGATGGCGAGGGCATTGGTGAGGGCGATCACGCGGGCAGAGCCAGGGGCGGCGATTAGTCGGGAAGTCGTAGCCAGCGCCATCTGCAACGGGCGGGCGCTGTGGTGGCATCAGTGGAGGAGCCGGGGATATTGGTGGCGGCACCGTTGGAGGCTAAGAAAGTTATTTCTCCGAGGCCGCATCGCCGATATAATTTGAAGGCGCAGGTTATTTGAGTGATTGTCGGCCCCTTCCCGACCGCCTCCATTAGCACGTTCCGGGTGAGTCGGCCGCCTACAGCGCATGCGCAGCGCAGGCTGTTCTCGCGACGCGTGAAGGGATTCGCTGTGGGCTTTTGTCTTCCGTCACTTTCCGCAATGTTCAAGTTTCATGGCAACTTTCGGATAAAACTTAATAATCGGATAATTGTAGGTAGTGCTAGGTTTATAAAATTGTAGGGCCTGGAACGCCTCTAAATATTTCTATTAATTTCATAGAAATAGTTTTATGTTTATAATCGTTATAGAACTTAATAATCGGATAATTGTAGGCAGTGCTTGGTTTATAAACTTTTAGGGCCTGGAACGCCCCTAAATGTTATGAAATAGTTTTATTTTATAATCGTTATAGAACTTAATAATCGGATAATTGTAGGCAGTGCTTGGTTTATAAACTTTTAGGGCCTGGAACGCGCCCTAAATGTTTCTATTAATTTAATAGAAATAGATTTATGTTTATAATATAATTCAATGATTATTATTGAGTTCCGAGTACGATTCCAGGTCGAGGCAAAAATAGAGTTGTAGCTTTCCTTTAAAATCGTCCCAGTTTCTGTAACTACGTGACGAAGAAAAGCTCAAGTAGGCGGATCTTGCGAGTTACGGTGAAGAAAATACGCCATGTCCGCGTCATGTCGCTCTTACAACCAAGCATGGGCATTTAACTAGGCTTAGGGAACACAGGTAGCTACCCGGCGAAGTCAGCCTACCGACCCAATAGCCCAAAATACATACACACATTCTTATTGAGGTACCACAATCCCGTTTCGTGGCGTTTCGCCAGAAATCAAGCCCTGATTGTAGGTTATGTGAACGTAAGCTTCAAAATTAAATGTTTACGTTGGTTTTTGCAGATCCATAACCTCGATGACGTTGTAGGAGCAACAGCAGTATCAGGGTAAATGCTAGGTGTTTTCTTTTGATATTTCATTACTTTGAATTATAATGTCTTGCAAATTAACGCAAAATAATTCAGGAAAAGATCACTACTTTCCTTTCACTTTAACATCACAATGATTTTTATTGCAATCTTTTAGTTACCGTTTTAAAATTTCTCCTTTTGTAAGAATGGACAAAAAAAGCCTCAAATTTTTCAGCGTTGATATTACTACAATACTGATTGGGTAAAATCAATTAATTAACATTTTATATCATACTAAACAAACTATTTTAGATAAAACAGAAAATACAAGAAAAGTGTCTCTTAAGATATTTACAAAAAGAGTGTATTACTCTAATTGTAACTAAATTTTGCTACACTCCTATTCAGAAGTAATTCACCTTATAGAGAACCCTTGATGTCATGACGGCAGTCTCAATCACACTATGTAACCAGATCTATTCGGACAACACGATTGATGGAACTGTCATTATGATATGTGGGTAGCAGGTGATGCAAACCAGTTTCATTCTTCGTTAATCGTTGGCGTATCAGTCCATGAATAATTAATTTGGAGGATAAATGCCTTACTTCAAGACCTTGTACTTCCCAATTAAAAATTAATTTCCTCAGTTAATGTGAAATCTGGACCTCCGTAGGAATCGCATATTGTATTATATTATTCGATCCAATTTCCAAAATTCATGTGTTTAGAATGTTGCAAGACATAAAAAAGTATTACAAAGGGAATGGATGTGAAATGTAATTCATTATATCTATTTCTGTCTATAAACAATACTCGATTATCTGAATTCTAAATGACACATCTTCATAGAAAGATATTTAATGAAGAGTTAGTTGAGATTTGTGCGACAATAATAGTACCTTTTTCATTTCAATCTCAATTTCTGCCATTTATTCAAGAGGTCTCGATCCAGAACCCTGTCCAAAGTGTGGTGCAGCACTTTCCACCTCCCACCTCATTGTTGAATGCCCTGCTACAAAGAATATTAACAAACGTCTGAAAATGGAATGAACCCTTAAAAAATATCAATTCCCTCGACGAATACTTTCACGATTTCCGAAAGATAAATTCCATCCCCCATAATCTACTGTACATTACATTTTTTAACTTTCTCCCACATTCGAAAAAAATTAATATCTAATTATAATTTTCATCATGATAGAATTTATATTTTTAACATAATATTGTCAATAATCCCTTCGTCAGGTTCCCTGTGAGATCCAAATCAATAGTCATGTCAATTTGTAATGTGAAAAACCCTGAAAGACATTCTTGTCGAACAGGCAGAAATAAATTTAAAAACAAATATTCTGTTTCACAAACGGATGTACCAAAGTAATAAAACTTTTAGAAATTAGAAAACTTAAAATCCATGTATTATTAAAAATATTGCATTACCTTAGCTTGAATGTTGTAAAAATGTAACTATTATGTTTTTCCTTAAAATTGAATAATGATAGTGGTCGCTGATGACTTTGATGTTATAAAGCGATCTTAAATAAATAAATAAAAAAAACTCTTAACTTTTAATAAGATTAAAATAAACCTATTGAGAAAACATTAAAATTTAAGTTGCGTAAATAGAGAACTCAACCAATACTTCCATACATCTTTGGTGAGGAGAATTACTCAAATTAAAACAATTAGAGCTTTAAATACTTCTTAATATGATTCCAAAGGTAAATACGGAAATTCAACTGTCAAAGGCGTGATACACCTTGTTTCTAACATGCCCGTCAGTTCTAGATAATTAAATTTTGGATAATAGATTACAACGCTATTACAATGATTACGAGAAACTTATTGGCAGCGTTGAGTAGGCAAATGTTACTTCTAATCATCTTTCAAACTGTTCAACATAGATTTGTTTATTCTTTGATTTTCCAGATAGGAGTGCTGTGCTATAGTTGTACTTTGGAAACGTCGGCCTGAAGAATACCGAACGGTCGCGCGGGTACCGAGGCGGACACGCCATTGGGAATTACACGGCGACGCCAAAGAACGCCGAGCGGCGACGCGGCCCGGGGCGTCGGTGTTGGCTGCTGAAGCAGCTGCCGTTTTTGTGCGCAGATCCAGATTCCTTTGCTCTCCCATCCCACCTGCCTCCGCCCCCATCTCTGCCACAATCTCCGCCCTCAAGTCTCCCGCTGTATGTCTCCAACTCCAGCTTCCAACCTCACCCCCTCACTCACACTTTCTTTCCCCTCTCACTCAACTCTGTCTCTCACTCTCGCCATTACCGGCACCAACTGATGTCACTGTAGTCCCTTTGACCGGGTGATCCTAAGTTCGAGTCCCGACGGTGGCACGATTTTCGATACTAGCTTGTCAGCTGGGTCGAATTCAGTGTCGGTCTGGAGGAGAATTCTAACAGCCGGCTGCTCTGATCGGTAGCTTTCTGTGGTTTCCCCGATTAACACCAGGCGAATGCCGGAGCAGTGACCCTAACAAACGGGTTTCCTTCATCTTCCTTGTCCTATCCTCACCCCATAGACACTAACATGCACTACACTACCACACATGCCGGGAGACCGGTCGGGGACTTAGAACTCGTCCCGGTTGGGGCGGTGCTCCGCTAGAGGGAGATACCTGGTTGGGAAAACCCCGCTAGCCGACGGTAGGTCGGTCTCAGATCTGGTCATCCAGCGGGGGAAAATCATTGCCACATCTAAGAAAAAAAACATTCGCTGCATTTACGAGACTAATGCCTCTAGTAGACGTGCCCGGAATCACTAACAATTCGATCAATCAACCTCGCTATTTCCTTCACTCTCTAGACCACCCTTGCTCTGTGTTCCCCTTACCTCCGACCATGCCCTCCCTATTGTCCTCCCTTCATTCTTGCTCTTCTTACATTTCCCTTGCCCTCATCCTCTCCTCACTCTTGCTCTTCTTACATTTCCTCCCTCCATGCTTCTTTAGTCTATGCCCTCATCCTCTCTTTACTCTTGCTCTCACCACTCACTTGCCCCTTCTCGCCCTCACCCCAGCCTTTGTCTTCTTCTCTGCCCTTTCTCTTGCCACTTTCTCACCCTCGTTCTTACCCTTCACCTTTTCATCACCCTCGCCTTTCTCTCCTCCTTCTTCTCCTTGAGAATCGACAGCGAGTGCCAATTCACGCTGGGTGGAGGAGGAGCGAGAGAAGCTGGACAATCCGTTACCTATTGATGTACGGTGAGTGGTGTATGTGGACAACAAGCCAAAAGGGACATTCTGAGGGTGGAAGTGATCAGAAACAGGTACTTGGCAGCCAACCATCCACATCAAGAAGCGCTCCGTGGTCGGTAGTCGGTGGTCGAAGGTGGACGACGGACAGCGAACCAAGCAACGAACAGTCGGCAGCGAGCGGCGGGCCACGGAACAGAGCCGGGGCTGGCGGGCTGTAAAAGTCTGTGGGTGGACGGGCAGAGGGGCCTGAGCGGTGGGCGGTCAGGTGCGAGGGATGTGCGGCGAGACGGCGAGCGTCGGGCAGCGGGCGACGGAGGCCGGGGCGGAGGCGGCGGGGTAGCCAGCCGCCGCCGCCGGCGCCCCAGGGCCCGGTCCAACACCTCGCCGCCCGATTACAGGCCTCCGTCGGCCGTGATTTCAATTATCGACCGCCATTACCCCCGCCCGGCAAACAGGTTCCTTGGGCCGCCGCCGCCCGCCGCCGACCGCACGGTGCCCCGCAAGTGGCGGGCGGCGGTGCTGGCTTCAAAGGGCCGCGCGGCTTTGTCACCATCTGCGTATCACCATCTCCCACTTCCTCCTCCGCGAGGGTTGGGTTGACATCCGCCTTATCGCAGTCTTTTCTAGATCGATTCTTTGATTTAAATTGTTAATTGATTTATTGTTTTGTTTGCCCCTCGGATGGCTCATGGAATGCGTGATGGCTTTGTGTGTGATCCCAGGTTCGATTACCGGTCCGGGCAAAAATAGATCTGTAGCTTTCCAACAAATTGTCTCTGTTTCTATTGCTGTGTGTTGAAATAAAAGCTCAGGCAAGCCAACTATGCTATCATAAGTACCGTAGTGAGAACGTCAGGACCCCTTAACCTTAGGTGTGGACACAAAAAACCCAATCCAGATCTGAGAACAATGCTAGCTGGCAAAAGCCGAATTAATCCTATACTAAAATGCCAAATATATACATACATTGTGTGTTTCCGAGTGCGTCAACTGCTAAGATAATTATTCCCTTAAGTAGAGTGCACCTTAGAGAGGTGGCTTTATTGCTCCTCCGCTGGAAGGTAAGATCTCGCTCCGACCTACGCTTCGGCATGCGAGGTTTCCTTCCTTTGGTGTCTCCCAGCGGGCCACCGCCCTACCGGGAGAAGCTCTAAGCTTCCAATTGATCTCCCTATATGTGCCTTTAAGTGTAAGTATTTAAGGGGAGATAAAGGGACAAGGATTGGGGAATGGAAAGACCGCAGGCGGTCCGTGACATTTGTTGAGATTATGCCCCGGCATTCACCTGGTATCGATCGAAGGAATCGCGTTAAATTACCTAAAAGAACAGTCGACACGGTCAGAGATGTTGCACAGCTATTTTTCAAATGTGACAGTTATCTCGTACACTGAATATATGGGGTAGGCGTATCAGTGTCACATCGTCCGGTCCTAGAGTTGAGAGGGGGGATAAGATGAGGCTGGAAAATCTGCACACGTACCCGGATGGTCGGATTTTAATGTGCTGCCCCAGAATACAGATGGAATTGAAAAGAGGAAACCTGAAAACAACCACGGTTGGGCAAAATACTTTAAATTTAGTATTTAAATACTTCGCCGAAATACTTTGTAAATAAGCATTTAATTACATACTCAAAATACATCAGGTTTTGAATTGCTAAATACACACGTATTTTAATATTTCAAATATTCAAAATACGGTAAATACAATAATTTTGCATTACAATGTTTTATGGCAACAATATATTGTAATTGTCAATTACAACAAATTACTAACAGACAGTCATAAAGGTTAAGATGGTAAAGATCCCCAAAACCAAATGACGTATGAGTGGTTACATGATAATTCTAACATAAAAATAATATTTCTGAAATTTAATTACATATTCAAACACAAAGGTTTCTTAGTCCCCATCCCACCACCCATACCCTTCTAGAGCCAAAACGTGTTTTTTTATTTTACTTTTTCGGCTCTTAACACTATTTTATCTGACAGGGAAAATATGATAAATAAGACAAATTATACTATTAGAAAAATATTTTTGATATTTTCTCACACCCAAATTCAAACACAAAAAATAGTTTTGAAAAAATAACAAAAATTAATTTTAACATGTCTTAGAAACATGGAACAGGCTTGAAAAATCTCAAATATTTCTTTTGAAACACAAATGGTTGTCAATTTTTTCAGATTTTTTCAACAACTGAGGAGCAGTTTAAAAAAGAAAAACTATTTTCTCGCCTTTAAATCACCTTGAATTTAAATATACTTTGAAAATGACTGCCACAGTTCTGTGCATTTATTTTAGTTTTACATTTGTATACATTGTTGAAGCATCCAGTAATATTTTGATTTTGTAATTTATTTACAAATTATTATTTTTTTTAATTTCTAATCCTTTGCATAAGCATATAATACGCTAAAGAAAGACGATTGTTTTTGGGCAGATTATGAGAAAATTTCTGTCACAAATGAAGGATAAGTGGGAAACAAGTGTGGAAGGGGAACATGTTGAATCCGGATTTGACAGAACTGTTTTCCTGTGTCTTAGAACACGGACCCAGGCACGAAAAAATCTTAAACATTCATATCAGAACACATGTGAATTTTTCACATTTTTGAAATTGCTGGGCCATAGTTTAAAAAATAAGGCTTTTTAGTCAAGTGCTTAGCTGTCCCATAGAAGAGGTCCGATTCGTCCAACAGGAAGGTCATAGAGTTGCGTCTGAAACGTTGGTAACTGTGCCTAGGACGCTGAAGATCGCAGGCGCCTGGGACGCGACGGACAGCCAAATACTTGCCTACAAAAGCCTTATACTTTTTGAACTATGGTCCAGCAATTAAAAAAATGTGAAAAAATTCCCAAGTGTTCTTAGATGGTGTACAATTTTTTCGTGCCTGGGTTGGTGTTCTACGATCTAGGTTTTGCCAAAAAATTATAAAAATAGAAGAAACACATGATTTCCTTTGTCTTTAACGCCTCAAACAGCGAGATATGACACACTACAAACAGTAGTATCTTTATGTTCTTTATACATACGATTAAAATGTTTTTTTCGCCAAAATGAAATATATTTAAATAATTATTATAATAACTATTAACTTTATTTTTCATTCTTCCTACCAGTGTACCTGGGTTTATTTTAATGTTATTATCTCAAATATTTCTCAAAACTTCTTAGAATCATATTTGATTTAATAATTTGTAGTTTGCGGGAAACCGTCTGGGAAATCGTGGGGAAAATATGAGAAACGTGAAGGATCTTTTGAGAAACATGCAAAGAAAATGCAAGGCAACATGCGGGGAAAATGCGGGCCAGCATGGAGAGTACTTTCAGGGCAACATGGCTAGAACGTGCGAGTCAAAATCAAGGGTAAAAAAGGGCCAATATGCAGAGGCATGATAGCTGCAGCTCAAGTTAAGTTTCTTAAACCGATTTCTACAAAATGATATTTTTTAACTTTCTTTTACATTTTTGGAAATTTAGCACTGCTGGATATCTCGCTGCAGAGGTGGTCAAAAGAAATAAAAAATCTACATAAAATTGAACTGAAGACATAGAACCTGAAATAATCTTCCACGATAAAATTAAAGTGGGTATTTAATTTTCAGTCCAAATTATTCCCAACTCTTAGTAAAATTAGAATGTTTACTGACGCAAAATAGAGGGTGCAGCCGTAAAGTACAGTTCGGAGTCTGGGCATTCAATTTTACCTTGCAATTTTAACTTTTAAAACAAATATTTACAAAGTGTGGAATATTTGCACGGGACCAGCTAGGTTATATATTTTTAGAATATGAAAAATTTTTTTTAAAATTTTATATGTATACCTTGAGCACATCGATGCACTGATTGTGATATATAGTAATACAAAACATCATTATAATTAATTGTTAGCCCATATTACCCTCTTTTATGAATTATTGTAATTCTGAAAGAAACAAAATATTTTAGTCCATTTATGGGATGATCTATTATTTCATCCACTGTTAGTTCTCCTAGCGAAGTCAAATATTATACTTCAGTGATTTATTGAAATAATAACAAACTTGTGACTGAAAATCGTAACTAATTTCTAACTATATAAAAGAACTGGAGAGGGAAAACACGTCGATAATAAACTTTTATGTTTCAGGAAAGAAACTGGTTTACACATCTGGGTCTTATTTTGTCACAAACGTTAGCATCACTCAATATTCAAAACAGGATTGGGTATGCTTTTCATGAATACGCCCCTTCAGTTATTAACGTAGATAAATTTCCGATCCTGCTGCAAATTTAAGACCTAATTCCACAATCAACAAATTTACAATGCAAATGAACATTATTTGTAACCATTATGAGGGCTTATGAAAACAGTATGTGGGGGGCCCCTGAGTTTCATATTTTTTACTAATATTCTCTCAGTAGCTGGGTACTACATATTATGCCAAGTTCCAATCCCTCATTTGCATATGTGGGATTCGGATATAATTAAGTAGGTATTTTCGTTTTGTAAAATGGCATGGACAAATTCTCTTTGACATTTTCGTTAAGGCACTGTAACAGCGGAGTGCTGCAAAAGTACTGTTACAGATAACATATTTAAGGGATCACCTATTCATCGTAAGTATTCTGGATGACGAATGAGGAAACGAAATTCAACGGAACAAGTTTCAATGTACATTTGCTAAAGGATTCATAATAAATACATTTTTTTCGTTGTACACCAAATTGAAAAAATTGGATTTAGGACGTCAACAAAGTTACCTATTTACATAATCTATTGCAAACTAAATGCAAAGAAAAAATATGCCTGTAAAAAAATTACATGAGAATTGTATTTATATTAAATCACAACTGATAACGATCAATATTCCGAAAACTAACACTTCGAAATTGTTCTGAACATAAGTGTACCTTTGTCCAATGAATGATGCACTTTTCCACTTTTGAGTAATTTTGGTGACTACTGAACGTGGTATCCATAGGTAGCCATTACATGTGCGATGCATTGTTCATCACTTAAAAAATTCTGAGAAAGTTTGAGAGACGTAAATCTGATGTACGGAACTTGGATGAAGATGATGATGACTTAGATAAATAATCTCAATTGATCGTTCACGTTGCGGAAAAACATATATATTAATTTTTTTTATTTACAAGTGTTTTACA